>JAZKJV010002318.1:80000-572993 GCA_037367405.1 Ottelia alismoides
CCCTAGAATATTTGCTAATTACAAATTGGTCCTCCAGGCGCGTGACCCACGTGCGTGCCTGGGGTAATTTACAGGAAGGCCCTCGAAGTTTTGTGAAATTACAAAAAGGCCCTTGCGCGCATGGAAAAATTACTCAAAGGCCCAGGCGGTTTTTGGTATTTACATTTAGGTCCTTCCAGGGACCTAAATGTAATATTTATCCTTTTATTTTATTGCATTTTTATTAGAATTATGCCCTTGCACTGTTTTTAGCATAACTTGAGCATCGTAGGTCCAAATTGCATGATTTTAGTGTCGTTTTGATCCTTATTTTGTCCTCTACATTTTAGCATGCTTACTTGTTCCATTTAACACTGTTTTAATTTAAGTGAATTTTTATGTGAGAAAAATGGGACCATGCTCTACTTGTCTTGATTGATTTGATGACCGATTTTTAATGGTGTGTTCAAATGGGCTCTAATTTCATTCTATATTACGTTGCTCTCATTTTAGGGTATAATTGTAGGTATTTCTGACATTTTATTCATCATGCATATTCTCTTGCATTATTTGCCCATGCATCATTTTAACTTGCATAAAAACAAAATAAAAAATGCATGCATCATGGCATCGCCTTGTAAATATCATAGTGTATTATAATTTGCATATGGACCTGAAACTGAAATTAATTGACATTATGCCTTCATGAATTGAAATTCAATACTTAGATTAGGCAGCCGTGTCCCTGTGTTCGACCTTGGTAGACTTGCCGAGCATAAATATTCCACAGCATTCAAAGTCTGTGGTTTTTGCTGAACAAAATTCGCCTCCTGTACTACAGCATAATTCCACACTATTATTGAGGCGAATTTTACGTTCATCAAATGGCGTCGTTGCCGGGGATACGGCTTTGCTTAATTTTTGGATTTTGATTTTATTTATTTATTTTCAGGTCCTCATTTTATGCATCATTTCTTTGCATATCATTTGCTGATTTAATGTCTCCAGGTTTTCTAACGTCTATCTTTTGTGGCAGGGCACATGGTGGTCGAGGACGCTTGATCCTCATGGAGGCGTGAAGTTAGGAACTTCCGCTGAAGAGGCCGCAAAAGAACCTGTGAAGGATTTGGGAGATTTCAGCAGTCAAAATTTGCATTGCATTTTGTAAAAGAAAAAGAAAAAAAAGAAGAAAACTTGCATCTGCATATTTATTTTCAGTCATGCATATTGTACAAAAAAAAATCCCCCCCATCACACACACATACACCTACACTGCACATGCACATACTCACCCCACCCTCCCCCTGTATATTTCTTTCTCTCTCTCTTTCTCTCTCTTTCTCTCTATCTCTCTCTCGTTGTGTGTATCTATTTTTCACTAACAACTTTCCCCTCACCCTTGTATCATAGAACCCCCCCCCCAACGCAGACCTTACTTAGGCTATTTGTAGCCTAAGTATAGGGGGGACCTGCCTGCTCTTCCATCCCTCGTCCCGTCTTATTGTACTTAGGCCAATTTTGGCCTAAGTATAGGGGGACCCTCCTCCTCAGTTCTGTTGTATCACCCTTTACTTGAACCGAGCCTTGGCTTCATGGCACTTGTGCTATGAGGACATAGCAAATTTTAAGTATAGGGGGGTATACCGTATATTATTGTATATTACTTTAGCCTTAGCTCGTGTTTTTAGAATTTTTTTAAATTTTATTTTTCGGGCTGGGTTCTGGTAACCTTGGGAACTGAGTAAAAACTTGTAAAAATTAAAAATTGAGGGATTAATTTTTGTAAATATTCCTGTATTAAAAAAAATTTGAAAAATTGTTTTAAAAATCTTTCTTGGAGGTTGACTCTGACTACTAGGTTTAGTAGACATTTTCAGTGAGGGAACCTCGGTCTCCCTTAGCAGAGTGGGTGGTTTAGAGGACATCGCATACTGCCCCGTCCTCAAGTAACACGGGCCTCGACCCGTACTTACACCCATACTGGCTGAAAGTGTATACTTTTATTTGAGCCTGGGCCAGTCATTGTCTCTCCGAGAAAAAAAATTAAAAAATTAAAAAAATATTAAAATTAAAACCCATAAAAATTTGCAAAAGATAAAAATCACACAAAAATTCACTAACCCAAGGAGTTGGTGTATTCGTGACACATTCACAGTCACGCAAGGTTTGAGGATTTTGAGGACACTGGATCTTTGGAATCTTGAGAGTCTGAGTTAACATGCCTTAGTCATTAGGGTTTTCATGACTTAAATATCCACACTCCTCTGGTTTGAAAGATTTGAGTGCTATATTGCACTCTTCATCTCTACCTTTAAGAAAATATGATCAGCACAGTTACTTCCACAACTGCATGATTAATGAGCTGAGATGAGATATCACTTGAGGAACTAGGACCAGAGAAATGAGTTTAGACCCAATCTAATGATATTCGAGGATGGGATAAAGTTAATGAAGGCTTCAGAAAACCTGAGTGTCAGCAAAACCCTAGCCAGTATGTGAACTAGATTCATATGCTATCTCTTGATATTTACCTAAAAGTGCCAGGGTGTGATGAAATTTAAAGGAACTTGTTGATCAGTGTGCGCCAATCTCTTGGTAAAAGTAGTGGAGCTAGATGATGAATCCACATTTCATCATCTTTATTCTATCATTTTGGCACCAAAAACCCTAGCAAATGCATGTAAATAGCATTAAATAGATCATATTAGCATCCATGCATGTGCATCATATTAGTGTATAAAATACTGTAATTAAAGCCAAAATTATAGAATAAATAAAGAAAAGAAAAAGAATAAAATATTGTAAATATTTTATGGCCCAAAACCCCCGAGACCTAGGCATCTCGGTGAATAGGTCGACAAGGAATAAAGTAGGGGGAGATAAGGTCAGAAACACAGTACAAATACCTATACATTCTATTCATTCTTTATTCATTTTGGGACCTATTTTTGGTTCCACCTTTTATTCATCAAATAAAGAAACTTCGTACATGAAAGTTGTAGATAATTTAATAAAGAAAAATACAAAATTGATTTCACAGAAAAATAATATCTAGATAAAAAGTTATGGTCTGAATAAAAATCCAAAATCCCAACTTCCCAGACCCTTATCTCACAACTGACAACTCCAAATGCAGTGTACTCACCTTTAATTGTATATAGAATAAAATAATCTATCCCACGGTGGTGGTTTCGCATTTGGCGGAGCTACGGTTTGAAAGTTGAGTTTTGGACCCCTATTATATACGTGTACTGAATAAAATATTCAATTTATTCTTTATTAATTATTTATTCATTTTTATATTTTTATAATTATGTAGAAATTACTTATAATATACATGTGCATTAAAATTAAAATAAAAATGCAAAGAAATTACAAAATAAAAATACTTGTATAAAGAATACATAGGTATACTGCCTATACAGATACCTATACAAATCATACTTGTATTTTATTAAATATACAAAACATATCAGAAAAATTAAATAAAAATATATTTGTGTAGATAAAAGTATTTCATAATTTTTGAAAATAAGAAATGAAATTAATAAAAATAAAATACACAAAATAAAAATAAAATACTAAAATACATATTTAATATACCTATATAAGAGTAAAAGGTGAACTTATAAAAATACAAGTCCTAAAAATGATTAAAATTCATAATTAAATACTACATAAAATAACGAATATTTTTTATTTTATAATCATTATTTAATTCAGCCTTTTCCTATTTTTAATCGAATTTATAAAGTATTTACCAGGGATTTTCCTGATTGGTCTACGTGGACCAATCAGGAGACGGTCCCAGTTGACCCAGGTCAACTGGCCGTCCTTCCCCATGTGCGGCGTCAGTGGCTTGGTTTTTGAGCCGATTTCTTGGCTTTTTCCCAGCCAACCCTTTCACCATTTCGCCTCGCACCCTTCTGCAATCTCCTTCCCCTACCAATCACCTTGCCCACCTTGTGATTACCTTGGAGATTGCATCATTGAGACGCTCCAGAATCGTTGATCTTTGGACCCCTGTCACCTCGGGTCAACCCACTTAAAACCAACCCCCCACCTTTCGATTCGAATTCGAACACCTTCGGTCCACCCTTCCTTGCTCTTCTTGTGCTCCAAGCACTCGTGGAGGTGACAGCTCTCACGCCGTGCGTTCAGCCAGGGCATAGGAAGTCGGAGGCGCTTCCACCACCTCCCGCAAAGTCACCGGTCGAGGTACCCTTCTTCCCTCTAGCCCCGGCCATTGAGGGCTCTCCCCGCTCTTTTATTTAGCCCTTTTTACTCCTGTTAGCGTTAGGATCGAAAGCCCTATCAAAAATCCAAGTTCCATCGACCATCTCAACCGATCAAGCACCTTGGCCGGAGCGCAACTCCGGCCGTGCACCCACATCGCGATTCGCACCTCTCCCCGACCATCCAAGGGTCCAGGCAGTTTGCCCTGGACCCTTTGACCATTTTTGCAGGTCAACGCCGAAGTGGAGACACCTGGAGGCGAGTTTTGAAGCTCGCCGGAGCTAACGAAGCTCACCAGCTCTGCCAGCCACCAGCGAGCACCACGGCCACCGACGAGGCTCTTTGACGCCCCCAGGAGATAGAGGAGGACCAGAGGAGGCTCCAGCCTGATTTTGAAGCCTAGAAGCTACCGGAGTCGGCCGAAGGAGCTCGAGGAACCTCGCCCAGTCGGAGCTCCGCCGTGTTCTTCCAGCCGCCTTCGCCACCGTCCGATCAAGGGTGGAGTCCCAGATCGAGCAGCTACCGTTGGATCTCCACCAGCTTCGACCGTTGTTCATCGCTGGAGATCTGATCGTCGCCGCTCATCCGCGAAGCATCATTGGCCGTTCATCAAGCGCCACGTGTCTAAGTGGCTCCTTCATCGTCGTTGGATCGCGCGTCGAGGGTATTTTGCATCTACACCCTCGTGCCTTTTGTATTTATTATTTAGTATTTAAACTTTCATCTGTAGCGTAAAAACTTTGGGTTATTTGTTATTTGCACAAAGACCCCCGAGCTTTCCATATTTGCATCCAGATCCTTCGCCACGTCACCTCACGTGACCTGTACACGTGAGGTGGGACATTTAGAAGAAGGGCCCTCGGGCTTTGTTGTATTTTGTTTTAGTACCAAAACTTTAGTTTCACATGTTAAACTTTTGGAAATATTGCAAGTAAGCCCCCCCGGGTTTGGAATATTGCATTCTAGTCCTCGCTAGGCGCGTACAAGTCACGCGCCCTGGTGGGAAAATTGCTAGTGTACCCAGGCGGTTTTTGTAATTATGTTTTAGTGCTATAAATTGAATATTCAGTGCAATATTTTGTGGAAAATTACATGTGATCCCCTGTATGTTTTGTAAATTGCACAAATACCCCTGCCAGGCATGTTTATTGATTGGATGCTTGTTGTATTTATTTGATCTATCATTTTAAATCCAAAAATTCCACAAAAATAGGGATAGGCTCCTGGACACGTGTACTTTGACGCTATCATTTTAGTTTTTGATTTTATTTTATTTTCATATTTATTAAAAATCAAAAACTCGCTTTTTATGCACTGTCTAGCTTAGAAAATGCCAAAAAAATATTAAAACCCTCTCAAAAATTCCAAAAAAATTACCTAGTGTCTATTTTAGCCTAATTTAGTGTCAGTCCAAAAATCACTAAAAATCTCAAAAGAAAAACACTAAAAATTTAAAAACATTCTAAAACTTCAAAAAATATATAAAATCAAAGAAAACTCCAAAAAATATAAACTCAGGTCCTGTTTGTTCTCTATTTTATTCTCTTTATTTGAAAATTAGTGTGAAAAATTTTGACTGCTGTTTGCTAATTTTAATTTGCATTTTCCTCACAGCCAGCACATTTTCCACTGTTTTCCTTTATTTTGCTAATTAAAAATACCAAAAACACCTTGAAAAATCCCCAAAAATCAAAAAAACTATAAAAAATCTTAAAAATATCAAAAACATTTTATTTCTGAATTTTTGGATATTTTTGTGCATTTTTATAAATAGTTTATCTTATCTTTTATTACATTGGTTTTAAATTCCAACATTGAAAAAGACTTTAAAAAATATAAAATATAAAATTATAACAATTAGAAAATTAAAAATCAAAATACAAAATTAAAAATGAAATTAAAATAAAAAAAATAAAAACCCACAAAAATTTATTTGCTTGCCTGCTTAGTGTAGATACTTCACACACACTCACTTGTGCACAATTTTTGAACTACCATGTTTGCTCCCTGTGTTCGAACTCTCTACATACTTGCACCTATACATCTTTTATGTAGAGTTAAAAATAAATTTTAACTCCACATTAGTTCTAATTTATTGATCTTAGTGTGGGTTAATTGTTGATTAATTTCAGATTTTGTGTGGTCAAACACCGACTGTTGACTCGCCTTGTGAGTCGATACAACCACATCGATTTCTGAGATTATCAAATGGCGCCGTTGCCGGGGAGCAATAGCGAGTAGCTCATTTTTGTTTACTTGTGTTTAGTGTTTACCATAGCTTCATTTCATCTCTCTTACATTTTTGATATATATTGCTTGAGCTATCTGACCACCCTTTCTTGTTTTCTTGCGAGGGACCGCGGAGCGAGGCGGAGCGCTTAGGTGACCCGGTGCATCCTTGGGAAGCGGAGCCGACCTTTCTTTAGCCAGGCCGGCAGGAGAGAGCAAGAGGAGTGAGAGAGAGTGGTAGCTTAGCTTGCATTTTATTTTTGTGAGAGAGTGACCTCTTAATTTGTAATAATACAGGTACACTTGAACTCTCGGACACTTATACACTATCGGGCCTAATTTCCGTGTGTTTGTTCACCCGGGGGCTCACCGCGGTTTTTGTCGTGTTTTATCGCTGTCATTTTCCGGTTTTGTTTTCCATTTTTCTTTCTTTTGTGGATTGAGCCCTTAGACTATAGGTCCTGCTTGATTCGATTAGAATAGGTCCAAACACATTAATTATCTTTGCATGTTCCTATAGATCGTTGTTGGACTTAGACTAATTAAATAGTTAGCTAGTAGCTTTCGATCCACGCGCCGCGAGCTCATTCCCGAACAAGCGCTTTCTCCTAACTCAAATGTGTTGAGCAGAGGAGGGGTGAGCCTAGACCGGACACTCGGATTGGGAGTTAGTAGCTAGCTTGTTGTTCTTCACGCTAGCAGTTGCCTGTTCTAGGACGATTTCTGCTTTGCATATCGCCATATAGATTGGTTTACAAATTCTGCTTTGCATCCCGCATGAAGAGAGATGGGATTCGCTGTAAGTCTTCTTACTTTGCATGCATCATTCAGGCACAAAGGTGAGATTTCCACCTTGGTGTCGACTTGCACGGCTTTTCCGACTCTATTCTCCCTCTGTTTTTGGAACAAAGTAGGATCAAGAAAATACAAAAACCGTTAGGCACTTGTTTGAAACTACTCAAAAGAAGCGATAACACCAAAAAAATTAAAAAAAGGGACTGCTAAGAAAACTTGACCAAAAATAAAATCTGTAATTGGATTCATTGCTTGGGGAGAGTAACACCCTCACTTGTATTCAGGTTGCATGGGAAGGTCTCCTTCCAAGTGAGGTGAGCGCTTCGTAAGGATTAGAGCCAAAAACCCAACTTGTGGCTGCCTTGTGTATCGCCTGGATTTCCGAAGTATTGGCGCTACTATCGTACGTAGTCGAGTGGGGCTTGGTCGCCATTGGTGACTCACTATTGTGTGAGCGCCGACCTTGTCCGAAGTACCGAGCTTAGGCCACGGCTTTACGGGTGTGTCTGTCTCACCGGCTGCGTCCGAGTAGGATCTTGCACGCTCAAGGGTGATTCCGTTGCGAGCGAGGTCCGAAGTATTGGTTTTGCCTATCGGCTTCCTCCCTCTATTTCTTTGGCTGAGTAGGGATCTAGGAAGGGTTACAAGGACCTTAAAAAGCGCAAGTTACAGGTTACACAGGAGGAGGACAAGTACGGGGATACTTTCCCGGCAGTACTCTCTCTCCTTTAGGCGTAGCGCTCTAAGGACTCGTGAAAAGATAACTTCCTGAATCAAGATAAAATTGACAAGATAAAAAGCCGAACCTTCACGGCTTCACGTGTTGAGTTGGTGAACTCACCCTTGCTTTGTGTTTGATTGCTAGATTTGGTTTGGTCAAGATCAAAAACACCGCACAATTGTGCGCAATTTTGTTGCATATCATATTATCTTCTTCTTCTCTTGCATTTTCCCTGCTCTTCCCGAATAATCAAGATGATGGGACAGAGATCTCTTAGGCCGACCTTGTCGGCACCGCTATCCATCACTCCTCCTCATTCATCTAGGAATACCTCGGAGAGTCCGCTCTCCGAGCCTGAGTTTACATCCACCCTGTTCCCCCTCGACCACCCTTCCCATTCTCCTTCTCTCAGTCCAATTGTGTTAGAATTCAGTGCATCACAGAGTTCGGCTCATTCAACAGCACCTGAGATGGCCTCTTTTGCTTTTTCAGAAAATCCAGCGATGGCAGACAGAGGCGAGCACCCAGATGACCATGATCATCCTCCATTCATAATCGATCAGGTGGCCATCAACAATTCCTTGCTAGCGTCCCTGGAGACTATGCAGAGACAGATCCGTGACCAGGGAACATTCATGGGTGATCTGATGAGAGAGATAGCACAGATGAGAGAGAACCGACCTGGGGCGGTGGCGGTGGAGGAGGAGGAGGACCAGATGCAGGAGGAGGCGATCCAGATGCTGAGCGACCGCCACAGACCATCATGAGGGAACTGCACAACCCAGCTGCATCCCTCACTCACCGATGGATCAAACTTCCACTAATCCACGGAGACTTCGAGCTTCGGCCCCACACGATTCAGTTGCTACCCAAGTTTCACGGGTTGTCGATCGAAGAGCCGCACCTCCACCTCCAGGAATTTGAGATGATTTGCAGCACTATCCATGATCGGTTAATGACCGAGGACACCATAAAGATGATCGCCTTCCCATTCTCTTTGGTTGACAGAGCCGCCTACTGGCTCAAACACCTTGGGCAATTCGTCGACACATGGGCAGAACTTCGGACCGCGTACCTGAAGAAGTACTACCCTCTCGGCCGGACCAATGCAGCTCGAGCTATGATCAGTAACTTCGTCATGATCCCAAATGAACAGTTCCATGAAGCCTGGGATCGATTCAGAGATCTCATCGACCGGTGTCCACATCATGACATCTCCAAGCCCAACCTCGTGCAGAGTTTCTTCTGTGGGCTGACACCGGAGCTGCAGGGGCTAGTGAACGCCTCTTGCGGTGGGTCTTATTTCTCCAAGGGAGAAGACGACGTATGGGCCATCTACGAGGGCATGGCAGAAAACTCTACTGTGATGGCCCAGGCCCGAGTCTATACACAGCAGAAGCCCCTGCAAGGAGCGGGATCATTTCAGAGGATCGCCCGCATCGATGCCGGTCCCAATACAACGTCGGTAGCCGCAGCCCAAGCCGAATCAGTCGCAGCCGACATGGGCATTATTAGTGAGAAGTTGGACCGCATGGAGATCCTCGAGAAGAAGCAGAACCAAGGTCTCGCTCAGATGGACCTTCTCACCAAAACCATGGGTGACCTGAAAACTCAAATCCTATGCATTCAGGAGGCACAAGCTCACTCCCAACAGCCTCCCAGGTCACGGGCTGACTCCAGCGGTAGCAGCTCCAACCAACCCTCTACCTCATACCGACAGATGAATCATATCCAGGTAGAGCTGGTTCCACTGCTACAGTACCATCTAGAGCAACCGCCGTCTCAGGAGACTCAGATGGTGGTCTATCAGCCAGAGCAGCCACTGGCATTTCTTCCTCCACCTTTCTTTGAGCAGGAGCCATTGATGGAAGTCAACGGGATTTGGTACGACCGATACCCTCAGCCCGGGATTCGTCGGGATCACCCCGGATTCCGTTGGGGCAATGGTGGATCCTCATCCCAACAGCAGAACCTTGCCCAAGGACACCAGAACAGCCAGCCACAGCAGCATAACCAGCAGCCCCAGTATGCCCAGCCGCAGCAATATCACTGTGGTCCTCGTCCTGCCTACCAGGGACAGTCGTGGAGGCAGCGCCAGCCGCCTCAGCAGTCTTATCCCCAGCCTCCCCCCCAGTATCAGCAGCAACACTAGCAGCAGCAGCCCCATTTCCAGCAGGGACAGACATCCGGTTCTCAGGGTCCCGCCTTTGAGAACCCAGCCCATGATGATCTTGCCCGCTTGCTATCTGAACAGCGAGCATCTTTCAAGCAAGAAATGGATGAATTCCGGCAGGAGATGCGGGATATCATCAAAGGCAAGGCCGCCATACCCGCTCAGATCGAACCTAACCCTAATAACCTAAAAAGAAAATCTGAGCAGGTAGAGTTTACAGAGGACACCTCTCCTAGTGATGATTTGAATGATATGTCTTATTCTTTGAATGATGCTGATTTTGTGACTACTAGGAGCGGTAGGATGCCAGCCGGCGGCGCCTCTTCTGAGCGATAACCAGATGCAGAACCAGGAGCGCCAGAGGAGCAGAATAGCGGTGCTGATGCTGCTAATGACGATGTTGAAGACGGTGATGCTGATGCCACCAATGATGGAGTCCAGGACGACGGTGCTGATGCCGTCGTAATACCAGTTGCAGACGGTGGTACTGATGCCACCATTTTGGATGATGACCCAGAGCGCGGTGCTGATGCCGCGAAGACCGGTGCTAGTGGTGGTGCTGAGGCCACCACATCCACTTTTGTTGAGCCACCATCTGTGATGTTACCGCATTTTGTATCTAGAGACTGTGGGAACAAAAACAAAAACAAAAATATGAATAAAGGAAAGGTTTCTGTTCAAATTGCGGATCCATATGTGGTGAATGATGATTATTGTATGGATTCTCCTTCTTCACAGGCACAGGGACCGATTCCCAGTCCTCCATCTGCGGAGGCACCTACCATCCCCTTCCCTGAGGCACTCCGCCGAGCAAAGGGGAATAAAAAAGAAAACCAAAAAAAGAACCAGCAGGTAGAGTTCGGCAACGAAATGATTGACAGATTTCACATTCAGCTGACTCTACGAGAAGCATTTGAGCATATCCCCTTCTTCAAGAAGAATTTGAAAGAGACAACTACTGTCCGAAGGAAGAAGAGGCACAGAGATCAAATCCATATGCTTACGCACGACACTTGCTGCGCCATTCAGAACACATTGCCAGCCAAGCGATCCGATACAGGAGCTTCTTATGTCAGATGCGAGATCCAGGAGCAGCGGTTCGATCGTACTCTATTAGACAACGGGTCTTCGATCAACCTCCTTCCGACAGCCTTACTCAAGCAGTTCGAGTTTGGCCCTCTTCTTCGAAGCAGAACGGTCCTTCAGTTTGCTGATAGGTCGATTAAGAGTCCGAAGGGGTTGTTGAAGGACGTGGTCGTTACCATTCAGGGCCTAAAATTCCCCGTGGACTTTGTTGTATTGGACATGGAGATCCCTGAATCGGTAACCGATGCCCCCATCATACTTGGACGCCCATTCTTGGCCACTGCCAAGGCGGTATCCGACCATGACAGTGGGACGGTATGTTTTCGCGTAGAGGGCGAAAGCATACAAATAGATACGATCGACCAGACCAAAGCCAGAGAGTTGGCATGCTCAGAGCAATCTAGCGAAGCCGAGCAGATGACAGAGGAAGAGCTAGACATCCACCAGGTTTGTGATTTTGAGATGACTGATGATGAATCCAACTGGAAAGATCCCGTAGCACCGACCCTCGCCTTGCCTACAGATTCACTATATCTCAAGCTCATGGCAGTCGAGAGCCGGGAGAGCACATCCCTGGATGAGGATATATCTGAAGCTGACAGTGTTGTGATGAGTGGTGCTGAGGAATTTCAATCATGTTCATCTTCTTCAGATCCCTCGGATTCAGACATTGACTGGGATGACTTTGATGATTATTTGCCTTGTCTGATTCCTTCTGAACCAACAGCCATGACAGAGTGCGAGCCAGTGCAGTTTATTGATGATTCAGCAGGCCGCCCTTCGTCAGAAATCCATGCAGAGCGAGAGTTTTCCCATGCAGACCTGGTAGCATTTACACAGACATATCAGAAGCCAGATCTGCCACCTCCCAGTTGTCCAGAACGAAAACCTCTACCGCAGTCGATGACATACAGATTCCTTGCGGGTGAGCCAGAAATGTACCCAGTCATTATCTCAGCAGATTTGACTGGAGAACAAGAATCTCGTCTGATGGAGGTTCTTGAAAGAAACCGCAAGGCAATCGGTTGGAGTATAGCTGATCTCCAGGGGCTGAGCCCAAATCTTTTCTCCCACCACATTTATCTTGAGGATAACGCTAAGCCGTCGCGTGAGTTCCAACGACGGCTGAACCCGAATCTTCGAGACGTAGTCATGAAAGAAATTTCAAGGTGGTGGAGCGCCGATTTCATCTATCCCATCTCCGACTCCAAATGGGTAAGTCCGCTACATGTGGTACCCAAGAAGACGGGCATCACTACAGTTGTCAATGAGTCTGGAGAGGAGATCGCTACCAGAGTACCAACTTCTTGGAGGGTCTGTGTGGACTACAGACGATTGAATGAGGCCACCAAGAAGGATCACTTCCCGCTATCCTTCATCGATCAGATTATCGAGCGGTTAGCTGGGAAGAGTCATTACTGTTTCCTTGACGGGTACTCTGGATACAATCAAGTGGCCATTGCGCCCGAAGACCAGGAGAAAACGACATTCACCTGTCCGTTTGGGACGTATGCTTTCAGACGGATGCCCTTTGGTCTATGTAACGCTCCGGCGACATTCCAAAGGTGCATGTTGTCCATCTTCTCGGACATGGTGGGTGACTGTTTAGAGGTCTTCATGGATGACTTCTCGGTCTATGGCGACGGGTTCGACGCTTGTCTTGACTGCCTAGACCGTGTGCTCAAGCGCTGCATTGAGGTCAATCTTGTCTTATCCTGGGAGAAGAGTCATTTCATGATGACTCAAGGGACGGTCCTCGATCATATCGTCTCCAACAGGGGCATGGAGGTCGATCCGGCCAAGGTGGACATCATCAGGAAGCTCAATCCACCGTCCAATTTGCGTCAGTTACGGTCTTTTCTGGGGCATGTTGGTTTCTACCGACGGTTCATTCAGGACTTCAGTCGAATTGCCCGACCGCTTACTGACTTGCTCACCAAAGACACCGAGTTTATTGTCAATGATAAGTGTCTTGAATCATTTGAGACTCTCAAAAATATGGTTGTTTCAGCTCCTGTCCTCCAGCCACCCGATTGGTCTCTCCCATTCGAGATCATGACGGATGCTTCAGATTTTGCCGTTGGGGCTGTGCTCGGACAGAGGAGGGATGGATTACCCTTTGCCATTCACTACGCCAGCCGGACTTTCGATGCCGCGCAGCAGAATTACACGGTGACTGAGAAAGAGATGCTGGTCGTAGTATTCGCTCTTGATAAGTATCGATCTTACATTCTCGGATCTAGAGTAACCATCTACACTGATCATACCGCCATCCGGTATTTAATGGCCAAGAAGGATGCCAAAGCACGTCTCACCAGATGGATCCTTCTACTCCAGGAATTTGATATTGAAATTAAGGATAAGCCTGGAGTCAAGAATGTGGTGGCGGATCATCTCTCCAGATTGGAGAATCTTGAGGAATCAGAGCCCAGCACACCTATCACAGAGACATTCCCAGATGAGGCGATCTTGGCTGTCACCTCGCTCCCGTGGTATGCTGACATTGTGAACTATCTTGTAGCCAAGACGGTTCCGCAAGGTTAGCCCAGGCAGAAACTTGAGACCTTCCTGGCGAAGGCCAAGTCTTATCATTGGGAGGATCCCGTCCTTTATCATGAAGGAGGGGACAGTATCTGGAGGAGGTGCATTCCTCAAGAAGAGCATCATAGCGTCCTCACATACTGCCACAAGCTTGAGGCAGGAGGACATCATTCTGGAAAAAGAACAACACAGAAGGTGCTTCAATCCGTCCTATAGTGGCCTACCCTCTTCAAGGATTCTGATGAGTTCGTGAAGAGATGTACTGACTGTCAGAAAATGGGAACCTGTGGACAGAGAGACATGATGCCCATGCAACCCATTCACTTTTGTGAGGTTTTTGATGCATGGGGGATTGATTTCATGGGCCCATTTCCTAAGAGTCAGGGATTCGAGCATATCCTGCTCGCTGTTGATTATGTCAGCCCGAGCCGCAGATGCTAAAACCGTTTGCAAATTTTTGAGGAAAAATATCATTTCACGGTTCGGGGTACCTAGAGTCTTGATTTCAGATGGGGGGTCTCATTTCATCAATGACAAAGTCAGGGCCCTTGCAGACGAGTTCGGTATTGACCATCGGGTTGCCACTCCTTATCACCCTCAGACTAATGGTCTTGCCGAAGTATCGAATCGGGAGATAAAGACTATCTTGCAGAAAGTTGTCCGCCCAGACCGAAAGAATTGGTCACAGCTTTTGGACTCGGTCTTGTGGGCCTATCAGACTTCTTTCAAAAATCCATTGGGGACACCTCCCTTTCGTCTCGTCTATGGCAAGCCGTGCCATTTGCCAGTGGAGATCAAGCACAGATCTTTTTGGGCAGTAACTGAGTTGCTTTTGGATCCCGAGAGTATAGGAGACCAGAGAAGAGCAGAATTGGCAGCCCTGGAAGAATTGAGAGATACAGCCTTTTTCAACAGCCTACAGTACAAGGAAAAAGTGAAGACATGGCACGATTCGCATATCAGCCATAAACAGTTTGAGCCAGATCAGAGAGTATGGTTGTTTGATTCCAGGCTGAAATTATTCCCAGGGAAGTTGCAGAGCAAGTGGAAAGGTCCATATGTGGTCAGGAAGGTGCATGACAATGGCAGCATCGACATATCCGAACCGTCATCTTCCTCTACCTTCCGCGTCAATGGTCAACGCCTGAAACTATATCTTGATCATGATCCGCCAATCATTGACGTTGCCCCCATTCTTCTGGTATGAGATGTGTCCTTTGATTTTGATCATCTGCATCTCATACATGGCGATCAATTCTATCCTCCGCTGTACAGATCCATCTGTTTATATCACTTTTTCGTCTGTTGATTTATTTTCTTCTTTTCTTCTTTTCTTCTTTTCCTTTTCTATCTTCGTTTTCTATCAAAAAGGTGCCGCCCTTGTAGACAGTTTTCCATACTTAGGACGTACCTTGTCATGAGTATAGGGGGGTCGGCACCCCGAGTTGTTCTATTCTTTTCAATCCTCTCCATTGTCTCCTCTTCTTGTCTATACTTAGGGATATTTTACCCTAAGTATAGAGGGAGACAACCCGAGTATGATCTGTTCTTTCCCACCCTTGACCCTCCCTGCTTTGTGTACAGTCTGCTATACTTAGGATTATTTGATCCTAAGTATAGGGGGGACGGTCAACTTCTCATTCATTGATCCATTCATTTGTCCCTTTATTATTTAGACTTGTCTATACTTAGTACGAGTTATGTCTTCTCTTTTCTCTCCGATCTATGATGACATAGCTCAAGCTAAGTATAGGGGGGTCGTATATACTACGTATATACTTTAGCCATAACTCGTACTTTCGTATTTTCCTAATAATATGGCTAATAATTCTTTAAAATTCATTAAAAACCTTTAAAAAGATGTCTGGTTCCTCAAATTCTTTTGTGTAATTACTGATTAATAAATCAGGTGAAAATGTTTTTTGCAAAATGTTTGAAAAATAGTTTGAAAAACTTTGTGAACATCTATTGAAAACTATTTTGAAAGTATTTTGTTACATGTTTTCAACCTGTGTAAAATGTGTGGATTGTAAAATTTCTTTTCTTTGTGTGAAATAAAATGTTTGAAAAATGATTTGCAAATGGTTTGAAAATGGTTGCAAAAATGATTTGAAAAACCTATATATACTGTTTTGAAAGCCTTTTCAAAAATGTTTTCAAATGTGTGTAAAATGTTTGTAAAAATTATTTTGGACTATAGTTTTCAAAAATTGTGTGAAAAGCTTGTGTCAAATAAGTTTGAGGAATACTTACATCACACCAAAATCCACTATATATATGTATAAAATTGACCACTTACCCTATAAATTCTGAAAAGCCACTTCTTGTATATATAAGAAGCACTCCCGTGTACATATTTTTAACCTAGTTTTCAGCCAAAACTTTTCTTTTCAAAAATCCCAAAAAAAATTGCAAAAATTAAAATCCAAAAACATTTGAAAAAGTTTTTTCAAAAAAAATAAAAAATGCATCTGAATATGCATCATCATCATATTTTCAAAAATCCATAAAAAGTTCAAAACCTTTGAAAATTACATCACAAAAAAAAATATTTTCTGCATTGCATAGCATTCACATTTTTTGGATTGAGTTTGATAGTTGAACAAGTCTAAGTAAAATCCGAAGATTGGAGCTTGGTTGGACCTTAAAATCTACCTAATAACAGGAACCTTATAGGAACTGGGTTTGAGGTACTTCAGGTCTAGTTGACTTAATTCTTTGAGAATCACGGGACTTGGTTCAATGGATTCTTGACTGCCTAAGCAGAGTATTTCGGAGCACACCACGACTCTTGTTGATAATGACCTAACTTGGACACCTGCACCTTTCACATGGCTCAACTCAGTTGGAGTGGTGAGGGGATTGGATTTGCCGGTATGAGACGCACACAAGTGGAAACACTTGTCCTCCTCTAGGGAGGGAAGTGCACCCCAACCCAGTAATAAGGAAGTCTAAAGACAGGAGGCTGTGGGTTGCGATAAAGCTTCAAAAGAGGGATAGTCTACTGGCTCAAGAGGAAAAACTCCTTATGTAAATGCTGTTGTATATAGTACTAAAAAAAATGTTCAGGAATGTACAAAAATAAAAAGCCTGCAAGTATGTACAAAGTCAATAAGCAAGCTTGAGTTCCAAAGTCAAATATGTGAGCCTGCAGCAGGATGACTTGACTACACTGGTCTTGCATCCCAGGATAGGTAGCTACACTGGCTACCGTCCATTCTTCTCTTCACCTCCTCCTCTTGAGCTAGTTGCCACTTGAACTTAGAAGGGAATACCCCGCTCCTCGAGGATGGAGTTGCTGGATTGGGGAATCATTGGGTTGTCGTACTGGAGAAGTCAGTTTCTTTGTCATTCTGGTTGGGGAGAGCCACCATCACTTACACTGTACAAGTCAGATTCATAGTCGTAAGGATTTGCGTATGAATTGAGATATTTCTGACCTGGCTATTGAGGAGACTTGGACAGAGTTTTGGGATTCTCAGGGACTGTTGGATTTCAAATTCGGTTCTCAACAAGGTTCCGCCCGCACTAAAATTCCAAAGGTCCGACTTAAGCTCCAAACTTTGGTTTTGTGAAGACAAGTTTGATAATTAAATTAAATCCAAATTCTTCTTTTTCTTTTCTTTCTTTTTCTTTTTGCACTTATTGCATAAGTGTTTGCTAGGGACTAGCAAAGGTAAAGTATAGGGGGATGATGAATCCACATTTCATCATCTTTATTCTATCATTTTGGCACCAAAAACCCTAGCAAATGCCTGTAAATAGCATTAAATAGATAATATTAGCATCCATGCATGTGCATCATATTAGTGTATAAAATACTATAATTAAAGCCAAAATTATAGAATAAATAAAGAAAAGAAAAAGAATAAAATATTGTAAATATTTTATGACCCAAAACCCCCGAGACCTAGGCATCTTGGTGAATAGGTCGACAAGGAATAAAGTAGGGGGAGATAAGGTCAGATACACAGTACAAATACCTATACATTCTATTCATTCTTTATTCATTTTGGGACCTATTTTTGGTTCCACCTTTTATTCATCAAATAAAGAAACTTTGTACATGAAAGTTGTAGATAATTTAATAAAGAAAAATACAAAATTGATTTCACAGAAAAATAATATCTAGATAAAAAGTTATGGTCTGAATAAGAATCCAAAATCCCAACTTCCCAGACCCGTATCTCACAACTGACAACTCCAAATGCAGTGTACTCACCTTTAATTGTATATAGAATAAAATAATCTATCCCATGGTGGTGGTTTCGCATTTGGCGGAGCTACGGTTTGAAAGTTGAGTTTTGGACCCCTATTGTATACCTGTACTGAATAAAATATTCAATTTATTCTTTATTAATTATTTATTCATTTTTATATTTTTATAATTATGTAGAAATTACTTATAATATACATGTGCATTAAAATTAAAATAAAAATGCAAAGAAATTACAAAATAAAAATACTTGTATAAAGAATACATAGGTATACTGCCTATACATATACCTATACAAAACATACTTGTATTTTATTAAATATACAAAACATATCAGAAAAATTAAATAAAAATATATTTGTGTAGATAAAAGTATTTCATAATTTTTGAAAATAAGAAATGAAATTAATAAAAATAAAATACACAAAATAAAAATAAAATACTAAAATACATAGGTAATATACCTATATAAGAGTAAAAGGTGAACTTATAAAAATACAAGTCCTAAAAATAATTAAAATTCATAATTAAATACTACATAAAATAACGAATATTTTTTATTTTATAATCATTATTTAATTCAGCCTTTTCCTATTTTTAATCGAATTTATAAAGTATTTACCAGGGATTTTTCCTGATTGGTCCACGTGGACCAATCAGGAGACGGTCCCAGTTGACCCAGGTCAACTGGCCGTCCTTCCCCATGTGCGGCGTCAGTGGCTTGGTTTTTGAGCCGATTTCTTGGCTTTTTCCCAGCCAACCCTTTCACCATTTCGCCTCGCACCCTTCTGCAATCTCCTTCCCCTACCAATCACCTTGCCCGCCTTGTGATTACCTTGGAGATTGCATCACTGAGACGCTCCAGAATCGTTGATCTTTGGACCCCTGTCACCTCGGGTCAACCCACTTAAAACCAACCCCCCACCTTTCGATTCGAATTCGAACACCTTCGGTCCACCCTTCCTTGCTCTTCTTGTGCTCCAAGCACTCGTGGGGGTGACAACTCTCACGCCGTGCGTTCAGCCAGGGCATAGGAAGTCAGAGGCGCTTCCACCACCTCCCGCAAAGTCGCCGGTCGAGGTACCCTTCTTCCCTCTAGCCCCGGCCATTGAGGGCTCGCCCCGCTCTTTTATTTAGCCCTTTTTATTCCTGTTAGCGTTAGGATCGAAAGCCCTATCAAAAATCCAAGTTCCATCGACCATCTCAACCGATCAAGCACCTTGGCCGGAGCGCAACTCCGGCCGTGCACCCATATCACGATTCGCACCTCTCCCCGACCATCCAAGGGTCCCGGCAGTTTGCCCTGGACCCTTTGACCATTTTTGCAGGTCAACGTCGAAGTGGAGACACCTGGAGGCGAGTTTTGAAGCTCGCCGGAGCTAACGAAGCTCTCCAGCTCCGCCAGCCACCAGCGAGCACCACGGCCACCGCCGTGGCTTTTTGACGCCCCCAGGAGATAGAGGAGGACCAGAGGAGGCTCCAGCCCGATTTTGAAGCCTAGAAGCTACCGGAGTCGGCCGGAGGAGCTCGAGGAACCTCGCCCAGTCGGAGCTCCGCCGTGTTCTTCCAGCCGCCTTCGCCACCGTCCGATCAAGGGTGGAGTCCCAGATCGAGCAGCTACCGTTGGATCTCCACCAGCTTCGACCGTTGATCATCATTGGAGATCTGATCGTCGCCGCTCATCCGCGAAGCGCCATCGGCCGTTCATCAAGCGCCACGTGTCTAAGTGGCTCCTTCATCGCCGTTGGATCGCGCGTCGAGGGTATTTTGCATCTACACCCTCGTGCCTTTTGTATTTATTATTTAGTATTTAAACTTTCGTCTGTAGCGTAAAAACTTTGGGTTATTTGCACAAAGACCCCCGAGCTTTCCATATTTGCATCTAGATCCTTCACCACGTCACCTCACGTGACCTGTACACGTGAGGTGGGGCATTTAGCAGAAGGGCCCTCGGGCTTTGTTGTATTTTGTTTTAGTACCAAAACTTTAGTTTCACGTGTTAAACTTTTGGAAATATTGCAAGTAAGCCCCCCAGATTTGGAATATTGCATTCTAGTCCTCGCCAGGCGCGTGCAAGTCACGCGCCCTGGTGGGAAAATTGCTAGTGTACCCAGGCGGTTTTTGTAATTATGTTTTAGTGCTATAAATTGAATATTCAGTGCAATATTTTATGGAAAATTGCATGTGAGCCCCTGTATGTTTTGTAAATTGCACAAATACCCCTACCAGGCCTGTTTATTGATTGGATGCTTGTTGTATTTATTTGATCTATCATTTTAAATCCAAAAATTCCACAAAAATAGGGATAGGTTCCTAGACACGTGTACTTTGATGCTATCATTTTAGTTTTTGATTTTATTTTATTTTCATATTTATTAAAAATCAAAAACTCGCTTTTTGTGCACTGTCTAGCTTAGAAAATGCCAAAAAAATATTAAAACCCTCTCAAAAATTCCAAAAAAATTACCTAGTGTCTATTTTGGCCTAATTTAGTGTCAGTCCAAAAATCATTAAAAATCTCAAAAGAAAAACACTAAAAATTTAAAAACATTCTAAAACTTCAAAAAATATATAAAATCAAAGAAAACTTCAAAAAATATAAACTCAGGTCCTGTTTGTTCTCTATTTTATTCTCTTTATTTGAAAATTAGTGTGAAAAATTTTGACTGTTGTTTGCTAATTTTTAATTGCATTTTCCTCACAGCCAGCACATTTTCCATTGTTTTCCTTTATTTTGCTAATTAAAAATACTAAAAACACCTTGAAAAATCCCCACAAATCACAAAAACAGTAAAAAAATATTAAAAACATTTTATTTCTGAATTTTTGGATATTTTTGTGCATTTTTATAAATTGTTTATCTTATCTTTTATTACATTGGTTTTAAATTCCAACATTGAAAAAGACTTAAAAAATATAAAATATAAAATTATAACAATTAGAAAATTAAAAATCAAAATACAAAATTAAAAATGAAATTAAAATAAAAAAATTAAAAACCCACAAAAATTTATTTGCTTGCCTGCTTAGTGTAGATATTTCACACACACTCACTTGTGCACAATTTTTGAACTACCCTGTTTGCTCCCTGTGTTCGAACTCTCTACATACTTGCACCTATACATATTTTATGTAGAGTTAAAAATAAATTTTAACTCCACATTAGTTCTAATTTATTAATCTTAGTGTGGGTTAATTGTTGATTAATTTTAGATTTTGTGTGGTCAAACACCGAATGTTGACTCGCCTTGTGAGTCGATACAACCACATCGATTTCTGAGATTATCACTAGCCAACAAAAGAAATGAAATGTCAAAGAAAAGCTCTAAATCCAAAGTCAAATCCCAAATGAGATTCCACCAATGGCGAGCGCTCCCAAACATTTTCAAAGTGTCCACTTGGACCAAGTGCTAAATAGGACCAAGGAGCCGGGCTGACACCACAAAAAGGGCCCTGCATCGTAAGCGATACAAGTCTGGGTGTCGAAGGTATCTTAGATACTCAGAAAAGACACACCCCGGTGTATTCCCAGAAAAACAAGTGCAGACGACTCCAACTCTCTTGACGGACACATTGATCAACAAAATAATAATATACATGTGTTGAGTAAAAGGCACTCGAGAGGCCCCTTGTTCCAATGTGAGGGTGAGAAAATTAGACACAATCCCAGTACCTCCATCATCTGGCCGTCCATCAACATTTCAGAGTCTGACAAACTAATGAGACGGTGGACTGAAGCAAGAACATACTTATTCCCTAGTATTGAGGATTAGATCTAGAGGAAGATCTTTGGGACTGGAACTTTGGGTGATGCATCGACTCGGCTCTCATGAAATGCAGTACACTAAATGTCATATCCTTATATTATATGTACAAAAAGAGAGTCTGATAATGAGAGTAGTTGGATTCCTTCTGACTAAGGCTTGGATAAACCCGGAATTTTAGGATCACTTAGGTCAAGTGTCTTTGAAAGATCAAGCCTTGAATTTTTCACGCGCACTGTCAGGAATTAATCCGACTCCTTCATTCTTTAGATGCTCGAGGACGAGCATGGTTTAAGTATAGGGGTATGATGAATCTCGTATTCATCATGCTAAAAGCCACTTATTAGAATCCCTGCTTAAACAAGCTAATAAAATTTGATGAACGTAAAATTCGCCTCAATAATAGTGTGAAATTATGCTGTAGTACAGGAGGCGAATTTTGTTCAACAAAAACCACAGACTTTGAATGCTGTGGAATATTTATGCTTGGCACGTCTACCAAGGTCGAACACGGGACACGGCTGCCTAATCTAAGTATTGAATTTTGATTCATGAAGGCATAATGAAAATTAATTTCATTTTCAGGTCCATATGCAAATTATAATGCACTATGATATTTACAAGGCGATGCCATGATGCATGCATTTTTTATTTTGTTTTTATGCAAGTTAAAATGATGCATGGGCAAACAATGCAAGAGAATATGCATGATGAATAAAATGTCAGAAATACCTACAATTATACCCTAAAATGAGAGCAACGTAATATAGAATAAAATTAGAGCCCATTTGAACACACCATTAAAAATCGGTCATCAAATCAATCAAGACAAGTAGAGCATGGTCCCATTTTTCTCACATAAAAATTCACTTAAATTAAAACAGTGTCAAATGGAACAAGTAAGCATGCTAAAATGTAGAGGACAAAACAAGGATCAAAACGACACTAAAATCATGCAATTTGGACCTACGATGCTCAAGTTATGCTAAAAACAGTACAAGGGCATAATTGTAATAAAAATGCAATAAAATAAAAGGATAAATATTACATCTAGGTCCCTGGAAGGACCTAAATGTAAATACAAAAAACGGCCTGGGCCTTTGAGTAATTTTTCCATGCGTGCAAGGGCCTTTTTGTAATTTCACAAAACTTCAAGGACCTTCCTGTAAATTACCCAGGCGCGCACGTGGGTCACGCGCCTGGAGGACCAATTTGTAATTAGCAAATATTCCAGGGTCTTGCATGCAAAATCTCCTAGACCCCACGTGCTCTGCACGTGGGAGACTAGGCTCGGAAGGCTGGCTGAGGCTCGGGCCATGTGGACGCTTCTTATGGTACGGTGAGAGGCCCGGGTGACCCGAGCCTTTAGGTAGGGAGCGAGGCTCGGGCGTCGACGTGGCATCATCACATCCGTTCGATCCATTCGATCGAATGGTACCTGTAGCCTCTCCTTCATCGCGGGTCACCGGAAGAGGCTGCGCTCCGGCGACCCGCCCTTTGCTCCGCCAGGGCCCAATGAGTCGTCTGAAGGTCGAGGGAGATAGCTGGGCCTCTGGCGAAGGACTGGGAAGCTCCTCGAAGCTCCGAAGCGGATCTGAGGGGGAGATCAATGGAGCTTCGCCAGCAGGGAGGAGCTCGAAGGTGCTCCGGTCTGAACTCCGGCCAATGAACATGCAACTGTTAGAGTAATAGCCGAAGCGTGCTCGTGAGGGTTTTGTGAGTGGAATGGGGTCCCTGGGAGGTGGTTGGAATGGGGGTCCAGGGCTCCTTCCCCGCCGGAGCAGAGGTGGAGATGGCGACGGGTGAACGAGACTGCGGAGAAGGGGAAGGTGGTGGTCGAGGGTGTCGCGAGGATGATGGTGAAGTTGCGAAATGATTAGGTGGATTAGATGAGGTCGGAGGTGACTTGAGGTGGCAGAATAATTCAGCGAAATTACAAGAAAAGTCTCCTCGCCGGAGCGAGGAGTTGGCGGAGGTTTTGGCTTGGGATGAGCACCCTGGGGGTACTCCAGTCGTCGCCCAGCTGGTCAGCCATCTCCAGCGAGCTTAATGGTGCGCAAAGACACCGCGACACAGCCACATCGGACGTGGGTCGACACCGAACTCCAGCCGTCGCTGCCTCGATGCCCCGCCCTCTCCGCTGTCACCGGAGGGGCGGGGGAGACTAGGCTAGAGCCCAAAAATGGTGGACCCCGATCAACGGTGGCGGAGCAAGGGCTTTTATAGGCGGAGGAGGACGATTGCTATGGTGGTGGTCGGGCGGTTTTGCATGGAAGATTTGATGGATGGGAGTAATGGTGGAAAGGTATGGGGGTTACGCGAAGGAGACGGGATACATGGCTTCGTGGCGGTGGCGTTACGGGCGGAAGGAGATAACTGGGGCGATGGCTAAAAATGGAAGGGGCCGGGGGCGTTGCAAGGGGTAACGGTCGGGGCTGGAGGTAGCCGAAGCTTAGGGGACCGTTGGATCTTTTGATCCAACGGCTGGGATAGGCGCGCGTATGGAGGGACGCGATCAAATCACTAGATCTGATCGTATGGTTAATACAGGAGCGCGAGGGAACGGCTGTGATTGAGGCGGTGAGGAAAATCCAATGGTCTAGGTTTAGTGGATGACGTGGATTGTAGGGGAGCGTTCGATGGAGAGGGAATCGGAGGGCAGAGATGAGTGGAAGACGTGGCGGGTGGAGGAGCGTTAGATGGAAGATGATCGAAGGGTCTGGATGAGGACGGAAGTGAGTGGAGGCGATCTGATCTGGGATCAGATCATACGGCTGGAATTGAAGCGGGAGTGAGCGGCGGAGATGGAGGCGATGCGGTGCTGATCCAACGGCCCAGGAAGCGCGCCAGATGGCAGCAAGGGAAGCGGGCCACGTGGGCGGGCTGAGGGGGCGCCACGTGGCCCAATCAGATTAATTCAAACAAAAATACAAAGAAAAATATAAAAGAAATAGTTAGAAGCTGAATTTGGAAAAAGTCAAAACATGAAAGTTGCTCGTCTCGACGAGATCTACAACTTTCATGTTGGTCAAAAAGCCAAAAGAGGTCATCTGTACAAAAGCTATTTTTGGGAGGGTATTTTTAAGGAGGTAAAAACACCAAGTTGCGGTTTTAAGATTTTTTTGTATTTTTTTATCTTTTAGGGGTCAGTGATTTATAGACAAGTTATCTACCTAATTTTTAGGGGTTTTTGAGTGGTAAAATAGATACAGAAAAATAAGAGAAATTAAATACAATAAATTAATGGTAATTTATACACAATATAGTACATGACAAAAACAAAGAATTAGAGGATATTTTTATTGGCTTGTTTAAGCAGGTATTCTAATAAGTGGCTTTTAGCATGATGAATACGAGATTCATCAGCGTCTTCGCTGGACTGCTTTAAGCATTCTAGTTCTCTGGCTCTGGTTTCTTCGATCGTCTCTATTTGTATGGTTTCACCCTCTACGCGAAAACACACCTTTCCACTATCATGATCGGTCACCGCCTTGGCTGTAGCCAAGAATGGACGTCCGAGTATGATGGGGGCATCGGTTACCAACTCAGGGATCTCCATGCCCAACACAACGAAGTCCACAGGGAATTTCAGGCCCTGAATGATAACGACCACGTCTTTCAATAACCCCTTCGGCCTCTTAGTCGACCTATCAGCAAATTGAAGGACTGTCCTGCTCCTAAGAAGAGGACCAAACTCGAATCGGTCGAGTAAGGCTGCCGGAAGAAGGTTAATTGAAGAGCCGCTGTCTAACAGAGTACGATCAAACTGCTGCTCTTGAATCTCGCATCTGACATAGGAGCTCCTGCATCTGGTCGCTTGGCTGGCAGTTTGTTCTGAATAGTGCAGCAAGTGGAATGAGTGAGCACATGGATCTGATCTCTGTGGTTCCTCCTCTTCTTGCGGACGGTAGTATTCTCTTTCAAGTTCTTTTTGAAGAGGGGGATGTGCTCAAGTGCTTCTTGTAGAGTCAGCTGAATGTGGAATCTGTCTATCATCTGGTTGCTGGACTCTACCTGCTGGTCTTTTTTTGGATTTTCTCTTTTATTCCCCTTCGCCCGGCGGAGTGCCTTAGGGAAGGGGATGGTAGGGGTCTCCTCAGATGGAGGACTAGGAATAGGTCCCTGTTCTTGTGAAGGATTAGAATCCATACAGTCATCATCATTCAACACATATGGATCCGCAATGTGAACAGAAGCCTTTCCCTTATTTATATTTTTGTTTTTCTTGTTACCACAGTCTATAGATACAAAAGGTGGTAACATCACAGAGGGAAGCTCAACAAAAGTAGATGTGGTGGCCTCAGTACCACCACCGGCACCTGACTCCGCGGCATCAGCACCGCGCTCTGGCTCGGTATTCAAAATGGTGGCGTTAGCACCACCGTCTGCATCTGGTCTCTCGACGACCTCAATACCGTCGTCTGGAACTCCATCAGTGGTGGCCTCAGCACCACCATCTTCAACATCATCATTAGCGGCATCAAAACCGCTACTCTGCTCCTCTGGCGCTCCTGATCCTGCATTTGGTTGTCGCTCAGAAGAGGCGCTGCCGGCTGGCATCCTACCGCTCCTAGTAGTCACAAAATCAGCATCATACAAAGAAAGAGATATGCCGCTCACATAGTCACTAGGAGATGTATCCTCTGTAAACTCAACCTGCTCAGACTTCCTTTTCAGATTGTTCGGGTTAGGTTCAATCTGAGCGGGTATGGTGGCCTTGCCTTTGATGATTTCCCTCATCTCCTGCCGGAATTCATCCATTTCTTGCCTGAAGGATGCTCGCTGTTCGGAAAGCAAGCGGGCAAGATCATCGAGAGCTGGGTTCTCAAAAGCGAGGGCTTGAGAACGGATGGGTTTCCCTGCTTGAAATGAGGTTGTTGTTGCTGCTGCTGGTACTGGGGATGATGAGGATAAGACTGATGAGGCTGCTGACGCTGCCTCCACTGTTGTCCCTGTTAGGCGGGACAAGGACCTTGCTGATATTGTTGCTGCTGGGCATACTGGGGCTGCTGCTGTGGTTGCTGGCTGCTCTGCTGTCCTTGAGCGGGATTCTGCTGCTGAGATGAGGAGCCACCATTGCCCCAACGGAATCCAGGGTGATCGCAACAAATCCTGGGCTGAGGGTACCGGTCATACCAAATCCCATTGACTTCCATCAATGGTTCCTGCTCGAAGGAGGGTGGAGGAAGAACTGCCAGTGGCTGCTCCGGCTGATATACCACCATCTGAGTGTCCTGAGATGGCAGATGTGCTGGGTAATACTGTAGCAGCAGGACCGGTTCTGCCTGGATGTGGTTGACCTGACGGTACGAGGCAGAGGGCTGGGATGAGCTGCTACTGCTCGGATCAGCTCGTGACCTGGGAGGCTGCTGGGAAGATATCTGTGCCTCCTGGACGCAAAGGATCTGCGTCTTTAGGTCACTCATTGTCTTGGCGATTTGGTCCATCTAGGCCATGCCTTGCATCTGTTTCTTCTCGAGGATCTTGAGATGGTCCAACTTCTCACTGATGATTCCCATGTCGGCTGCTGTTGATTCGGCTTGTGCTGCGGCGACCGACGACGTGTTAGGACCGGCATCGATGCGGGCGATCCTCTGAATGATCTCGCTCCTTGTGGGGGCTTCTGTTGTGTATAAACACGGGCTTGGGCCATGACGGTTGAGTTCTCTGCTATGCCTTCGTAGATGGCCCAAACGTCTTCTTCACCCTTCGAAAAGTAGGACCCACCGTAAGAGGCATTCACTAGCCCCTGCAGCTTCGGTGTCAGCCCACAAAAGAAACTCTGCACAAGATTGGGCTTAGAAATGTCATGGTGTGGACACCGGTCGATGAGCTCTCTGAATCGATCCCAGACTTCATGGAATTGTTCATTCGGGGTCATGACGAAGTTGCTGATCATCGCTCTAGCTGCATTAGTCCGGCCAAGAGTGTAGTACTTCTTCAGATATGCGGTTCGGAGATCTACCCAAGTGTCGATGAATCACCATAAATGCTTGAGACAGTATGTGTCTCTGTCAACCAAGGAAAAAGGGAAGGTGATCATCTTGATTGTGTCCTCGGTCATCAGCCTATCATGGATGATACTGCAGATCATTTTGAACTCTTGGAGGTGGAGGTGTGGCTCTTCGGTCGGCAACCCATGGAATTTGGGTAGAAGCTGAATAGTATGGGGTCGAAGCTCGAAATCTCCATAGATAGGCGGAAGTCTGATCCAACGATGAGTGACGTATGCTGCGGTATTATGCAATTCCCTCATGATAGTCTGTGGCGGTCTCTCAGCGTTTGGATCACCTCCTCCTGCATCAGGTCCATCTCCTCCTCCACCACCGCCACCACCCCCAGGTTGGTTTTCTCTCATCTGTGCTATCTCTCGCATGAGATCACCCATGAAGGTTCCCTGATCACGGATCTGCCTCTGCATTGTCTCTAGGGATGCTAGCAAGGAATTGTTGGTGGCCGCTTGATCAAATAAGAAAGGGGGATGATCATGGTCATCTGGGTGTTCTCCTCTGTCAGCCATGTCTAGGTTCTCTGAAAAAGCAAAAGAACCCATCTCAGGTGCCGTCAAATGTTCCGAACTCTGCGATGCACTAAAATCTGAGACTCTTGGACTGATGGAAGGGGAATGAGAAGGGTGGTCGAGGGGGAACAGGGTGGATGTGAACTCAGCCTCGGAGAGCGGACTCTCTGAGGTTGTCCTAGATGAATGAGGAGGAGTGCTGGATAGCGGCGCCGACAAGGTCGGCCTAAGAGACCTCCGTCCCATCATCTTGATTATTGGGAAGAGCAAGGTGAATGCAGAAGAAGAAGGAAGAAAGGAACAAAATTACGCACAATTGTGCTGTGTTTTTGATCTTGACCTAAATATAACTAGCAATCAAACACAAAACAGGGGTAAGTTCACCTACTCAAGACATGAAGCCGTGAAGGTTCCGCTTTTATCTTGTCAATTTTAGCTTGAATTCAGGAATTTATCTTATCACGGGTCCTTAGAGTGCTACGCCTAAAGGAGAGAGAGTACTACCGGAAAAGTATTCCCGTACTTGTCCTCCTCCTGTGTAACCTGTAGCTTGCACTTTTTAAGGTCCTTGTATCCCTTCCTGGATCCCTACTCAGCCAAAGAATAAGAGAGAGGAAGCCAATAGGCGAAATCGATACTTCGGATCTCGCTCGCAACGAAATCACCCGTGAGCGTGCAAGATCCTACTCGGACGCAGACGGTGAGACAGACACACCCGTGAAGGCATGGCCTATGCTCGGTACTTCGGACAAGGTCGATGCTCACACAATAGTGAGTCACCAATGGCGACCAAGCCCTACTCACCTACGTACGATAGTACCGCCAATACTTCAGAAATCCAGGCGATACACAAGGCAGCCACAAGCTGGGATTTGGGCTCTAATCCATACGAAGCACTCTGCTCACTTGGAAGGAGACCTTCCCATGCAACCTGAATACAAGTGAGGGTCTTACTCTCCCCAATCAATGAGTCCAATTACTGATTTTATTTAGGTCAAAGTTTCCTTAGCAGTCCCTTTTTTATTTTTTTGGTGTTATCACTTCTTTTGAGTGAATTCAAACAAGCGCCTAACGGTTTTTGTATTTTCTTGATGCTACTTTGTCCAAAAACAGAGGGAGAATAGAGTCGAAAAAGCCGTGCAAGTCGACACCAAGGTGGAAATATCACCTTTGTGCCTAAATGATGGATGCAAAGTAAGAAGACTTACAGCGAATACCAGCTCTCTCCATGCGGGATGCAAAGCAGAAATTTATAAACCTAATCTATATGCCGGTATGCAATGCGGAAATCGTCCTAAGGTAGGCAACTTCTAGCGTTGAGAACCACAAGTCAACCACCAATCTCCAATCCTAAGGTCCGGTCTAGGCTCACCCCTCCTTCTCTCGACACATCGAGTTTAGGAGAAGCGCTTGGCGGGATGAGTTCGCAGCGCATGGATCGAAGACTGATGACTAAATATTTAATTAGACTAAGTCCAAATATGATCTATAGGTGCATGCAAAGGTTATTAGTGTGTTTGGACCTAATCTAATCGAACAAGCAAGCCTACAGCTAAGGGCTCAATCCACAAAAAGAAATAGAAAATGAAACCAAAACCGAAAAATGACAATCGGAAAACGCGATGAAGTCCGCGGTGAGCCCCCGAGTGAACAAACACCTGGAAATTATGCCCGAAATGTCTAAGTGTCCAAGTCCCTGTATTATTACAAATTAATGAACACTCTCTCACAAAATAAAATTGCAAACTAATCTAATCACTCTCTCACTTCTCCTGCTCTCCCCTGCCGGTCTGGCTTAAGAAAAGTCGGCTTCGCTTCGCGTGGTTGCTTTGGATCCCCTAGGCGATCCACCTCGCTCCGCGGTCCCTCGCAAGAAGACAAAGAGATGGTCAGAAAAGTTCACAAATATCTATCAAAAATAATAGAGAGATAAAATGAAGCAATGGTAGACAAACAACACAATCAAGCAAAAATATGAACTACTCGTTGTTGCTCCCTGGCAACGGCGCCATTTGATAGACCCAAAAGTCGATCGGTCTTGTATTCCTCACAAGGCGGGAACACAGTCGAAGTGTTGACCAATCAAAATTTAGATTTAATCAACAATTATCCCACACTATAGATCAAGCAATAAGAAATAGATGTGAAGTTAAAATTTATTTTTAACTCTACATAAATGGTGTAAAGCAAGCAAGTATGCAGAGAGTTCGAACACAGGGAGCAAACAGGGTAGATCAAACAAATGTGTGTGTGTGTGGATGTGAAGTGCTGTCTACACTAATGCAAAGCAAAGATTTTTGTGGGTTTTTAATTTTTTTAAATAATTTTTAATTTTGTATTTTGATTTTTAATTTTCTGATTTTTATATTTTATATTTTATATTTTTCTATTTTCTTTTTTCAATATTGGAATATGTATACAATGTAATAAAAGGGGTGATACAATGTCTATAAAAATATGCAAAAATGCTCATAAATTCAGGAATAAAATCTTTTTGGTATTTTTATGATTTTTTACTGTTTTTGTGATTTTTGGGTGTTTTTCCAACATATTTTTGGTATTTTTAAAAGACAAAATAAATGAAAATAGTGAGTAAGCTACTGTCTGTGAGTAGAACTATGAATGAAAAATATCAAACAGCCACCAAAATTTTCCAACCAATTTTAAAACAAAGATAATAAAAAGAGGAAACTACAGAACTTGAGTTTGTAATTTTTGGAGTTTTCTAGAATTTTTTATAATTTTTTGAAGTTTTTAAGTATTTTCTAATTTTTAAGGTTTTTCTTTTGCAATTTTTAGTGATTTTTGGACTAACACTAAAGTAGGTTAAAATAGACAGCAGGTAATTTTTTTGTAATTTTTCGAGGTATTTTAATATTTTTTGGTATTTTTTAAACTAGGCAGTACTGAAATGGGGAGTTTTTTATTTTTAATAAATATAAAAATGAAATAAAATCAAAAACTAAAAATATGACGTGAAAGTGTAAGTGAACAGGAGCTTGGTGTGATTTTTGTGGAATTTTTCAAGTTCAAATGATGCCTTAAATAAATCAGACAAGTTCACAAAAATGTAACAGCCTAGCAGGGGTATATATGCAAATACACAAAAGTCCAGGGGCATACATGCAATTTTCCACAAAATTTTGTACTGAATACTCAATTTATGGACCAAACACAAATTCCCAAACCCGTAGGGGTATCGGTGTAAAAAGCCCACCAGGGCGTGTGACTTGCACGCGCCTGGGAGGGACCCAAAAGTAATTTCAAAAACCTCCGGGGGCTCACTTGCAATTTTCCCAAAAAGATAATACTTAATACAGAACTTAGCATACTAAAACGAAATAAATCCAAGGCTGAGGGCCTCCCTGCAAAATGCCCCCACCTCACGTGAATAGGTCACATGAGGTGACGTGGTAGAGGACCTAAGTGCAAATTCCTAAAGTCTGAGGGCCTCGATATAAAATTTACAAAAATTTTACACTACGAATTAAAGTTTATGGACTAAAAGAAAATTACAAAAGGTGCGTGGGTATACTTGCAAAATTCCCTCGCACGAGCGTTGATGAACAACACGGATGGATCCACTTATCCACGTGGCAGCACGGGGAAGCCCGATGACGGTTCGCGCGTGGACGGTGAAGATTAGATCTGGCGGTGAAGATCAACGGTTGGGCTCCCTCAGATCCAACGGCGGCTGTAGCTTCTGGAGCTCCTCCTCGATCCGACGGTGGTGAAGGCTGGAGCAAGAACCGCGGAAGAACTCCAGCGAGCCGAGGTTCTCCGAGGTGATGCTCCTCCTCCAGTGGCGTTCTTGGCTCCAAAATGCGGCTGGAGGGTCCCTGAGGTCTCTTCTTTCTCCTGGTGGCGTCAAAAGAGCTCGGCGGTGGCCGAGCTGCTCGCGAGAGGGTGGCGGAGCTATAGAGCCCCGCGAGCTCTGGCGAAGCTCCAAAATCGCCTCCAGGCTCTAGTCAAAGCCCTTTGACCTGCAAAGATGGTTAGAAGGTCCAGGGCAAACTGCCTGGACCTCGAGAGGGCGGAAGCGTGGCAAAAATCGACGTGGGGGGAGTTGGCCGGAGGTGCGCTCCGGCGGGGTGAATGGATCGAACGAATGGTCGATGGATGCGAGATTTTTTTGAGGGTTTTTTATCCTAAGATGATGGCTAGACGAATGCGACTAAAATGAAGAGGAATAGATACACCTCGAGGGCCTGGGGGCCCGAGGTTAAGGGTACCTCGACGATGGGTTGCCGGAGGTGATGGAACGCCCTAGGCCACGCTGCTCCGCATCCTGGACGAGTCGGTCTTGGAGTTGTCACCTCCAGGACTTAATTGGGATCGAAAGGGGCGCGAGAGAGACCAAGATTGGTGTTCAATTTTTGAATCGAAGTCAGAGGTTCCCTTTTATTGGGTTGACGGATGAGGGGGAAGACCAAGGCGTGGTGGTTGAATCAACACACGGCAGCCCAGGTAAACACATGGGCGAGTATGAGAGATGAGCGAAGATCAATGTTGCAGAAGGTTGCATCACCAGAAGATGAAAGACCTGGCCTTGAAAAATCCACAAAAGTGGGTCAAAAACGAGGCTGGCAGAGTTGAAAGGAGGCTAGGACACCTAGTTGACCAGGGTCAACTAGGGTTTGCGCCTGGTTGGTCCACTGGACCAACCAGGAAAAACCCTGGTTAAAATTTTATTAATTCATTTAAAAATAGAAAAAGGCCGAATTAAATTATGATTATTTAATAAAAAATTTTGTTATTTTATGTAGTATTTTATTATGATTTTTAAATAATTTTATGAGGTATATTCTTACAAGTTTGCTTTTATACCTATATAGTATATATACCTATGTATTTTATTAATTTATTTTTATTTTGTGTATTTTAATTTTATTATTTTTATTTAGTATTTTATAAAATTATAAGATACTTTTATATACATAAATATATTTTTGTTTTATTTTTTTGATGTGTTTTGTATATTAAATAAAATATAAGTAGGTATCATATAGGTATATTTATAGGTATAGTACCTATGTATCCTATGTACATATAATTTTACTTTGCATTTTTATTTGGATTTTTATTCTTATTTTAATGTACATATACATTATACATAATATTTACAAAATTATAAAAATATGAAAATACAAAAATAATGAATAAATAATAAAATGAATATTTTAACCTGTACAAGTATACAATGAGGCTCCAAAACTCAACTTTCAAACCGTAGCTCCGCCAAATGCGAAACCACCGCCATTAAATAGCTTATTTTATTCTATATACAATTAAAGGTGAGTTTGCTGCATTTGGAGTTTTCAGTTGTGAGATACGGGTCTGGGAAATTGGGATTCTGGATTTTTATTCAGACCATAACTTTTCATCTGTATAAGATTTTTCAGTGAAATCAATTTTATATTTTTCTTTATTAAATTATCTACAACTTTCATGTACAAAGTTTCTTTATTTAATGTACAAAATGTGGAACCAAAAATAGGTCCCAAAATGAATAAAGAATGAATGAAATACATTGTAGTTGGCCCTTATCTCCCCCTACTTTATTCCTTGTCGACCTATTCATCAAGATGCCTAGGTCTCGGGGTTTGGGTCATAAAATATTTACAATATTTTATTATTTTTCTTTTCTTTTATTTATTCTATAATTTTGGCTTTAATTACAGTAATTTACACACTATTTACAGTTACATGCATGAATGCTAATATACTCTAATTAATGCGATTTACAAGCATTTACTAGGGTTTTTGAGGCCAAAATGATAGAATGAAGATGATGAAATGTGGATTCATCAGGACCCCTGTGCCTTCTATCTAGAATATATAATTTTAACGGTCTTAAAATTGTTGTTATGAAAATCCATGGTGGTATTTTCAAAAAAAAATAAAAAAGCAGAGAAAATTGTCCATGGAGTAGCTAAGATTAGCTACTCAATGAAGTAGCTTCCCTTTCCTCCCTCCCTCCCTCCCTCCCTCTCTCTCTCTCTCTATATATATTGTGAAAAGATTAATTGGTAAGGAAAATTTTATGTACCGTGAATCTAATTCTACAAATAATGAAAATAGAAATATTCAATATAAAACCAATAACTAGAACTTAATAAATGAAAGAATTCTTATTTTTCTATATGTTAGAACAACTAATTATATTACAACAATGAGTTTTAAATTATATTGAAGTGCGAACAATAAAAATAAAATAAAAAGAATAATTATATATAAGAATAAGAAATATATATAATTAATTTGACAATTGTCATAATTATAACTTAACAATATCGATTTTGTGGTTCAAATATAAGAATTAAATATTAATTATACAAACAAAATCAAGGAATGAATGAATATGTGCATAATAATTGGCTTACTCCCATAATTATGAACGAATATATGCATAATAATAGGCTTACTCCCATAATTGTTGGGTATCAAAATGAACATTCTTTTGCATACTAAAAAAATAGATGAACGAAAAATAGTTTCCGTATCAACCACTAAAGAATTTTATCTGTAGTCGTTTACACCCATTTTTTGTGCTGAAATGGAAACAACACATCATCAACACAATACGGAAATTAAAAACAAATTATATTCCATTAAATATCTTTCACATAAGAAAATTTCGAGTTCACTTCTAAGATAAGTTTAAAATATTATTATTTCTCTATTTTCTAAAATTTCAATTACTAATAATTTTTTAAATCTGAGTGGAATCCTCTCCAACGTCTCAATGGCGCGAGGGTCTACAAATTTCACTAGAGTTGAATTTTTAGTTCGTTTTTAAGATCAAATATTTTGGATCATTTTGGACATTCGATGTCGAATTATTCCAATTCCACATATATTCTAACTGTATGGGTGAGAATCCAAACTCGAAGGAATATAGGCAATCATCAATATCCATCTTGACTAATGTTATGCATAAGTTATCAGTCAATTCGATATTGATGACTAACTAGCAGAAGTACTTTTAAAAATTATAAAATCTTGCTATATAGTTATGAACAAATCTACGATTATATTTATGCATGAAAACAAATATACAAGAAAAAATATATATGCATGAAAACAAATATACAAGAAAAAATACAGATGTCAGTAAGTTGATTTAAGTAGAGCTTCTTCGACCTATCGCTTAGGTTCCAAGAACTGACTTCTCATCAACAACAATGGTCAAAATAAAAGTTGTTTGGATCTATCAAAAATTTCGCAATCAAGTCAAGAAAGAAAGTTAAAAAGAAGAGTGGAAGAGGGCGTTTTGAAGTATCTTTAACTGCTATGAACTTTAGAGAAAGATGATATAATGACACAATGCTTTGTTCTTTTTCTTTTCCTTGTGATGAGTATAGGTTGGAAGACGACCATGGAACATTATTGTTCTTTCTGAGATTCTCTTAATTAATACATATTATATCACCTTCATATTTCTTTGGATCCATCCTCCAAAATAATCTATGAAAACAAACCTCAAAGTACAATCAATTCAAAGTAAAATAAATTCATATGAAAAATCCATGTGTAATAGGAGGTAAAAATAATAAAAGAATAGGAATTGGAATAAAATCAATTGTGTGATTGATCATGGCAATTAATCACAATTAAAGTTTCTTAAGGGATTATGATATTCCTATTATTATGATTTCTACATAATTAAGATTTTTTCCCAATAATTGAATTGGTTGATTTTAAGTAGTTGTCAAAGTCTTTTCTTAGCATATAAAAGCACCATATATAAATCATCACGATAAAGAAGTGGGACCATTAATCCACTTTGATGGATGTTCTTTCTGATATTAAAACCAATGGAATTTACTGCAATATAGTTTGAGTGTTTTTACATTTATAACCCTTGTACTTTCATACGCATTGAACCCTCCATAATTCTAATTTACATGCAGAATCACGGTTATAATAACTGTTATTAAGAATTCATATAGCTTGGTTATTTATTACATAAGAAGATGAGCCAGTATGACCTGAATATTAGACATTATCACAGTTATCTGTCATTGTTGAATTGTTGGGATGAAGAATCAATATAAATGCAAACAGATATTTGTTTCGACGTCATGATCATATTAGACGTATAGATTGACATCCAATCACCACATCACTTACTGCGAAGAGAACAAGTATGAGATGAGTTGCTTGGTATGTGGTGAGGTCTGATACAAGGCATTTATGAAATTAAATATCTCCCAAAAAATACTTTGTTACTTTATCGTGTCATCACGTTTATAGAGACTGTATTATTTTAGGAAAACTACAAAGTGAATGAAGTTCATAACTTCTCGCATCTTGGAAACGTGGAAAAGTAGCAAATAATTTGCAAACAAGTAGAATTCATCGTATGAACTCCAATACAAGCATAACAAAATTTATTTGTGAAACCATATGGTATAGGAAACTCTTTCCAAACCGTTTCGCAATGCTATAAGAGTAATAGGGTTACCTTTTGAAATGTGAGTCTCTAAAAGAAGAGACATCCCCGATTGAGTCCGATTCGACAACTCTTCTCTTGCTGGCGCGAAGATGACTCGCATAGCTTCCCATGAACTTCGATGTCCACTTCTTCTTAAATTATACCCTTTAATTTCATATCAAGATATGATCTCATTCTACTGATTTCTTCGCATGAAATCGAGACCTTCTTGACATATGAGGAGCACAAAGAAGAAGGCCTTCTTCTCTCATGAAGGGATGTACCAATGTGGAGGCGGTGGAGGCAATATGGTGGGCATGTAGGGTTCTCTATGGAAGAGAGAGGGGACGACCAAGAGAGTTCTAAACTCTCTCTTCTCTTTCTATATAAGCTCTCAAGGAAATATGGAATTGGTGGAATGAATCATGCTTGCAAGAGAGAGGCCATGCCATCTCTTTTAGACATGTGGGGGACATACCCTAGGATTCCTACTCCTAAAGGGGATGTCCACCATGTGTGCCCTTGGATGATCATCTAATTGCAAGGATTTAATCCTTTGCCTTCAAGAAATATGATTCTTATTTATCCTATTAATTATCATCTAAAATAAATTAAGAGATAACCAAAATATAGGAGACTTCTATTCACATTAGGACTCCATGATCTTATCTTAGTTTTGGCTGCATCCTCTTTATTATAATTTTATCATTCCATATCACGATTTAATTATTAAAATAATAATAGGGTATCTAATAAGATATTCTTCATAAATTATGAATCTTATCCATAAATCCAAAATAAAATATAAATCCTATTTATATTTAATTTTCAATGTGAATCATATTGACATTTATAGCTTGAAATAATACATGGATCATATTTGTGTGTATATTTAATTAATTATTAGGATATCGAAATTCATATTGATTAAATAATGTGAATCATATTCACAAACCCTAGATATACATATCTATGATAATAATTATTATTAATCGTAACATTGATATCATTAAGTAGAAGTCCAAATCTACTTAAGACTTGTGAGTAGTTGTCATCGATACTTGGAGATAATGTCAGAGAGATCATATTATTCACGTATAGTGACTTGAAACTTGGATATCTATCCAATTTCAACGTTTAGAATACTTTTGGTATTAAAAATATTAATCTTGAGCTGAAATGATTCACACTCTATGGGAGCTCAACAAAAAGCATTACACTCTCCATGAGCTCAACAAATTATCAACGTGATGAAATTAAATTTTAACTCATTTATAATCATTGTCCACATCATTTCGAGCTTAGAAATGAGCTCTAGATGTGAGTTCGCGTTAGTTTCCATCATTTGGACTTTGAAATCGGATTTGGAAATTGGAGTTGAATCTAATGAAATGAGAACTAATCCAACTAATTCTCATATCATTAAACCATGAAGCGGAGTCATGAAAATTCATCTGGTTTCGTCACTCCCTTGAAATGGGAGTATCATGGTAGATGATCCATTAAAATAGCTTTAACCCATAGTATTCTCAATACTCCATCATCCTACATATAGGAAGACTTTGATACATTCAATGTTCAAACCCTTGTTTAATTGTCTCGTCCCAAGTATATTGGTAGATTTCTCAATTGGTAATTAGGTTACAATATTAATCATATATTTTTTAAAAAATATATATTAATTTCTCATTTTTTGTCTTATTTCAGAAACAAGATGACAATGCATAGAATTCTATATAACCCCAAAATTTCTCATGAGTGAGCTATGTCCCCCGGTTCATCAAGTATGAACACGTATGATCTCTTTGAGAGATAATACATCTCATATATCATCGTATGCACATCAATGCATTGGTATATGGACCTTAATTAGATCTTCAACCTAATGGTTTGTCTAATGTGAACATTGACATATAGATTTATATCTATCTCTGGTTAAAGGATGTGTGCCGGATCATGAGAGTTACGATTCGAATCTTAGTTTATCTCGACCTCATCTAATCAACTCTTTAACTTGGTTATTCTGACACCTCTGAATTGTTATTCCTATGCATAGGACATGCATCAAGAAGTTGGTCAGAAATCATTCTTTATAGAAAGATTGACATCTCTTTCTTAGACTGGAGATCATTATTGAATATAACATGTTAATGTCAATTGTATCCTTCCAGCTGCAAGGTATTCAAATACGGCCACGGTACATAACCCTAATTATACAAAGAGATCTTTAATTTAAGACATTCACAAAAATTCATTTCAAATGGATACGAGAACACAATAGCTTTTATTGCATCAATGGGTAACCAAGGAATTACTAGTACAACACGAAGGACATGACATATTATACTGATCATATACGCATTCAGTCTATGGAGCATCCTTCATATTCATAATGTTGGTGAAGGCCGATTTAATCATCTTCCACATCTGTTGTAGAGAAAAGAAATGTGGTAATTAGATTGTCAATTGAAGGATTTAACATATGTGGTTGTGGAAAGGATTACATTGACCTGTCACTATTACTCCGCATAATATATCCCCTTGGTTGTGTAATAAAAGACCATACTTGTTCATATCATTGTTAGTTTACGGTCTGATCCACCCGAGAAAATATTTGGATGTTTATCTAGATCAGACCAATAATAGTTGAATTGAAGGATCTATGAGAGAATGGAGAAGAGAAATATGACACAACTAGTCGTACTTATGGTAAGTAATCTGGATGGAATACAAACAATAAAAGGAGTTGTCCATTCTACATGAAAATAACCATTTCATTTCGGCCATGGGAAAAAAGCCATATTTCTTGCCATCGATAGTTCCTGACAAAGTATTACCCTTATAGAAAGAAAATAGCTTTAAAGAGGAATACGGTGGAAATGTCAGATCCACGTCCAAGATCTTCGGAAATCAAATTATACGCCTGACTTTTGGAATTAAAGGAACATGGAGAGATCCTCCTTACGGATTTCGTGCAAATCATAACTGGACAAAGGTTGCTTTTTTCCTAGGATGTGATGCATATATAGAATAATGTTTTGGGATATTTACCCAGCAGATCCTGAAATCTTTGTAAATTACCTCTACGACCTTTGAAACATCGATATTCCTCCCTAGACCCCGTAATCTTGCTCCGTCTTACCCTATAGACCCTACCGTTAATTTGAGATTTTTTAAGTTAACTAGTTTGGGTTTAAGTTGAGTTAATCTAACCCTAGCAAATCCAAGGGCCCTCCTTTCTTCTTCTCTCCCCCTCCTTCTTCTTCCACACTCTCTCCTTCTTCATTCTTGCTGGACGAAGTAAGGGTTGGCTCTTCGAATTGAGCGGCGGGGGATGGGTTCCTTTGATCGGGGTGGGGAAGTGGACGGGAGGAGCATCCGCGCGCGGGGAGGGGGGGGGTCTCCATCGTCGGGGAGGGAGCAGGGCTCCGGGGGTGGGCACGGCGGGCGGGGCTCCAGGGGTCGCACCAAGGGGCACAGAGGAGGGAGGAGTTGAGGGTGAGGGAGAGGTTGCGGGACTGGGCGAGGGCTTCGAGATAGGAGTCGAGGGTGGAGAGGAGGGGACCCGCAGCGGACTGGAGGCAGGAGTTGACGTCGGAGAGGGAGGACTTAAGGGAGTCGACATCGGAGATGAGGGAGCGGAGGTCATCGACGGCGCGGATGAAGTCCTGGTAGTGGGCGCGGCAGACGTCCTCGATCTCCAGCTCCTTGTCGCGGGAGACCTTGCGGAGGGACTGGAGGAGGGCATCGGGGCGCGCCGAGGCGAAAGCGCGCCGCACGAAGGGGGCGAGGTCCTCGCCATTGGAGATGGCAGAGGAGACGGACTGGAGGTCCAGTTTCGAGGTGCCGTCCAGGTCCCCGTTTGCAGGGGCGTGCTTGGAGGAGGAGAGGGCCGCGCCTGCGGCCTTCGTGCCATCGCGCGGTGATCTGGGAACGACAACCGGGAAGGAGGAAGGGGTGTGGGTGTCTGAAAGCTGTGCTGGGGGTTGCTGCCGGAGGGTGAGGGGGTGAATAGACGGAAGTGCCTCTGCGGATTAGGTGGGTCGTGGGATCTACTCAGCCGGGGCAGCAAGCGGGAGAGGAGGAGCCTCCATCGTCGGCCGGGGGGGGGGGGATCTCAGATAGTGGCACTCCTTGTAAATTTAATAAGTAAATTGGGTATAATATAAATGAACATAACGGAATCAGGTTAATTTTAACGGATCAATTAACGGGGCTTAACTGCAGGGTCTGTAGGGTAAGGGTTAGCAAGATTACGGGGTCGTGGGAGGAATTATGATGTTTCAAAGGTCGTAGAGGTAATTGCGAAAGATTTTAGGGTTTGCTGGGTAAATATCCCTAATGTTTTTGATAACTTATTATTCACTTTCTTAGGCAATATAAGCAGGATTACACAAAGAACTTGACCATTTGTAATCATCCTAAGCTGTGCTTGGTAGATCACACGGATAGTAGTTTTCCTATGCCAAAGGCTAAATACGTCTAAAGTAAGGAAAAGCCAAGGATGAATGTGAGTGGGCATCAAATTTAACATTTTCAGATGGTTACACTTCAAATATAATGAGGCTAATAGATAAAAAAGAAGAATTATTTGAGAGTATGAAAATTTATGATTGTCTTGTATTTATAGAGCAACTATTAGCAATAGCTTTTAAGGGTTTACTACCAAAGATCGTCGTGGATGTCTTGACGGAGCTGCCCAGCTTTTCCAAATGTATCAGTTCAATAAATAATTTGATGTTTGACATGAAAACTCTATAATAAAATGTAGATGCCGCTAGTGTTCTTTGACTCAATAAAGCATCTTATGGTACCCTTGTCCTATGAGGCTAAAGTAGGTGGTCCTACCAAATATCAGATGTATCCGTTTCAAATGTATTAATAAATGCGTATATTTATTGTTGATAATTTTTAACGCAAGAACATATTTTGTTTCTAAATGGTATGTAGGTATGTGTTCTTCTTGAAGCGAAAGGTAAAGGGTTGAACGATCGATAAGTACGCAATACATGATGGAAGAAGTTGCAAATTTTTATGCAATATACTTTTTTAGGACATTGATGAATCTCTATTTCATCACCTTTATCATCTTTTTGACCTTAAAAACCCTAGCTAATGCATGGAAATAGCCCTAATTTGCACAAATTAACATTCATCTTTGTTGTATAAATATTATATAAATATTATTTTTAATGCCAAAATTATATAATAAAGAAAAGAAAAGAAAAAAGAATAAAATATCAAAGGTATTTTATCACCCTGAACCCCAAGACCTAGGCGTCTTGATGACTAGGTCGACAAGGAATAAAGTAGGGAAAGATAAGGGTTATTAATACAATAAAAATCATATTTATTTATTCATCATTTATTCAGTTTTGGGACCTATTTTACATTCTAATTTTATACCTCAAATAAAGAAAATGAAAGTTATTGATAATAATATATAGAAAAATACAAAATTGATTTCATACAAAAATAATATACAGTGTACTTTTTATACTCTATATAAAAAGCCCAAATCCCAACTTCCCAGAACCATATCTTTCAAACAAAACTCAAAATGTATCGAAATCACCTTTAATTGTATATAACTTTCAATAACCTATTTAATGAAATATATTAAAACTAAAATAAAACCACAAATAAAATATTAAAGTGTGTAACTTATACCTATATAATTTATACCCCTATTTATTTAAGTATGTAAACATCAGAAAAATATAATAAAAATATCTTTATAGTTCTAAAAATAAGTTGTAAATATATTAAATAAGAGAATAAAATAATAAAACCAAAAATATAAAATAAAATTAAAATAACCAAAACAAATATGAATATACCTATAAACACGCCCCTAAAAGTTAACTTGTAATAGATAATGCCAAAAAATAAAAATCATATTAAAATACTAGATAAAATAATAAACATTTTTATATTATAATAAAAAATAATAATAAATCAATTACTATTTTTAATCATTTATTTTGGAATAAAAGGACCTATTTTTTCCTGTAGCGGTCTGAGTGGACCAATCAGAGCCCAGGGATTGTTGATCCCCAGTCAACTACCCCGGGCACCTCTGACTCCCACCAGACCCGTCCAGTCCTGTGATTTATGCCCCTTTTTCCTAGGCTTCTCATCCATCCTTTTCGTCGATTAATCACACAAAGATCACCCTCAAACATCATTGATCCACGCTAAAACCCTAAATCCCTTGAACATACCTTTGATTCATCCCTAAGCACCGGTCAATAAGGGTCCTTAGCTTTGTCTATAAATTAGTCCCTCCTCCTCCTCACTCGATTTGATCCTTTTGCGAGCCTAGAAGACCACCATTATGAGTGTGAGTGTGTCCCTGGTGATAGCAGGAATATCCCCGAGCCTTGGGTGTACTCCTCGGGTGAGGCGGAGTGATCCATGGTGGCCCTCTCCGACCACCTCTGCTCCATGAGAAATCTTCAGGTATGAGTTGTGTCTTTTAATCTCTGTAGGTAGCTGTAGCTTTTAGCTTTCAATTTATACCTTTATTTCTTCCTTTAATTGCATCAGTAACATAGATTAGCTAGGATCCCCTTGCCGGAGCTTTCGAGCTCCAGCATGATTTCACCGAGAATCGATCAGGCTCCGACCCCCTCGTCACATCCATTTCTTTCCCCTGCGCATTCTCCATCTAAACTATCCATTTAGACCCCTTGATCCAACCAGTATCGATGAATCTAGGATCCTCCGCCGCCTCCCGTCAGATCCTCTCTGCCTACCTCATATCTTGTGTGTTTCAGCTTCAAAACTTGTCGGGTCGTTCGCCCCGAGCCATTGAACCTTTTCTTGCAGGTGTCAAGCTGAAGGAACTCCTTTTGGAGCTCAATCGCACCTGGACAAGGATCCTCAGGTGCTTCTTCATCCCCGATGTGCCCGGACCCCATTGTTGGGTCATGGATCTTCTAGAGTACCTCGATCGATGTGGATGAGTCCCCTGAAGGTGTAGATCCAAGGAAATTCATTAGACGTTGTCGATGGTAGGAGGAATTGTGTGAGAAGTTCGGGGAAGGCCACCTACTTCCATGTCCTTCGAACAAAGCAATTACCGTCCAATGAAGCGGGTGGCCCCGGTTTTAATCTCAATCATCCACGTCTCACTCCCCTCGGTCGTTGATGAAGAGCCATGATCAGATCCTAAGCGTCGATCGGGAAGGGGTATCACGAGATGACAGCGCGCCATGTGTCTAAGTGAAGCTCATCTGGTTGTCCATCTCCGCGCGTATTGGGGGCAATTTACACATCTTACCCCATCATTTTTTGTATTTATTTATTAACTCTGTAAATAAAATGTCAAGTGTAAATAAATGTGGACTTTCTGCATTCAGGCCCTTGTATTTATTGAGTATTACTTTTAGGTCTAGTCCACGTCACCTCACGTGTCATCCCACGTGAGATGGCAAACTGTAGGAGTTCCCTTGTAAATTTTTATGTTTAATTTTAATCCATAAAATTTTAATATAAATTTTGTATTTCTAGGAAAATTACATGTATGTACATGGCCTTTATTTTATTTGCAACTATACCCCTCCTATTTTATGTATTTTGCTGCTTGAATTTCATTTATTAAAAATGGCACCCATGCTCTAAAAATTGTGAAAAAAATAGGGTTATATGCCTGCTAACATGTGCTTTCACGTCTATTTTTATTTTAGCATTTTGAGCATTTTAACTATTTCTTAAAAATGAAATGAGAATGTTTTTGTCCATGTTTGTATTGTAAAATACCAAAAATAGAAAAATATTTTGAAAAATTCAAAAAAATATATTATCTATTTTACCATGTTTTCACTCCAGACTAAAAATCCCTAAAATAGAAAAAAATAAAGATTAAAAATTAAAAAGCTCAAAAATCCAACAAAAATATAAAAAATCATTTAGAAATACAAAAAATATGTTTTTATTTTGAATTTTATTTATAATATTATATAGTAATTAAAATTGATTTGAAGAATTTTGGATGTGTTTTGTTATTTTTAACCTCAATGCCACTCCCAGCCTATTATTTAATCCTTGACTTGGGATCTTTTTTATTTTTAAAAATACATAAAAATTAGCAAAAAATCCAGAAAAATGAAAAAAAAAACTTTAGAAAAACATTTAAAACTTAAAAAATAAATTAATTTTTGTATTTTAATTATTTTTACTAATTACTCTATATGGCATATATAGCCTTTTATACTCTATTATTTACTAAAAAGAAAAGGAGATATAATATATATATGAATTAAAAATCCAAAAAATACACAAAATTAAAAACCCACAAAAATATAAGATATATATATGTATGCATGTATGTATAAAGGACTTGTTTGTACACAATATACTTGGATTAGCACTAATCGTAGGCTATCAATTTTGCTCTTTGTGGTTCGACCTCTACACGCTTACTTGCTATACACTTAGTTTTGTAGAAAAATAAATTTTAACTCATTTTTTCTATTTATTGCTTTATATTTATTTGTGGGTTAAATGTTGATTGAATGAGGTTTCTTGTGGGTCGCCACATTGATTGTGTCTTTGCCTTGTGTGAGACATATTTAGACCTGCAAAAACACATGTTCATCAAATGGCGTCATTGTCGGGGAGCAATATGTGTAGCCTATCTTATAGTTTATTTTGTGCATTCACTTATTCATTGATTCATTAATGTAATTAGTGAATTATTTTTGCTTGCACATATTTATTCAATTATTCTTTGTACATAATTCTTTTTGATTAAATTTATTTGATTATCTTTGCTAATATATCTCTTTGTGAATTTGTTGCGAGGGCTCGCTACGCGAGGATGGTTTCTTAGGAGACCAGTGCCGCCAAGCTTGGTGGAGATTGGTGTTCCCTTCTGACCAGTTGGAGAGGCGACAAATGAAGCAAGGAGAAACTATTTAGCATAGGATTTGATTATGTTTATTTATTTATTACTGAGAGAGACATTCATTTATAATTTTTAATAATTAAGACTTGGACACTACTCTCCATAACGAGGTCTAGTATCCGGGTATCTGTTCACCTGAGGGCTTCGTTGTGGTTTTTCGTGTTTTATCGCCTTCTTTTATTTTGTTTTCCAATGTTTTGAGATTTTTGCCTTCTTTCTATTTATTTTGTGTGTATGGAACACTATACTCATGATGCTTGTCTCGGTAATTAGGTCCAAATCCCTAATAAGAATGCATGTACCTATAGTCTCTTACGTTTGGATCTAGTCAAATTAATAAATGTTAGTTATGTGGACTTGAGACTACGTGCCAAGAGATATCATATACAGCACTTGCAGGATCCATTGTGACAGGCATCGATCAGCATCAAAGACCGGACCTTGGTCTCATTTCTGAATAATTAACATATGGTTCTTCACGGTTAATAGTAACTACTGTTTAGGGTGATTTTGTCTATTACACTCTGCCATATAGTTAGGTTTAAAAATTCTATTTTGCATAAGAGCTGGGAAGCTCTGTAAGTCCTCTAACTCAACATGCATCATTAGATTCAATGGTAAGATTTCCATCATCGAATCGACTTGCACAGTTTTTTCGTTATCTCCCTCGAATTTTGAGCACCTAGTACTTAAATGAAAATCTACAAAAATGCTAGGCGCTTGTATGTAAAAATATTCAAAAAAAGTGAAAATCCAAAAATTAAAATGAGGGGTCTGCTAAATAAACGATGACCTTGATTAAAATCGGTAATGGACTTTCATTGTCTTGGGTTCATAGAGCCCTCATTATTTTCAGGTATCTTAGGAGGGGACCAAAACCCCTCCCATGAGCGAGGCACAATCCACTAAGGATTAGAGCCAAAAATCCAGTTTGTATCTGCCTTGTGTATCGCCTGGATTTCTGAAGTAATGGCGCTTCTACCATATATGACCGAGTAGGGCCCTGTCAGCGATGGTGTTCCCACCTTGTGTGGGACATCGACTTGGTCCGAATACTGATCTTAGAACATACCCTCACAGGTGTGTCTGTCTCATTGGTTTGCATCCGAGTAGGTCCTTGCACGCTCACAGGTGATTCCGTTGCGAGCGAGGACTGAATTAGTGGTTCCTCCCATTGGCTTCCTCTCTCTATTTCTTTGGCTGAGTAGGGATCCAGGAAGGGTTACAAGGACCTCAAAAAGTGTAGATTACAGGTTACAAAGGAGGAGGAAAAGTACATGATACTTTTCTAGCAGTACTCTCTCTCCTATAGGGTTAGCATACTAAGGATCTGTTAAAAGATATGCTTGAAATAACAACTCTAAAAATGATAAGATAATAAATAGTTGATCTTTCACGGCTTCACATGGCGTGAGTTGGTGAACACATCTTGTATTGTGTTTGTATGGATCTAGATTACGGTTCAAAGATCAAGTCCCGTGCACTTGAGCAAAAAAATTGTCATATGTGTCTTCCTTTTTACCTCCGCTCGTTTAGAGCCTTTCTACTGTTTTACACTCCATTTTATTCCTCATTGACCACCATATCTTTCATCCTACATTGACTCTTTTTCCTCCACGATGTCGATTCATGGATGGTTTAGTCGGGACTTCGTCGATGCCCACATCGATTCCATAGACTCAACATTGTCAATAATTCGAGGCGTTTCCCGAGAACTCGGTCCGAACCTTGTGGGTCGATCTTCAGACTCCATGTTTTCTTTCCCTCTCCTTTGACCACCCAATAAACCAGGACCACTCTTGTCCCACATTCGTCGTTGTGAATGGGAGTTAATTTCAGTCTACATATTTTCGCCATTCACGGCACTCTGGGATTGACCCTAATCTCATATTCATTTTGGCAGCCGGGATTCACTTTCAAGTGGTCTGATTGGGATTCTTTCAATTTCATATAGAAGCCAACCCCAGTCCTGGATCCCAACACAGAATTCATCTCCTCTGACTCAGACCCAGAGATGGCACCTCAGGGAAAAGGGAAAGGACAACAACCTCCACAGATGGAGCTGGGTCAAGGACCTGACCAGAACCAAGTCAACACTCAGTTGCGGGCTTCTATACATGCCATACAACAGCAACTGACAGAGCATGCTCTTGTTTAGACAACTTTTCAAGACATGCTGAACGACCTATGGAATAGACCAGCAACATGAGGAAGAGGAGACTGATCCCGTGATGACCCTAACGAAGAAGAACCTGAACCTGAGAGGCAGAAAATCACACTAAAAGAGACATATAATCCTGGAGACAGGCAGATGACCGAGTGGATCCTCATTCCACCGGTGCATGCTCACCTCGAGCTCAAGCCCCAGTTTCTTGCTCTTCTGCCAAATTTTCATGGGAACACCAACGAGGATCCATACATCCACCTACAAAAGTTCTCATGCATCTGTCGAACTACCCACTACCCCAGTGTTCCCGTAAACGTAGTGAAGATGATGGTGTTCCCCTTCAGCTTGCAAGACAAGGCCCTATACTGGGTCAATCATTTGGAAAGGTTGTGATGACTTGGGAGGATCTGAAATCTACATTCCTTCACAAGTTCAACCCTCTCGGGCGGCTCAACCAGATGCGAGCCATGATTACCAGCTTCTCTCAGGCCACCCACAAAACTATCCATGAAGACTGGGAGCGATTCACGGACCTATAGGAGAAGTGTCCCCATCATGAGATACTGAAGACCAGCCTGGTCCAACATTTTTTCAGGGTCTTGAACGTAGAGAGCCAAAGGCTAGTAGACATTGCATGCGGGGGTCTCACTTCAACAGGGATGAAGATTTAGTATGGCAGATTTTTGAAGAAATTGCCAAAGGAGAGGCCACCCTATCTTCATCACACACATATCAGAGACAGCTACAGATCCTCCAAAAGACAGTGCACATGGTAGCAGTCAGAGAGGCAGGGAAAGATGAAAGCTCCAACCTTAGTATCATCGGGTGCTATCTTTCAAAGGTTGCCATTATTGAGAAGCGATCACCGGATCTTGAGAAGCTCGTTGTGATCGAACAAAGGACTCAAAACTTGGACAAGCTGGAGCAGATCACCAAGCAGTTGGAGTTGCTGGTGAGCGCTATTAGCGTTGTTTAGTAGGAGACACCATCTTCAGAGACTCCTACTGAGAAGAAAGACAAGACATCACTACCATATCAGCCTAAGCTGAGTCAACAGCCATCAGACATCAAATAGGTATACTACGTGCAGGCGCCCGAGCTGGGCCTGCCGCAACAGTAGATGGTGGTTTATCAGCCACACTTCCTTCCACCTTCGGATCTAGCATTTCCACCTCAATCACTGATTCAGGAAGTCAACGGTGTGCAGAGCAATGATGCGCAACCGACCCACCCTACGAGCAACATCAAGGTCATCCATCAGCCAATCGGCCTTACCACCAACCTCAGGGTGGTCGATTTGGACAGTCCTTCTAACCTTAGCCTTAGTTCCAGCATCACCAGTCTCCACAGTATCAAGGCAATTAGAGACAAACACAGCAGCACCCTCAGGCGCCATATTGCCACCGACAGTGTATCATCAGTACAAGGCTGAACAACAACAGTATCCGCCTCTTCCATATCCTCAGTATCAACTTCTTCCTCCTCCATATCCTCTGATAGGACACGACATGGGGTGAGGGCTTCCCCTGAGTGTAGAGACGGGTCTGGGACATGACGGTGCAGTTCTCGACCATCTCCTCATATATGTCTCAGACCTGGTCTTCATTCTTAGTGAAGTAGGAGCCCCCACAAGAAGTGCTCACAAGCCCCTGTAGCTCGATGTCAGCCAACAAAAGAAACTCTGCACTAAGTTGGGCTTGGAGATGTCATGGTGTTGACACCGGTCAATGAGCTCTCGGAAGCGGTCCCATGCCTCATGGAATTGCTCGTTGGGAAGCATGGAGAAGTTGTTGATCAAAGATCAAGCTGCATTCATCTGGCCGAGTGGATAGTACTTGTTCAAGTACTCGGTCTGCAGTTGTTCCCACGAAGTGACGTATCTTCCTAAATGCTTCAGCCAATAGGTTGTTCTGTCGACTAGGGAGAAAGGGAATGCCATCATCTTGATGGTGTCCTCGTCCACGTATCTGTCGTGGACCGTTCTACAGATCATCTCGAATTCTTGAAGATACGGATGCAGCTCCTCGGTGGCAAGCCCATGGAACTTTGGCAACAACTGAAGCGTCTGCTGGGGGAGCTTGAAATCTCCCAAGATCGCTGGAAGCTGAATCCAACGATGTGTAAGAGTTGCTTCAGCTTCGATCACCTGTCCCAGTCTAGCCGTTAATTCTGGATTAAGTTGTTCGGCTTTAGCCAGCCGGGCTAAGACTTGAATCATCGGGTCCTCTCTGTTTTCCTCCTCTTCAGGGTTTTTCTTCGGCATTGTGTCCTCTGGTCCTGGGAAATGGAAATGGTCTAGGTTAGAGGACAAATCAAGGAAGTGATTCTTACCTAGACGATGGTCTTCCTCGGTAAGCTCAGAGGAAAGGAAAGGGTTGGCTTGAGAGTAACCACCTTGGGTGTGAGGGATCCAGATTTCAATAAGGTCATGAGTTCTGGGTGGTCCAAGTTGCGCTTGGTCTGGTGAAGATGAGTTTCTTGGGGGGCTCAAAGAGAGATTGACGAATAAGGAGTCAATATCCACCCAGTCACTCATCTTGGAATGGCAAGAAGAATGGAAGTTCTTAGTGAGGATAGAATTTTACTCCTACCTGAAGCAAGCAATTCGATCCAGACCTTGAGGTTTCACACTCAACACGGTGAAGGACCCGAAATCGAGTCCAATTAGTCTGGTTGATTTTAAGTGTGAATTTTCAAGCAAAATATCAAGGAGTTACGCGGCCTATAGGGAAGTCGGCTCAGAGCCGGATGCGTCTTCCCTGTTTAACCTGTCTCCTAAGATACCGTCGGTCCTTCCTTTCTTCGCTCCTATCCCAAGTTGATGGATTCAAAGACCTGCCCCTATCTACCTGCAAGCAGGTGGAGGCTGACAAGGCCGGAACTTCACCCCAGGGGTTATTGGCAACTTGTTGTGAAGTACATCAATTTCGCTCCTATCTACCTGAGACAGGCGGAGGATACTTGGTACTAGTCAATGAACCTTAATAATTCAACTTGTGATATTTGCTAGGATCAGTCGGAATGTGATACGGAAGGTGGGGATTTGGGCTCTGCCTTAAGGTGTTCACACACACTCAAGTACCCTCATTTAGCCTGAAAACAAGGTCGGGGATTAATCTCCCACAAGAAGAAGTTCTGATTTTATTGATTTTTTTGGTCAATAATGTTAGCAGTCCCGATTTTAAGTTAAGTTATCACTTTGTTAAGTCCAATCCACACAGCACGCCTATCGTCCAATCCCAATTTCCTTTTACTTAAGTTTGAAAAACTGAGAGAGAGAAATCGAGAAAAGCCGATGCACGAAAATCAATGATGCTCACGCTGAGTGAAGAATACTTACAGTGATCCCTTCGCTTTTTTATGCAGGATGTAAAACAGAATTGAAAGCTTTTATACTACATGCAAATGCAGACGACGAAATCTGCTCCTAGACAAGCAGTTCTATTAGCGAGTGAAGCATAGGTTGATTTGACTAGATCTGTTGTCTAAGTGCATCTTTTAAGTGTAATGTGTGGTCATAAAGAATTACGAGCACAAGCAAATCCTAGAGTGGCTCGAGGAGCCGCTAGTGCAAGCCTAGGTGATGAATACTCATTCATCACTCTTTATTCTTATATTTTAACTACAAAAGCCTTTGCAAATGCATGTATATAGTTGTAAATAGAAATAATTACCAAAAGCATGCATTGTGTAAAAATCTATAATTAGCATGTTTTTGTGCAAAAATAAAAGAATAAAGATTAAAAAGAAAAAGAGGGAAATATTTAGAATAAATATTGAGCAACCTAACCCAAGGGAGGGCTCAGCATGGGCCTGACCGCATAAAAGCCAAAGTAGAGGGAGATAGGGGCTCATGTGTGTAAATATTTATGTAAATAAAATAAAAGTATTTTCCTCACAAAAATAGACTCAAATTAGTTTATAAATAGTTGTAGATATTTCTAAATATAAAATCAATATAAAAATATATAAATTAAAAAGAAAACAAAAACTCCACTTGTGTATAGTCACCTTGTATATAGACCATCCACATATTTATTTAGCTTTGTAAATAAATAAAATTAATTTCCAAAATTTTTGTAAATATTCTATATTATATAGTATAAATAAATAAAATATAAACAATTAAAACAAAAACAAAATAAAAATAACAAAATTAAAAACATAAAAATATATTGTAAATATACCATGTATATGAATGTATATATGTATTTATTTCACATATGTATATAAATAATAAAAATAAAATAAAAATATATTTTTTTATGATATAAATAAAATATAAAATGGGAATAAAAATGTATAAAAATAACAATTAAAAATCAAAAATTAAAAAAACCTATATATTGTATATATACCTATATATGAACCTACTATGTACATACCCTATTTTCACTTTGAAAAATTAATTAAAAATCACAAAAAAATAGAAAAAAATAAAATAAAAATATTTCATATTTTGACTTTCCCTTAATTCGGCCATTTTCTATGCTTAATTTCATTTTCAAAAACCAGCCACGTGGCCGCTTCCTACTGGTCCTGGGATTGTTGACCACCCGGTCAACTACCCCCCCCCCCCCAGGACCACTTCCCACGGATTTAGGCGCCCGACCTGACTTCTACCCATTTTAGCGCCTAAACCCGATACCCTATAACCTAAACCCCGGGTCCGACTCCTTCACGACACACCCGAGACCCTCGCCGGAGCCTCTACCTCGGGATCCGCACGCTCGATCGCCCTACCCGCGCCTGTCTTCCCGGACCCTCCACCATATATATTCTCAGCTCCGCCACCTCAAAGCTCATCTTTGGCCACTCGATTCCACCTCCCGTGAGCTCCATTGCGTAGGCGAGAATGACAGCTTGTCCCCCGTGGTGTCGAAGCGAGGAGAGGGAGCGAGACCACTGATCTGGCGAAGCTTCGCCGCCTTGCTCCGCCACCAGCAGGAGCTCGAGCCTCGGAGGGAGACGCTCCTCGAGGCGACGACCCAGAGCTGCGCAAGCTCATCCCTAGTCTCACCGTCCACCCAGGTAGCCCTGTCGTTCTTTCTTTTTTTTCAATTTGTAGTTTCCCCCAAATCGCCGCTCCGCCGTCCATCGTCGATTCCGTCCGCATCCGATCACTATCTGACCATCAGGCTTCGCCATAGCCTCCGCCTTCCTCCCGCGCATCTTCTCCGCATACCCATTCAACCCAGCTCGCACCGGAGCTGGGAGTCGAGCTCCTCCGTCTACCCCCCTCGCCGGAGCTCGTCCATATCGCCCCATAGACCACCTCCATCCGCCTAACCGGGTCGAGGCATTTTGCCCTTGACCTGTGAGTCTCTTGGTCTACTTTGCATGTGCTTCCAAGCCCGTCTGAGGGGTTGGGTCATTCAGACCAGGAGCTCGTCCTCCGCCGACCTCGCCGGAGCCCTCCAGGGCTCGGCTGGATCATCGGAGTTCACCAGCAGCTGCGGGACGTCATCGCGGAGCTTCTCCGACCTTCACGAGCAGCAGGGGAGGTCCACAGCGCACGCACGAGGCCGGCGAACTTCGCCGGCCAACTGTTCTTCCGGTATCTTCCCCGACCGTCCGATCATCGTCGTCCTCCAGTTTTCATCTGGGTCGTTCATTCCCGGAGGAGCAGTCACCGTCAGATCTTGGAGCGGTGATCTGGACCGCCCGTTGCACGAGAGGATTAGCCACCCACGCCCGTCACCGTTGGATCCCCCACGTGGCAATCCCTCTGTTGTCTGATCGCATCGAGGACCCCAGCTTTGGAGCGACCCCCGATCTCCACCGTTCGAAGCTCCACGTGGCGCCCATCCTGCGGTCCGCCTTAATAAAGGGTAAATTACCCTTAGGCCCTCCTGTTTCTTTTATTTAGCATTTAGTTCTGTAAATAGTTTAGATAGTTGTTTAGTTTTTGGGATATTTGCATAGAGGACCCCGTGCTTGTTTCTATTTGCTGATATGCCCCTGTGTATGGTCCGACACGTGCTTCGACACGTGATTGTCTGGGTGTTTTGCATTTTATGCCCTTGTAGTTTTGAAAGTTATCAATTGAATGAAAGTTTCTGAAATATTGCATTTATACCCCTGTGCGTAGAATAATTGAGCATGTGCGGATATTTTTGGGTATTTTGCGGATAAGTCCCTGGGCTTTTGGTACCTGTTACCAAATAGCCCTCGGAACTTACTTTTATTACATTTGGGTCCCTGAGTGCCCCAGACATGCGCGACGCACGTGTTTTGCTGGGTTAATTGCACCAGACCCCCCAGGACTTCGGGTATTTGCACGTAGGTCCCTGTGCACAGTGCCCCCTCTTTATTTTTTAATAAAATAGCAAATCACCTCCAAATTTGATGAAAATTGGATACATGGCTCCTTCCATGTTGTAAAATTTTCCATAAAATTTGGAGACATTTTAGACACTGTTTGGTATTTTTAGAAATTCAAAAACCTCTATTTTCGTTACTGTCTAACTTTAAAAAGCACAAAAAAATATTAAATCATATCTAAAAATTCCAAAAAATTTGTCTATTGTTTGTTTTGTCTAGCTTGATTTTCTAGCCAACTTTGGCTATTTTTCATTACTGAAAACCACTAAAAATTGAAAACACTTAAAAACTTATAAAAATTCTAATAATTAAACCAAAAACCCAAAAATAATAATCTAGGTGCCTAAATTTTCCTTGTTTTATTCTATTTACAGGAAAATTACCTCCCAGCTAATTAGGGGCTTCTAGATATTTTATCTAGGTCCTTTTAGCTCAGCTGGACAGTACCTACATTTTCAGTCACTGTTTGATTTTTAGGAAATTAAATAAATATCAGAAAAATCCCAAAAATTTTTCAAAAACACTAATACTTAAAAAACACATAAAAATATTTTTGTTTGAATTTTTGGTTGATTTTTAGTGTATTTAATAATTTGTTGAATTGTGTAGTTCCTTAGCTTTTATTATTTTCTTAATTCATTAAAACTCCAAAAAAAATATAAAATATTCAAAAACCACCAAAAACAACTCTTTTATTTCTGTTTATTTCCTTTTTGACTACTTTATAGGCCGAGAGGCCAACCCGTGCTCCTTGTGTTCGACCCTGGTCGCTATACCAGGTTAAATTAATAGCAAGACCGCTATTTCGTATTTTGATTGATTTTCATCTATGTGGTGGTCTCTTTTTCTTGATCGACACATCTAAGTGACTGAGGTCGCAACGACCATCTCAGAGATACCTGATTGCCTTAGTCGCTTGGATTTTCGTGCCATCAAAATGGCGCCGTTGCCGGGGAGCACGACTTAGTAGTTTTTATTTTTGCTTTATTTTTGTTTTCGCGGCTCTTTCAAAGCTCGCGGCTTTTCCGCGGCTTTTTGTTTATATTTTATTTTTGTTTTATTTTGTTTTATTTTCTTCTCTTTTATTTTTGTTTTTGTTTGATTTTTGTTTGTTTATTTTATTTTGCATTTTTACATATATACCCTCATTTTCCTTTCATTTATTTTTCATTTATTATTTGATTATTTTTATTTGGTCTGACCACTTGTCTCTTTTCTTGCGAGGGCCCGAGGACCGAGGCAGCCGATTTCGAGAAGATGACGCAACCGCGAGACTCGGAGGCGGCTCCTTTCTTTACGGAGCCGCAGGAGAGAGCGAGAGAGAGTTGAGTGGGAGAGGTTTTATTTTTATTTTTATTTCATTATTATTGTAATAATACAGGTACTCAGAGACTTGAACTGTGGACTTGATTGGCTTAGCGGGTTTGTTTTGCCGAGCACCGGTGTGCTCGGGGGACCCTTAGGATTTTCGCGGTTTTCTCGCGGTTTTGGTTTTCTTTTTTACTTTTTACTGCCTTTGACGGTTTTGCGGTTTTTCATCGAGCCCCTAGACTTAGGATTTTCTACTTGCTTGTGCCGTAATTAGTAGGGTCTCTACACTTAATTATCTACATGTTCCTATAGTGCGCTTAATTGGACCTATTAATAATCCATTAATAAAAATAACTGATTCATCTCCTTCGTAGCCTACGTGCCGCAGCCTGCCCTGTAAAGCGCTTTCTCCTACCCCCGATTTGTCGGGTAGAGGAGGGGTAGGCCAAGACCGGACCCTTTGGCTTGGAGGTCGGTGACCAGTTAGACGGTTCTGCGAGTAGACTTGCTCATTTAGGACTCGGTTTTCATCGCTGCATCATTTAGGTAGTTTATTTTCTGTCTTTAAATTCTGTGCGGATCACTTGCATGTAGAGTGCTGGAGGCAAGGTACGCATTTCTATCTCAGCATGCATCATTGATTTCATCGTGCATCGGCTTTTTCGTCTTCTCCCCCCTGTTTTGGATTAAATAATCAGGGGAAACCGAAAAATTCGTTAGGCCTTTGTTTTTATTGAAAAAAAATTAAAAAGAAAAACCATAAAATTGGGACTGCTAAAACTATTGACCCTAAAAGACACTTGACGAGTCCGTAAAAGCCGCGTTAAGAAGTTATTTTTAATCTTTGTTCGCGGTACTAATGATGTGTCGTTCGTTGTAGGCGGCGATCGGAAACAGTCAAAAAAATAACCACAATTTTTAATCAAATTTAATCAAATGGTTTTTATGTTTATTTTACTTGGGCAAGTCTCAAGGTCGATCTCAAGGAGGCAAAGGAACAACCTAGAGTTGTGTCTATCCAATTTTGAGTTCGGTTTTCAAGGCGGTCTTTTTTTGGAATTTTTCAATGCAATATGAGATGCAAAATGCAAGTTCGGCCTATTTTAGGGACTAAAATGTAAATTTCAATCAAACGACGTCCGAAAAATACGAACCTTGGCCACAATGTAAATGACGATGAAATGAGTGCACTGTAATTTTTTTGGAATTTTTAGATGCAATATAAATTTTTTATGAATTTTTAAATGCAAACAAATTAATTTTCAATATTTAATTTTAATAAATATTAAACCTACTTATTTTCGAGAACTAAAATTTTCTAAGATCTATCACTAGGTAATGGATCTTAGGAAAAATCCTACACCTCAAAAATGTGGGATTTAATACCTATTATAAATAAAATAGTGAAATATGCAAAATGATTTTTACAGAGCAAAGCATGCATGCAAATGCAATGATTTTTGGGCACAATGTTAACCAAAATAATCTCTACACTACATGATTTTTCGGAGATTTTTAGAGCAATGGTTAATTTACTATGAATTTCAGAGCACAGATTGGGCAAAATATTCCAATTTTCACAAAACAATTATTTATTAATTAACCGTAAAGCACAAAAATATTCGCGACATGTCAAAATGTAGAGAATTAAAAGATGAACAAAATGCTATTTTTAAATAAATAAAATGATGTCTAGAATAGGTTCAAAGCAGAGGGGGAACACAGGGTTATAAATGCAATTAGAATATAAATAAAATAAATAAAAAATGTGCAGACAGGGACCTAAGATTAATTACCGAAGATTCTAGGATGGAGCTGCAAATTGTCCAAGGGTCACGTGCGATGCACGTGACACCTGTATGGCGGGGACTGCGATGCGAATATTGGAACCTCCGGGGGTGGAATGCAATTGACCCAGCGGGTCACGTGCAGATCACGTGACCCCTGGGGATGAAGGGACGTCCCCCACGCACGTGCGAAGCACGTGCTGGGGTCTCGGGCTCCGAGCCCGGCTGCTGTGGCCTGTGGAGTGGCGGAGGGAGCTCGCCGCCTCCCTTTATCGTCGGTGGCGAGGCGGAAGGGGGCCTGCTCGTCGGTCGTCCTCTGGTTGGCGGTGAAGACTGTCGGCGAGGAGGAGCTGAAGTCGGCGACGGGCGGCGTTGTCGATGGTCGGGGAGCGAAGGTCGATGGCGAAGCCGGTGAAGCGGTGGACGGTGCCACTCCTGGTGGAGCTTGGCTGTGCGGCAGATGAAGCTGATCGAGGCGTGGAAGCTCCATTTGAAGGCGCTGCTCCTGTGCGGCTGGTGGCGAGGCGGAGACGACGGATGGTGATGGCGGGGCTTCGTGAGAAGCTTGGGGATGCTGCCGGAGAAGACGATGGTGTGTTGATGGCGGAGAAGAAGACGTTGGTCGTAGGCGGTGTTGTGGCGGCGGAGGTGAACGGGGAATTCGTGGCGCGGCGGTGTAGCTGGAGGCGAAGTCGTCGCGCGTCGGAGTCGATGACGGCGAGTTACGGTGATCGGGGCGGCGAAGTTTAAGGTGGAGTCTCGCGCGGAGACGTGGATGGAAAAAGGTGGAGCTTGCGGTAGATCTCGATGGGCGGAGTAGCGGAGGTGAGGATAGATAGAGAGAGAGAGAGAAAGAAAGATGACCTGAGGAGGGGCTCGACGGCGAGGGGTGGCCGGAGCGAGGCGGCAGGAACGGAGGCAGCACCGCGACGAGGAGCTGGGGCTTCTCGGATCACGCCGGTGCTGAGGGCTGTCACCACCTGCAGATGTGGATCGGCAGATGCTTGGACTGGGGGGCGGCCGGGGTTCTTTTATAGAGAGAGAGGGAGGCGGCGGCCGCGAGGATATCGGGTGGCAGTTGGGCGGTCAACGGGCGATGGCTGCGGAGATATCGGGGGAGGGCCGGTGCGGGGAAGGCGGTGGTGGTTGGAGAGATCTGCGGAGGAGGAGGAGCGGAGGGTGCAAGGTTGAGGGAGACGAGCAGTGGCCGTTCGATCAAGCGAGATCGAACGGCCTCGCTCATGCCACGTGGCGAAGAGGGTGAGAGTGCGGGGCACGTGCGGAGCACGTGCCTGTGTGGCACGTGCCACGTACGTGCGTGGCTTTTAATTAATATATATATATATTTTTAAAAAACGAGATTTAAAAAGGCGAAAAATAGCTGACACGTGGCGGCCTCTGGGGCTGCCACGTGTCAGCACCAGAAAATTCGAAAAAAAAATCATTTTGTAAAATCAAAAAGAAATAGCAAATGACCTCGGATCGAAAAAGTTCCTTCACGAAAAATGCTCGTCTCGACGAGATCTACAACTTTCATGAAGACATCAAAGCCAAATTCAGTCAAATGTGAAAAGTGAATTTTTGGGGTATCCCATGTACATAGAATACCTTGATTTTTGGTTTTTCTATTTTTTTGTCATTTTTAAAACAAGATAAAAAAACGAGAAAATCTGGAAAACTCAAAGATAAATAAAAGGCACCTAATTCTAATTTTTTTTGGATTTTTATTAATGAAGAAAATAAGTACATAAAATATAGGTCAGAAAAACCACGAAAATATACAATGTGCAAAACAGGCCCAAAACCCAACTTTCGCATACGAGCTCCGATTCACTTGAACTTGGTCTTGTTTTGAAGGTAATTGAATGTGCATTAGTTCAAAAGTGAGTAGGATCAAATCGGACACTGGATGGGGAAGATATGTGGCTTTTAGTCTGAAAATCCTGAAACAAGGGTTTGGGTTTTTGGTCCATTTACCAGGGTTCATTATTTTTTTGTATTTTTTTATTTATTCTTGCTAGTGATGTGTACACAGTGGAAGTGGGTTTGTGGTATTCGGTGTTAGCATGGAGGAGTTAAAAATAGGAGAAGTTAAGCTATTTACATGCCATTTTTGGCTTGGATTTTTGGCTTCTTATTTTATGCATAAATTAATGCTAAAATGCGATTCTTATGAAATCATGCCTGAATGCTAATTATGTGAAATAAATGCAGAAATGCAGTTGATTTTGAGGGACTTGAGCTTAATTAATGAGACTTAGAGTGATGAATCCGAGATTCATCATCCCCCTATACTTAAACCATGCTCGTCCCTGAGCATAAAAAAGAAATGCATGAAGTGAAATGAGACTGGGTTCCATACCAAGACCATGAACTGAAGGTGAGAGTGAGACTAAACTCGACCTTTGGATTAATAATGTGTCGGAACTTCTGTGAGACTTAGAATTTTAAAATCAACAGCCCTCAAGTTCTACACATCATTGTCACAGTTTCGGCTCAGAAGTCATCTTAGATCATTCCTCTTCCCAAAGTATACCCTATGAACATTGAATAACCGACTCATGTGTGTGAAGGGTTTTAGCTCTTCCCATCCAGAATGCCAGACTACCGTGTTCCTCTCCTCTCCAGTAACTCGTCCTCGGGGAGTCAGGTATTTCCTTCTAAGGTCTGTCGTGCTGTGTTCACAATCGAATGAGGGAGAAGACAGAAGAAAGAGAAAAGAACTGGAGGGTGGCCAGTGTAGTCACCTCTCCTTGTGAAGATGGCCAGTGTAGCCAAGTCTCCACCAAGATCTGCAGGTTCTGAAGCTTGGACCTTTTTGGTCGGATTTTTATTTGGTAGAATGCTTCTTTGTATTTGGAATTTTTGGTGGTTCTGCTTGGATCTTGTTGTGCCCCTACGGATATAGAATCTTTTTGTTCCGTACATTTTTTTTGGGGTCTTAGAGAAAATTGTGCCCAGCCGTCCATCCCTTTTCCGAAGCTTTATTTCAACCCGTACTCCGGTCTTTAGATTTCCACGCTACCAGAAAAGAGACTCACACAGTCTTCCAACATCCCGTCTGGGTTGAGCTAAGTGCATAGTGCGAGAGTGCGAATTAATTCCCTATTCCAGAGTTGTACCCAGAATGAAGAGATCAGGTTAGACACTAAGAGTCAAATGATGTACATTGTCATGTGGAACTTAAGGAATTAAGTCAACAAGACTTGAAGCTCTTAAAATCCTCTTTCTCGGTGAAGTTCCTCTGAAAATTAGGTGGATTAAGGTAAAGCCCAGACCACTCTCGGTTTCTGTTCAAAGCTTGGTTCAGAACCCAATGACTTTTCACAGATGCAAATGCATGTGATGTTGGATGAAGTGCAGGTGTGTGCAATGCAGACACAATTTTTTTTCTGAATTTTTTTTGTTTTTATGCAAGGGATTTTTTTTATGCAGAAAATGGAATAAGAAGCCTCTTCTTCCTTTTTTTTCAAATTAGTACCCACCCTGTAAATACATATAGACTTACGCGCAAGTACGAGATATGGGTAAAATATATACAAAGTATATATACAGACCCCCCTATACTTAGCGAGTGCTATGTCCTCAGAGCACAAGAAGCGTAAAGAAGACATAGCTCGGGCTAAGCGTAAGAGAGTGAGAAAAAGGAAAAAAGAAAGAAAGAACAAAGAAAAGAAAAGAAAAAAAATGAAAAGAAAAGCGGTCAGGAAATGAGGAGAGTATATACGGGTGGATGTCGGTCCCCCTATACCTATGTTCTGATTAGCCTAAGTACGGAGGGAGGGTGGAAATGGAGCGATTAGGAGTCAGGAGAAGAATGGTATATACAGATGGCATCGGTCTCCCCCTATACTTAGGCCTTGGCCTAAGTAAAAGAAGAAGCTGTACACGGAGGCCGATGTGGTCGAGAGGGAGGGAGGGAATGATCAGATAGATTTTCAATGTCCTCGCTTTGCGTGAAATAGATGACCTCGACTTGAACTGTTTGTTCTTTGGGTGATTCAATGTATGGCTTCAGCATTTGTCCATTTACTGAGAACGGTTGTGCATTCTCTTTGAGTTCGGCAATATCTACGCTTCCATTGGTATGCACATCGATGACAATGTAGGGACCCGTCCATTTTGATTTTAGTTTCCCATGAAAAATCTTCAACCGAGCATTAAACAACCACACTTTTGTCCAGGGACAAAGGTCTTCTCTCGAATGTGTCTATCATGCCATCTCTTGACCTTGTCCTTATAAATCACACTGTTGTCATATGCCCGATTTCGGATTTCAATTAGCTCATTCAGATTTAAGTCTCGACATAGTTTCCCAAGGTGACAACTCCAATTCAACTTTTTGATCGCCCATTCAGATTTGTGGATCAATTCTACAGGAAGATGACATGGCTTGCCATAGATCATCCTAAAAGGTGAAGTACCGAGTGGAGTCTTATAGGATGTCCTATAGGCCCATAGAACTTGGTCCAACAGTGTTGACCAATTCTTCCTATCGGGACGAACCAACTTCTGGAGAATGCTCTTCACCTCTCTATTAGAAACCTCTGCCATGCCATTAGATTGTGGATGATACGGGTTGGCTATTCTATGCTCAAATTTGTACTCCTTAGCCAAAGATCTCATCTCCCTGTTCACGAAGTGGCTACCTCCATCAGAAATCAATACTTTTGGTATCCCGAACCTCGCAATGATGTTATCTTTGATAAACTTACAGACGACTTTGCTATCTGCGGTTCGGGTTGGAATAGCCTCTACCCATCTTGATAAATAATCCACCGCTAACAAGATGTACTCAAATCCATTGCTGTTGGGAAAGGGACCCATAAAATCAATCCCCCATGCATCGAAAACATCACAGAAAATCATTGGTTGCATGGGCATTTCATCTCTATATCCCATAGTCCCTCCCATTCTTTGACAAATCGGGCATGACCGTACAAATTCATTAGCATCCTGAAATAAGGTCCGCCAGTAAAATCCACATTGGAGTACCTTGTGCGCGGTTCTCTTTCCTGAATGGTGTCCTCCAGCCTCGAGAGAATGACAGTGTGTGATGACACTCTGATATTCCTCCTGAGGAATACATCTTCTCCAGACACAATCCGGTCCTTCATAGAAAAGGAAAGGATCATCCCAATGGTATTTTCTCGAATCTGACTTTAATCGATCATTCATTTTTTTGGTCCAACCATAGGGAACCTTCTTGGAGACAAGATAGTTCACTATGTCGGAATACCATGGGGTTGAATAAATGACGCAAATCGATTCGTCTGGAAAAGTCTCCTTGATTGGTCCGACATCAGGATGATCGTTTTGCTCGATTCGGGAAAGGTGATCAGCAACAACATTCTTTATTCCAGGTTTATCCTTGATCTCTAAATTAAACTCCTGGATTAACAAGATCCATCTCAAAAGTCGTGCCTTAGCATCCTTCTTATCCATGAGATATCTAATTGCTGTGTGATCCGTGAAAATTGTCACCTTGGAGCCCAATATGTATGATCTGAATTTTTCTAGGGCCCAAACAACCGTGAGCATTTCCTTTTCAGTCACTATATAGTTTCTCTGTGCAGGGTCCAACACTTTGCTCGCGTAGTGAATCGCATAAGGAGTTCCATCTCTTCTTTGTCCGAGTACCGCTCCGACAGCAAAATTTGATGCATCAGTCATGAACTCGAAGGGAAGAGACCAGTCGGGAGCTTGTAATATCGGCGATTCACATATTTTCTTTTTCAGGAGCTCGAAGGCCTCTAGACATCTGTGATTTACAATAAACTCGGTGTCTTTTCCTAAGAGCTCAGCCAGTGGGCGGGCGATCTTTGAAAAATCAGGAATAAATCGTCGATAAAATCCAACATGCCCTAAGAACGACCTCACTGACTTGACGTTGGTTGGTGGCTCAAGTTTCTTGATCACATCCACCTTGGCAGGGTCCACCTCCATTCCCTTTTTGGAGATGACGTGCCCCAACACGATACCCTCAGTCACCATAAAGTGACTCTTCTCCCAGGAGAGTACCAAATTAACCTCCCTGCATCTCTGAAGGACTCGGTCCAAGTGCGCTAAGCATGTATCAAATGAATCACCATGAACTGAGAAGTCATCCATGAAGACTTCCAGGAAATCACCAACCATTTTGGCAAATACGGCAATCATGCACCGCTGAAATGTGCCTGGGGCATTGCAAAGTCCGAATGGCATGCGCTTGAATGCATAAGTACCGAAGGGACATGTGAATGTGGTCTTTTCCTGGTCCTCGGGAGCGATAGCTACTTGATTGTAGCCGGAGTACCAATCAAGAAAACAGAAGAATGCTTTCCCTGCAAGTCTCTCCAATATTTGATCAATGAATGGCAGTGGAAAGTAGTCTTTCTTGGTCGCAGCATTCAGGCGCCGGTAATCGACACAGACGCGCCACGACGTGGGTACTCGGGTCGCGATCTCTACCCCCTCCTCATTGGTAACCATCTGGATTCCCGACTTCTTTGGGACGACATGAAGGGGGGCTACCCACTTGGAGTCAGAAATGGGGTAAATAAATCCTGCTTTGCACCATTTCTCTATTTCTTTCTTCACTACTTCCCGAAGATTGGGGTTTAATCTTCTCTGAAATTCACGGAAAGGCCTTGCATTATCCTCAACATAAATTTGGTGCGAGCAGAGAGCGGGGTTTATTCCTACGAGATCCGATACAGTCCAACCTATGGCTTTTCGATTTCGCTCAAGGACTTCGATCAGTCTTGATTCTTGGTCCACTGTTAATGATGAGCTAATGATGACAGGGAATTTTTCTTTGGGTCCATTGAGGAATGCATACTTTAGTGTGGGAGGAAGTGGCTTCAGCTCTGGCAATTCTGAATCGTCGATCAAGTCTGGCTGAATGACTTTTGCTTCTGGCTCAGTATCGGTTGGCGGTGAATCACTGTGTGAGATGTTGGCTACCAATTCTGAAGAAAAGTGAGTCGGATCGCTAGAGTAGAATGGTAATTCGGCCAGAGCCGCGTCCGACTCATCATCGATTGACTGTCCCAAAGGTGATGGGATTGACAAATCCAAGAGGATTTCTGTGTTGTCAAGTGTGTGATAATATGGGGGTCTAGAAGTCTCAGAGACTTCATCGTGTATTATTTCTTCTTCTGAGGATGTGCTTTCTACCTGTATGTCTGGCAGTTGGTCCCATGGTCCAGTGGTTCTGAGGAGATTGCATTCTGATGTTTCGGCATCTTCAGTTGTGGATTCGGAGTCTGGCCTTTGCCACTTTGTTTGTTTCATCTCCAAGTTCACTTCTCCGCTTGGAGAACGGAATTTCATCATGCCAGTTCCGTAGTCGAATACAGCCTTAGCGGTTCTTAAGAAAGGTCTTCCGAGAATGATTTGCGATTCCTTCCAATGGTTCGGGGTCTCCATGTCCAGGACAGTGAAGTCTACTTTGTATTCTGTACCCTCGATAATGATGATGACATTCTTCACTTCTCCCTTAGGTCTTTTAGTGGATTTATCAGCAAATTAGATTAAAGATGATGATTTGTTTAGAGGGCCCAACTCCAATCGATAATATAAGGCTAAGGGTAGAAGATTTATGGAAGATCCATTGTCGAGAAGTGTGCGTGTGAATGCTATGCCGCCAATGTGACTCTCCACATAATGGGCGCCCAGATCCCTTTTCTTTCTTGGCAGATGCTGGTTTCTGACGCATTTGATGGTGGCAACTGTCAAGATATGAGTCTCCACAAATTGACTTGTTCTCTTTGTGCGAGTCCTGGTGGGAGTGCATTTTGCCTTTAAGTATTTCTGAAAGGCTGGATTACCAGCCACGTACTGATCAAATGGTACTTTGACTGTGATGTTTTGTTGGCAGAATTTTTTCATGACTGGGTCATCTTTGATGTTTTTCTTTTGTTTTCCTTTCTTTAGGGCATGGGGGAAAGGTATGGAAGTATTTGAGACAGGAGATAGAGGATCAGAATCAAAAATAAGAGCATCTTTATTTGACTTGGAGTTTTTATTACAATCATAATAATCAAAATCAGGTTGCTGAAAAGGTGACAAAGGTATTTTTGCAGCAACTAGAGGTTTGAGGTCCTCTGCAGACTCCATAGATGCTTTCCCTTTATCTACTGCTGGGATCTTCAGGCGTCCTTCATCTTCCTCCTCGGAAACATCCTTCGGTTGATCTTCCGAGTCTTCATGGTCTGATTCCCTTGCCCGGTCAGGTACGACCACGGTCCTTCCGCTCCTGAGTGATATGGCATTGATTTTGTCAAACAAAAGGATCTCATGTTCAGATGTGGAAAAGTCTGGATAGTATACCTGGTTATTGTGTTGAGATGCGTTGAATTTGTTCAGGCTATTAGGGTTAGCTTGAACCTGGGCGGGTATGGTTGTGGCTGGAGCTGTCTGCTCATCCTTCCAACGGGACAAGCGGTTAACATCAACCCGTAGATCTTGCAGCTCATTTCGGAAGTGACGAAACTCTTCAAGTATTTGTCTCTGGATGTCGATCGTTTCTTCTGGGGGTTTGGATGACTGAGCTGATTGTCTGGGGGCTTGAGATTGCTGATGGTATTGTTGAGGTTGGTTCTGGCGATTGTAGGGTTGCTGCTGCTTCGGCTGCTGGAACGATGTAGTGTGCTGTGGAGAAAATGCGGCATTATAGAAAGCGGGTGGGCGCTGATAAGTCTGACGGTCTCCCATATTACCCTATCGGGTAGTGTCCTGGGTGTACCAGATGCCATTCACTTCAAATGTCAGAGGTGGGGCTTCCTTGACTGTCTCAGTCGGTGGGGGCGGCTGTTGGGAAAATTGGGCGTGGGATTGATCGTGAGCCCATGGTTGTTGTTGCTCTGCTCCTGGTTGCTCCTGGACATGATGCACATGATATATCGGGACAGTAGGTGCACTAGGCATCCCCATCTTGGACACCTTCTCGGTGAGTTCCTCCATCTGCTTTGGGAATTGGGAAATCCTACTGTCGATTTCGTTCATTCTCTTGTCCACAATTGTCAATTTATCAGAAATAAAGTGCATGCTTGGAATCAAGTCCTCAGCTATTTCTGCCACCGTCTGCTTCCCGCCTTTGGCTTGAAGGGTGTTCAGGGAATCAGTGTATGCTCTACTGGCAATTTGAGACCGGCTTGTTTCTGCCATCTGCTCCAGTATTTTCCAGACGGTCTCAGCTCCACGTGATGTGTAATTCCCTCCGCAGGCAGCACTAACTAACCCTTGAGTCTCGTGGTTGAGGCCAGAGTAGAGTGATTGGACTAGGATGTTGTTGTCCAGATCATGGCAGGGACATTTTTGTAGCAGGTCCTTAAACCTATCCCATGCCTCACAGAGTGGTTCATTGGGCATCTGAGAGAAATTGGTGATGCGGGTCCTCATTTGATTGGTCCGGCTCAAGGGGTAGAATTTCTTCAGAAAAAGGTTTTTTAACCTCTCATAAGTCGTCACAGTCACCCCCAAGTTTTTCACCCAGTAGTCTGCTTTCCCTTTCAAGGCGAAAGGTAGTGCAGTGAGACGAATGTAGTCTTGGCTGACTTGTGGGTGCCTCAGATTAGAACATATCAGCTCCAGGTCCCTCAAGAATTCGTATGGCTCCTCAGTCGTATTACCATGGAATTGAGGTAATTGACTGACAAAATGTGGCTTTAGTTCATAGTGGATCTCTGGCTGTGATGGCTGTAAATAGTTCCACACTCTGTACTGTCCAGGGTTGTATGCAGCTTCCATTGGCACTTCTCCCCCAGCATTCATTTGTTCGAGCTGCTCCCTCAGTAGCTGCTGTTGCTGCTCAGATGCATCCAGTCTCGCGAGAATCATCTTCATTGGATCTTCATTAGGTTCATCTTCAGGGTCTTTCTTGGAAGGTATCTTGGGTGGCATCTCTTTTTCTTTATCTGGAGAATATAAAGGGTTTGAGTTAATAGATTGGAAAGAATTGATGTAACAGTTATCCGCAATCTTTTGTGGTGAGAAATAGACAGGGTGGGTCTATCCTCCTTCTAGGAGGAAGAAGGAATAGGGTTCTTGGGAAGGGTTTCCCGGAGGCCAAGCAGGTCCAGAGTAAGAGTTTCTCTGGGCTTTTGAGATTGGGGAGTTTGTGGTAGAGAGAGACGCCTGAACAAAAATTACCACAGTCCTCCATTCTCGGGGTCAACAAGATGTTTTATGATGTAGACACAATTGTGTGGTATTCGTTGATGAACTATTTTCTACGCACAATCAAACACAATACAAGGGTTGTTTCACCAACTCAACTCAAAGTGAAGACCGTAAGGGTCCGGTCAATTATCTTGTTAGTTTTAATTGGTGATAATTCAAGTCTTGCAAGCCGTTTAAACGAGCTGTTAGGTTTGGAGCTGGGCTCTATCCTAGTGTGCGTCTCTCTCCTCGCTGCCAGATAAAATCAAACAATGTCGGGGTTGCTCTCCCGCAGAAATTCTTGATTTTATGGATTTTTTTAAGATCGGCTTTATTTAGCAGTCCCAATTTTATTGAGGCGATCACTGAAGAATTTAGATGAACACAAATACACGTCTACCATCCAGTCCCAGTTTCCTTTAGATTTATGTGATAAAACAAGAGAGAGGAATTCGGGAAGAGCCGATGCACGCGGAAAACTATGATGAATGCTCAGTTAGAAGACTTACAGTGCCTCCTCGCAATCTCCATGTGGGATGAAATACAGAATTTTAAAAATTTATACTAAATACGTACAAGCCGATGAAAACCGCACCTAAGCAGAAAGTTCTATTAGCGGGAAGAATTAAGTTGGATTTGGCTAAGTTGAACGATTTAATGTGCGTCTCAGTTAAAGTGCAGTGTGGCTTAAGATCCTACGAGCACAATCAAAAATAAAAATGCTCTAAGAGCCGTATGTGCAGGTCTATCCTAATCGCCACTCAAGTCGGGCCCCACCCTCTCCGGAGAGTGAAACAGGCCACGACACACCACAAATAGAGTTCAAGGTCTTTTTACACACGCGAGAGTCCAAACGAACACCGCTATAAATGAGCAGAAATTAAAAGTGCAGAAATTAAAATCCTAGACTCTACTCTCTCTCACAACTCGACTCGATCTTAATTTAATTGCGGTTTCTTCGGGTGTCGGTGAAGATGCGTCGGTTCCTTGAAAAATCGCTCCACGTGCGCCGGGTACCTCGCAAGAAAAATAAGAGAGAGAATGTAAGAGAGTGACTCAAAAAATAATAAAAAATGAAATAAATGCTGAAAAATAAATACAAGAAATAAAATGGGATTTACAGTGAAAAATTCGGGGGTCAGACTACCCGAATTCCGAAAACCGAGCGAAATATTTTTAAAACACAAAACTAAGCCGTTTGCCTCCCCGGCAACGGCGCCATCTGACGGGTCCGTAAAAGCCGCGTTAAGAAGTTATTTTTAATCTTTGTTTGTGGTACTAATGATGTGTCGTTCGTTGTAGGCGGCGATCGGAAACAGTCAAAAAAATAACCACAATTTTTAATCAAATTTAATCAAGTGGTTTTTATGTTTATTTTACTTGGACAAGTCCCAAGGTCGATCTCAAGGAAGCAAAGGAACAACCTAGAGTTGTGTCTATCCAATTTTGAGTTCGGTTTTCAAGGCGGTCTTTTTTTGAAAATTTCCAATGCAATATGAGATGCAAAATGCAAGTTCGGCCTATTTTAGGGACTAAAATGTAAATTTCAATCAAACGACGTCCAAAAAATACGAATCTTGGCCACAATGTAAATGACGATGAAATGAGTGCACTATAATTTTTTTGGAATTTTTAGATGCAATATAATTTTTTTATGAATTTTTAAATGCAAACAAATTAATTTTCAATATTTAATTTTAATAAATATTAAACCTGATATTTTCGAGAACTAAAATTTTCTAAGATCTATCACTAGGTAATGGATCTTAGAAAAATCCTAGACCTCAAAAATGTGGGATTTAATACCTATTAAAAATAAAATAGTGAAATATGCAAAATGATTTTTACAGAGCAAAGCATGCATGCAAATGCAATGATTTTTGGGCACAATGTTAACCAAAATAATCTCTACACTACGTGATTTTTCTGGGATTTTTAGAGCAATGGTTAATTTACTATGAATTTCAGAGCACGGATTGGGCAAAATATTCCAATTTTCACAAAATAATTATTTATTAATTAACCGTAAAGCACAAAAATATCCGCGACATGTCAAAATGTAGAGAATTAAAAGATGAACAAAGTGCTATTTTTAAATAAATAAAATGATGTCTAGAATAGGTTCAAAGCAGAGGGGGAACACAGGGTTATAAATGTAATTAGAATATAGATAAAATAAATAAAAAATGTGCAGACAGGGACCTAAGATTAATTACCAAAGATTCTAGGATGGAGCTGCAAATTGTCCAAGGGTCACGTGCGATGCACGTGACACCTGGATGGCGGGGACTGCGATGCGAATATTGGAACCTCCGGGGGTGGAATGCAATTGACCCAGCGGGTCACGTGCAGATCACGTGACCCCTGGGGATGAAGGGACGTCCCCCACGCACGTGCTGGGGTCTCGGGCTCCGAGCCCGGCTGCTGTGGCCTGTGGAGTGGCGGAGGGAGCTCGCCGCCTCCCTTTATCGTCGGTGGCGAGGCGGAAGGGGGCCTGCTCGTCGGTCGTCCTCTGGTTGGCGGTGAAGACTGTCGGCGAGGAGGAGCTGAAGTCGGCGACGGGAGGCGTTATCGATGGTCGGGGAGCGAAGGTCGATGGCGAAGCCGGTGAAGCGGTGGACGGTGCCACTCCTGGTGGAGCTTGGCTGTGCAGCAGATGAAGCTGATCAAGGCGTGGAAGCTCGATTTGAAGGCGCTGCTCCTGTGCGGCTGGTGGCGAGGCGGAGACGACGGATGGTGATGGCGGGGCTTCGTGAGAAGCTTGGGGATGCTGCCGGAGAAGACGATGGTGTGTTGATGGCGGAGAAGAAGATGTTGTTCGTAGGCGGTGTTGTGGCGGAGGAGGTGAACGGGGAAGTCGTGGCGCGGCGGTGTAGCTGGAGGCGAAGTCGTCGCGCGTCGGAGTCGATGACGGTGAGTTACGGTGATCGGGGCGGCGAAGTTTAAGGCGGAGCCTCGCGCGGAGACGTGGATGGAAAAAGGTAGAGCTTGCGGTGGATCTCGATGGGCAGAGTAGCGGAGGTGAGGATAAAGAGAGAGAGAGAGAGAGAGAGAGAGAGAAAGAGAAAGAAAGATGACCTGAGGAGGGGCTCGACGGCGAGGGGTGGCCAGAGCGAGGCGGCAGGCATGGAGGCAGCACCGCGACGAGGAGTTGGGGCTTCTTGGATCACGCCGGTGCTGAGGGCTGTCACCACCTACAGATGTGGATCGGCGGATGCTTGGACTGGGGGGCGGACGGGGTTCTTTTATAGAGAGAGAGGGAGGCGGCGGCCGCGAGGATATCGGGTGGCAGTTGGGCGGTCAACGGGCGACGGCTGCGGATATATCGGGGGAGGGCCGGTGCGGGGAAGGCGGTGGTGGTTGGAGAGATCTGCGGAGGAGGAGGAGCGGAGGGTGCAAGGTTGAGGGAGACGAGCAGTGGCCGTTCGATCAAGCGAGATCGAACGGCCTCGCTCATGCCACGTGGCGAAGAGGGTGAGAGTGCGGGGCACGTGCGGCGCACGTGCCTGTGTGGCACGTGCCACGCACGTGCGTGGCTTTTAATTAATATATATATATATTTTTAAAAAAAAACGAGTTTTAAACATGCGAAAAATAGCTGACACGTGGCGGCCTCTGGGGCTGCCACGTGTCAGCACCAGAAAATTCGAAAAAAAATTATTTTGTAAAATCAAAAAGAAATAGCAAATGACCTCGGATCAAAAAAGTTCCTTCACGAAAAATGCTCGCCTCGACGAGATCTACAATCATGAAGACATCAAAGCCAAATTCGGTCAAATGTGAAAAGTGAATTTTTGGGGTATCCCATGTACATAGAATAACTTGATTTTTGGGTTTTCTAATTTTTTTGTCATTTTTAAAACAAGATAAAAAAACGAGAAAATCTGGAAAACTCAAAGATAAATAAAAGGCACCTAATTCTAATTTTTTTTGGATTTTTATTAATTAAGAAAATAAGTACATAAAATATAGGTCAGAAAAACCGCGAAAATATACAATGTGCAAAAGAGGCCCAAAACCCAACTTTCGCATACGAGCTCCGATTCACTTGAACTTGGTCTTGTTTTGAAGGTAATTGAATGTGCATTAGTTCAAAAGTGAGTAGGATCAAATCGGACAATGGATGGGGAAGATATGTGGCTTTTAGTCCGAAAATCCTGAAACTAGGGTTTGGGTTTTTGGTCCATTTACCAGGGTTAATTATTTTTTTGTATTTTTTTGTTTATTCTTGGTAGTGATGTCTACACAGTGGAAGTGGGTTTGTGGTATTCGGTGTTAGCATGGAGGAGTTAAAAATAGGAGAAGTTAGGCTATTTACAGGTCATTTTTGGCTTGGATTTTTGGCTTCTTATTTTATGCATAAATTAATGCTAAAATGCGATTCTTATGAAATCATGCCTGAATGCTAATTATGCGAAATAAATGCAGAAATGCAGTTGATTTTGAGGGACTTGAGCTTAATTAATGAGACTTAGAGTGATGAATCCGAGATTCATCAACACTCCACCTAAAAATTTGTCTTGGGGAGAGCAACCCCCTCATTGTTTGGTTTGCTTGCGCGAGAGAGTGACCCGCACCCTAGGTAGAGCCCTCCGGTGCTATTTCCAGCTGACTATCGACTCTTCCGTGCGGGCCAGTCGGTTGGAGTAGTATCGGGTATCCCAACAGGTCACGTAAGCGCTCTGATAGATTGATTGTTCACCTAATAAAATTGGACAAGATAATTAGACCGAGCCTTTACGGTCTTCAGCTCGTGTTGTGTTGGTGAACAGAGGGTTTGGTTGCTCATCATAGTTTTTCCAGATCTCATCTGCCCTACTCTCCAGATCACGATGATGGGTAGACGTTCTCTTAGGCAGCCTCTGGCTGCACCGCTTTCGGGCACGTCTACTCAATCATCTAGGTTGGCCCGTGAGAGCCGAGACCAGTTCTCCGAGCCCGAGTACGATTCTGCCCTGTTCTCCCTCAACCACCTTTCTTTCGGTTCTAAGAGATATGAGCCAGAGGAGAGACTCACATATTTGACAGCACCTGAGTTTGGCTCATTTGATTTTGCAGACGCCATGGCCGGCAGTTCTGAGGATCGCTCCCGTCAGCCTGAGCACTTCGTATTGGATAAGGGAGCGATCAACTCCACCCTGATCGCCTCATTAGAGACCGTCCAGCAGCAGTTGAGGGATCAGGGAGCATTCATGCTCGACATGAGGAGAGAGATGGAGCAGATGCGAGCAGAGAGAGCAGAGCGCGAGCAGAGGAGAGAGGGACCGAGGATCCCAGAGGATGCTGATGCAGCAGCCGCAGCTGCGGCAGGAGGAGCACCGAGACCGATGCGGGAGTTACACAACCCCGGATCGACGCTGACGCACCACTGGGTAGTACTTCCAGCTATCGTGGGGGACTTCAAGTTCCCCCCGAACACCTTGCAGTTACTCCCTCACTTCCACGGGCTCGATACTGAGGAGCCCCATCTCCACCTTCAGGAGTTTCTGATGATTTGCAGCACTGTCCACGACCGTCAGGTGGACCAGGACACGATCAGGATGATCGCCTTACCCTTTTCCCTAGCAGACAGAGCAGCCACCTGGCTGAAGCATTTGGGGAGGTTTGTTTACACCTGGGAGCAGCTCCGCACTGAGTACTTGAATAAGTATTATCCACTCGGGCAGACGAATGCAGCGAGGGCCTTGATCAGCAACTTGTCCATGCTCCCCAACGAGCAATTCCATGAGGCATGAGAGAGGTTTCGTGAGCTTACTGACCGATGCTCGCACCATGATATCTCGAAGCCGAACCTTGTGCAGAGCTTCTTCAGCGGGCTGACACCAGAGCTCCAGGGCTTGGTGAATGCTTCTTGTGGCGGGTCCTATTTCGCCAAGGATCACGACCAGGTCTGGGCCATCTACGAGGAGATGGCCGAGAACTATATGGTGATGTCCCAGACCCGGTTATATACACAGGGCAGACCCCAGCAGCAGACAGGACCCGTGCAGTACCAGAGGATAGCACGGGTCGATGCCGGTCCATCCAGTTCATCCGCAGTAGCAGCAGCACAGGCAGAGTCGTCCGTTGCGGATATGGGTATCATCAGCGAGAAGTTGGACCGGATGGAGCTGATCGAGAAGAAGCAGTACCAGGGCATCACTCAGATGGAGCAGATGTCATAGACTCTGAGCGACATGAAGACCCAGCTCATGTGTCTCCAGGAGGCACAGACGGCTTCACAGCCCCGTCTTCAGTCGCGAGGCGATACCGACGGCAGCAGCAGCTCGTCCCAGCGCTCCAGCTCCTTTCAGCAGCCTAGACAGGTTCACCTTGTACAGGCGGAGCCGTACCAGCAGCAGCAGCCCTCTTACCAGTCACCACCATCTCCAGACCTACAGATGGTGGTATATCAGCCGGATCATCCTCTGGCAGTACTCCTGCCAGCCCAGTACGACGCAGAGCCGTTGATGGATGTCAACGGGATTTGGTATGACCGTCCTCAGCCTGGGATCCGACGAGACCATCCCGGATTCAGGTGGGGGAATGGAGGTACCGAGCCCCAGCAGCAGCCATCTGGCCAGGGAGGCCAGTACAGCCAGCAGAGGGATCACCAGCAGCAGCAGCCCCCAGTTTACCAGTCACAGCCGCAGTCATCCTTCGTTCGTCGTCCCTATCAGCAGCAGGGACAGTCTTGGAGACGTGAGCAGCAGGCTCACCAGCCACACCAGCAGCACCCTCCTTCTTACCCCTCTCACCAGCAGCAGCACCAGTTCCAGCAACCTCATCACCAGAGAGGCTACCCGTCGGGCTCCCACGAGAGCCCTGTTTTGGATGACACAGCCCGCCTCCTCACGGACCAGCAGGCTACTTTCAGACGGGAGATGGACGAGTTCCGCCAGGAGATGCGGGACATCGTGAGAGGGAAGGCCGCCATTCCTGCCCAGATCGAGCCGAATCACAACAGCTTGAAGCGGAAATCTGAGCAGGTAGCTTACACTGAGCACGCCACTCCTAGAGATCCATTTGTTGATACATCTTCGGATCTTTTTGATGCTGATTTTGTTACGCTTAGGAGCGGTAGGACACCAGCAGGCGACGACGCCTCGTCTGAGCTACACCACGAGGACACATCCGGGGCGCCAAATGAGGAGGAGGAGAGCGGTACTGAGGCCGCTCATGATGATGACGGTGGTACTGATGCCACCAAGGATGCCGATCCCACCGGCGGTACTGAGGCCGCTGCTTCACCAGTTCGAGGAGGTGGTACTGACGCCACCAGAGTAGCCGAGCTAGCACGCGGTACTGAGGCTGTGTGACGTCTAGGAGAGCCAGCCCGCGGTGGTACTGAGGCCACCGGTGTTCATTCAGAGAGAGTTGTTGCTTTTCCTTCTGTTGATGTATCTCAGAACACTGTTTTGAATAAAGGAAAAGGTTTAGTTTCTTCTGGTCCCATTGTAGTGATTGATGTATGTGCGGATCCGACCGTCGAGCCGTCTAGACCTATTCCTCGTCCTTCATCTGAGAAGGACCCTGTGATCCCCTTCCCTAGAGCCCTTCTGATGGGGAAGGGGAAGAAAAGAGAAAAAGATCCAAAAAAGAGAGAGCAGGAGGAGTTTAGCCAGAGCATGATCGACAGATTTCACATACAGCTGACCCTTCAGGAGGCTTTGCAGCACATCCCCCTTCTTCAGCGATCGTTGAGAGACAGGACCACAGTCAGGAGGAGGAGGAGGAACCATCATTCAGAGATACATGTGCTGACGAAAGCCACGTGCTTCGCGATCCAGAACCATCTGCTGGCCAAGAGGCCAGATTCAGGAGCCCCATATGTCAGATGTCAGATCAATGAGCAGAGGTTCGACTGGACTCTATTGGATAGCGGATCGTTTATCAACCTCCTTCCGGCAGCCCTTCTCGACCGCTTTGAGTTGGGCACTCTTAGACAGAGCAGGACAGTCCTTCAGTTTGCTGATCGATCTGTCAAGAGGCCGAAGGGGTTGTTGCGAGACGTTATCGTCACTATTCAGGGCCTGCAATTCCCCGTGGACTTCGTAGTGTTGGACATGGAAATCCCTGATTCAGTGACCGATACCCCCATCATCCTCGGTCGTCCGTTCTTAGCCACAGCCAAGGCAGTAACTGATCATGATAGCGGGAAGGTATACTTTCGCGTCGAGGGCGAGAGTGTACAAATACAGACGGTCGAGGACTACAGAGCCAGAGAGAGAGCATGCTCAGAGACCAGCACAGATACAGAGCAGCTGACAGATGCCGGGTTAGACATCCACCAGGACTGTGATTTTGTGATCACAGATGATGAGGCAGCGTGGGCAGACCCTTCAGCACAAGCCATCCTCTCATTTCCAGACACCGCTGAGGCAGAGATGACAGCAAAGGAGAGCTTGGAGAGCACAGCCCTGGTCCAGGATACTACATAGGCAGTAGAGCCGGTTCTCGACCGCGACACGGTTTCTAGTGATGGTGGTACTGAGGCCACCTTGTGTGATGGTGGTACTGATGCCACCTTGTTTGATGCAGATCCCTCGGATTCAGAGTCTGATTGGGTAGATTGTGATGACCAGATGCCAGACCTGAGCCCACCTGAGCCTACAGATGAGGAGGAGGTAGAGGCAGAGCAGATTAGAGACAGCATACTTGAGCAACCTCCTCCAGATCCAGATTGCGAGAGCACGTATTCTTTCTCCCAGGCAGATTTGGCAGATTTAGCAGCATTCACACATCTTCTTCCGAAGCCTGATTTGCCAGCACCCAGCTGTCCAGAGCTGAAGCCGCTCCCTACTTCGCTGAAGTATCGGTTCCTTGCGGGCGAACCTGAGATGTACCCAGTCATCATCTCCGCCGATCTGACTGGAGAACAAGAATCCTGTTTGATGGGAGTTCTTGAAAAGAACCGCAAGGCAATCGGATGGAGCGTAGCAGATCTCCATGGGATTAGTCCATCAGTGTGCTCCCACCATATTTATCTCGAGGAGGGGGCGAAGCCATCGCGTGAGTTCCAGCGGCGGCTGAACCCCAACCTGAGAGAGGTCGTGATGAAGGAAATATCAAAATGGTGGAGTGCAGATTTTATTTATCCCATTTCCGACTCCAAGTGGGTCAGCCCCTTGCATGTGGTGCCCAAGAAGACGGGCATCACGACTGTGATCAGTGAGTCGGGCGAGGAGATTGCTACACGAGTACCCACCTCTTGGAGGGTCTGTGTTGACTACAGGAGACTCAACCAGGCCACCAAGAAGGACCATTTCCCCCTGCCTTTTATTGACCAGATCATTGAGAGACTGGCAGGGAAGAGCCATTATTGCTTCCTGGATGGGTACTCGGGCTACAACCAGGTGGCCATCGCTCCTGAGGATCAGGAGAAGACCACCTTTACCCGTCCCTTCGGTACATATGCCTTTCGACGCATGCCATTTGGGCTATGCAATGCCCCTGCGACTTTTCAGAGGTGCATGTTGTCTATCTTTTCGGACATGGTAGGGGAGTGTTTGGAGGTCTTCATGGACGATTTCTCAGTCTACGGCGACGGATTCGACTCCAGTCTTGACTGCCTAGACCGAGTACTCCAGCGATGTACTGAGTACCATTTGGTTCTATCTTGGGAGAAGAGTCACTTCATGGTGACTCAAGGGACGGTGCTTGGCCATATCATCTCCAAGAGGGGCATGGAGGTTGATCTGGCCAAGATGGATGTCATTAGAAAACTCGCACCGCCGTCCAACTTGAGGCAGCTACGGTCATTCCTGGGGCACGTTGGTTTTTATCGGAGATTCATTCATGATTTCAGCAGGATTGCCCGGCCGTTGACTGACCTCTTGACGAAAGACACCGAGTTCCTTGTCGATGACAAGTGTCTTTCGTCCTTTGCGACTCTCCAGCAGTGTGTGATTGAGGCTCCTGTTCTCCAGCCGCCTGATTGGTCTCTCCCATTCGAGATCATGACGGATGCCTCCGATTTTGCCGTAGGGGCCGTGCTGGGACAGAGGAGGGATGGAGTTCCATTTGCTATTCACTACGCTAGCCGCACATTGGATTCCGTGCAGCGGAATTACACGGTCACAGAGAAGGAGATGCTAGCCGTAGTGTTCGCCCTAGATAAGTTTCGATCTTATATCATTGGATCTAGAGTGACCCTGTACACAGATCACACCGCCATCAGGTACCTCATGGCAAAGAAGGATGCCAAGGCCAGACTTACTAGATGGATCCTTCTACTCCAGGAGTTCGACATTGAGATCAAGGATAAGCCTGAAGTCAAGAATGTGGTGGCGGATCACCTCTCCCGTATAGAGCAGCCTGAGGAGTCTGAGCAGATAGATCCCATTTGTGAGACCTTCCCAGATGAGGCGATCCTTGCTATCGCCTCACTCCCGTGGTATGCCGATATTGTGAACTTTCTCGTTGTTGGGAAAGTCCCACAAGATTGGCCCAGGCAGAGGCTTGAGACATTCCTTGCGAAGGCCAAGTCCTACCACTGGGAGGATCCCATCCTTTACCACGAAGGAGGGGATAGCGTCTGGTGTCGGTGTATTCCTCAGGAGGAACACCATAGCGTCCTCACTTACTGCCACAAGCTTGAGGCAGGAGGACATCATTCTGGGAGGAGAACGGCACAGAAAGTGCTCCAATCCGGTTTGTGGTGGCCTACCCTCTTCAAGGACTCTGATGAGTTCGTGAAGAGGTGTACTGACTGTCAGAGGATGGGCACTTGTGGACAGCGTGATATGATGCTGATGCAGCCCATTCACTTATGTGAGGTTTTTGACGCATGGGGCATCGATTTCATGGGTCCATTCCCTAAGAGTCAGGGATTTGAGTACATTCTGTTGGCCGTGGATTATGTTAGTCGTTGGGTTGAGGCTATCCCCGCCCGAGCCGCTGATGCGAGGACAGTATGCAGATTTTTGAGGAAGCACATCATCACGCGGTTCGAGGTTCCACGAGTTCTGATTTCTGATGGAGGGTCTCATTTCATCAACGACCAGGTGAAGGCCCTTGCTAGCGAGTTCGGTATAGACCATCGTGTTGCTACACCTTACCATCCACAGACGAATGGTCTAGCCGAGGTGTCGAATAGGGAGATCAAGACTATACTGCAGAAAGTCGTCCGCCCTGACCGAAAGGATTGGTCACAGCTTTTGGACTCGGTCTTGTGGGCATATAGGACGTCTATCAAAACACCATTGGGCACATCTCCCTTTCGCCTCGTTTATGGCAAGCCGTGCCATTTGCCTGTTGAGTTGAGGCACAGGTCACTATGGGCAGTTACTGATATTCTTATGGATCCAGATGGTATGGGAGATCAGAGGAGGGCAGAGTTAGCAGCCCTGGAGGAGTTGAGAGATACAGCTTTCTCAAACAGCCTAAAGTATAAGGAGAGAGTGAAGGAGTGGCATGATTCTCATATCAGCCACAAGCATTTTGAGATTGGACAGAGAGTATGGTTGTTTGATGCGAGGCTTCGTTTATTTCCAGGGAAGCTACATGGCAAGTGGAAGGGACCCTACTTGGTTAGAAAGGTACACGACAACGGTAGCATTGATATATCCGAGTTGTCTTCTGAGAGTACCTTTCGTGTGAACGGCCAGCGGCTCAAGCCAGTTCTAGATCATGAGCCGCGGGTCGTTGATCTTGCCCCTATTCATTTTGCGTGAGATGTGGTCTTTGACTCACATCTAATGCATCTCACGCTTGAGTTTCACTGATCTTTCGCCTTGTATAGATCCAGATGTCTATATCACTACATTCTTTAGTCCCACATCCCTTCCTTCATCTTATGAGTATGCTATACTTAGGGTGCACTTTACCCTAAGTATAGGGGGGATGTGAGACCTTTGGGTATTTCTTTTGTTTCTTCCTACCCCTGTTTTTGCTACCTATACTTAGGGATATTTCACCCTAAGTATAGGGGGGGTACACCTTGTACATTCTCCACTCGGTTTTCCCTTAGTATACAGCCTGCTATACTTAGGATTACTTGATCCTAAGTATAGGGGGAAGACCCGAGATCCTCTTGACCTTTCTATTTCATTTATTCGTCTTTGTATATAGCCTTCCTTTTCACTTCCCTATACCTAGCACGAGTTATGTCTTCTTCATCGCTCTTGACTCTGAGGACATCGTTCGAGCTAAGTATAGGGGGGTGTGTATATATTTCATATATACTTTAGCCATAACTCGTACTTTGTGTGAGTGTGTTAATAAATAAAATGGCTAAAAAATCACAAAAATTAAAAATTTTTCATGTACATATACATCTTTTATTTGCACATAAATAGCTAGTGTACCAACTATTTTTGTAAAAATGTTTTCAAAAATCTTTTGTGTAAAGTTTGTGTAAATATTTTCTTATCAAAATTATGTATATAGTGCAAAATTTTTCCAAAATGTTTTGAAAATCAAAAGTTTGCAAAAATCTTGTGTAAATTTGTGTAAATATCTTTTTGCAAAACTTGCACTTCATGCATCATTCATTCATGATTTCAAAACATTTTTCAAAAATTTTTGCATGATTGTGAAATCTGTGTAAATAGCATCTTTTTGTACATATGTATATAGTTTTTCTGGATGATAGTTGACATTTAAACTAGCCTGGAATCAAATTTAGAAATGGAGCTTGATTAAGATCTTAATCCACCTAATTCTAAGAGGAACCTTATAGGGCTTAGGTTTAAAGCTTTTCAGGTCCATGGTGACTTAATTCTTTGAGTCCACTAGGCTATGATCACATGTCATCTCAATGAGCCTAAGTAGAGCACTTAACAACAACACATGACTCATATAGACAATGGCTTTACTTGGACACCAGCACTATGCACCGAGCTCTCTACGGATGAGGTGGTGAGGAGGCAGTCTTCCTTGACTTGGGGTAGCATATGAGGGTAGTACTTCTAGGCGGAACCTCTCTTCTTCTTTTAGTGAAGGAAGTGCGTCTCAACTTGGTCTGGTTGCCATGAGGTCTAACGACGGGAGTTGTGGGATGCAATAAAGCTTCAAAAGAGGGATAGTCTACTGGCGCAAGAGGAAAAACTCCTTGTATATATGATGCACATGTACATGTTGTATAGATGCACTGAAAAAAAATGCAAAAAGAAAATAACTCCAAAAAAGTGGTGGGTCTGAGAGAAAATGATAATCCCACCGGAGTATGTATATAGAGTGCAATAAGCAAAGCTTGGTTTCATGATCCACCTGATGTAGCTTGCAGCAGGGAGACTTGGCTACACTGGTCAAGCTCCCAAGGGTACTTGGCTACACTGGCCTTGACCCATTCTCTTCTTCCTCCTCTTCTTGAGCCGGTTGAACTTGAACTTAGAAGGGAATACCCCGCTCCTCGAGGAAAGAGTGGCCAGATTGAGGTCATAGAGTTACCTTGTTGGGGAGGGTTGTCAAGTTGCCATTTCTGAGGTGGAGAGCTTAGACCTCACATTCACAGGACAAGAAAAGATTCATGGTCTTCAGGGTTTGTGATTGATGACTTGTTCTGATCTGGAGCATTGAGGAGTCTTGGTTATAGATTAGTGGAACTTAGAGGCTGTTGAGTTTTAGGCTTAAGTCCAAATAAGGTTCCGACACATTAATAATCCAAAGATCTGATCGAGCTCCATACCTTAATTTAATGAAGGCAAGTTTAATAATCAACCTTGATCCATGTACATTCTCTTTTTCTTTTTCTTTATTTCTTTTTCACTTCTTTTTCAAATAAGTGTTTGCTAAGGGACTAGCAAAGTTAAGTATAGGGGGTGATGAATACTCATTCATCACTCTTTATTCTTATATTTTAGCTACAAAAACCTTTGCAAATGCATGTATATAGTTGTAAATAGAAATAATTACCAAAAGCATGCATTGTGTAAAAATCTATAATTAGCATGTTTTTGTGCAAAAATAAAAGAATAAAGATAAAAAAGAAAAAGAGGGAAATATTTAGAATAAATATTGAGCAACCTAACCCAAGGGAGGGCTCAGCATGGGCCTGACCGCATAAAAGCCAAAGTAGAGGGAGATAGGGGCTCATGTGTGTAAATATTTATGTAAATAAAATAAAAGTATTTTCCTCACAAAAATAGACTCAAATTAGTTTGTAAATAGTTGTAGATATTTCTAAATATAAAATCAATATAAAAATATAAAAATTAAAAAGAAAACAAAAACACCACTTGTGTATAGTCACCTTGTATATAGACCATCCACATATTTATTTAGCTTTGTAATCAAATAAAATTAATTTCCAAAATTTTTGTAAATATTCTATATTATATAGTATAAATAAATAAAATATAAACAATTAAAACAAAAACAAAATAAAAATAACAAAATTAAATACATAAAAATATATTGTAAATATACCATGTATATGAATGTATATATGTATTTATTTCACATATGTATATAAATAATAAAAATAAAATAAAAATATCTTTTTTATGATATAAATAAATAAAATATAAAATGGGAATAAAATTATATAAAAATAACAATTAAAAATCAAAAATTAAAAAAACCTATATATTGTATATATACCTATATATGAACCTACTATGTACATACCCTATTTTCACTTTGAAAAATTAATTAAAAATCATAAAAAAATAGAAAAAAATAAAATAAAAATATTTCATATTTTGACTTTCCCTTAATTCGGCCATTTTCTATGCTTAATTTCATTTTCAAAAACCAGCCACGTGGCCGCTTCCTACTGGTCCTGGGATTGTTGACCGCCCGGTCAACTACCCTCCCCAGGACCACTTCCCACGGATTTAGGCGCCCGACCCGAATTCTACCCATTTTAGCGCCTAAACCCGATACCCTATAACCTAAACCCCGGGTCCGACTCCTTCACGACACACCCGAGACCCTCACCGGAGCCTCTACCTCGGGATCCGCACGCTCGATCGCCCTACCCGCGCCTGTCTTCCCGGACCCTCCACCATATATATTCTCAGTTCCGCCACCTCAAAGCTCATCTTTGGCCACTTGATTCCACCTCCCGTGAGCTCCATTGCGTAGGCGAGAGTGACAGCTTGTCCCCCGTGGTGTCGAAGCGAGGAGAGGGAGCGAGACCACTGATCTGGCGAAGCTTCGCCGCCTTGCTCCGCCACCAGCAGGAGTTTGAGCCTCGGAGGGAGATGCTCCTCGAGGCGATGACCCAGAGCTGCGCAAGCTCATCCCTAGTCTCACCGTCCACCCAGGTAGCCCTGTCGTTCTTTCTTTTTCTTTAATTTGTAGTTTCCCCCAAATCGCCGCTCCGCCGTCCATCGTCAATTCCGTCCGCATCCGATCACTATCCGACCATCAGGCTTCGCCATAGCCTCCGCCTTCCTCCCGCGCATCTTCTCAGCATACCCATTCAACCCAGCTCGCACCGGAGCTGGGAGTCGAGCTCCTCCGTATACCCCCCTCGCCGGAGCTCGTCCATATCGCCCCATAGACCACCTCCATCTGCCTAACCGGGTCGAGGTAGTTTGCCCTCGACCCGTGAGTCTCTTGGTCTACTTTGCAGGTGCTTCCAAGCCCGTCTGAGGGGTTGGGTCATTCGGACCCGGAGCTCTTCCTCCGCCGACCTCGCCGGAGCCCTCCACGGCTCGGCTGGATCATCGGAGTTCACCAGCAGCTGCGGGACGTCATCGCGGAGCTTCTCCGACCTTCATGAGCAGCAGGGGAGGTCCACAGCGCACGCACGAGGCCGGCAAACTTCGCCAGCCAACTGTTCTTCCGGTATCTTCCCCGACCGTCCGATCATCATCGTCCTCCAGTTTTCATCTGGGTCGTTCATTCCCGGAGGAGCAGTCACCGTCAGATCTTGGAGCGGTGATCTGGACCGCCCGTTGCACGAGAGGATTAGCCACCCACGCCCGTCACCGTTGGATCCCCCACGTGGCAATCCCTCTGCTGTCTGATCGCATCGAGGACCGCAGCTTTAGAGCGACCCCCGATCTCCACCGTTCGAAGCTCCACGTGGCGCCCATCCTGCGGTCCGCCTTAATAAAGGGTAAATTACCCTTAGGCCCTCCTGTTTCTTTTATTTAGCATTTAGTTCTGTAAATAGTTTAGATAGTTGTTTAGTTTTTGGGATATTTGCATAGAGGACCCCGTGCTTGTTTCTATGTGCTGATATGCCCCTGTGTATGGTTTGACTCGTGCTTCGACGCGTGATTGTATGGGTGTTTTGCATTTTATGCCCTTGTAGTTCTGAATGTTATCAATTGAATGAAAGTTTCTGAAATATTGCATTTATACCCCTGTGCGTAGAATAATTGAGCATGTGCGGATATTTTTGGGTATTTTGCAGATAAGTCCCTGGGCTTTTGGTACCTGTTACCAAATAGCCCTCGGAACTTACTCTTCTTACATTTGGGTCCCTGAGTGCCTCAGACACGCGCGACGCACGTGTTTTGCTGGGTTAATTGCACCAGACACCCCAGGACTTAAGGTATTTGCACGTAGGTCCCTATGCACAGTGCCCCCCCTCTTTATTTTTGAATAAAATAGAAAATCACCTCCAAATTTGATGAAAATTGGATACATGGCTCCTGCCATGTTGTAAAATTTTCCATAAAATTTGGAGACATTTTAGACACTGTTTGGTATTTTTAGAAATTCAAAAACCTCTATTTTCGTTACTGTCTAACTTTAAAAAGCAAAAAAAATATTAAATCATATCTAAAAATTCCAAAAAAATTGTCTACTGTTTGTTTTGTCTAGCTTGATTTTCTAGCCAATTTTGGTTATTTTTCATTACTGAAAATCACTAAAAATTGAAAAACACTTAAAAACCTATAAAAATTCCAATAATTAAACCAAAAACCCAAAAATAATAATCTAGGTGCCTAAATTTTCCTTGTTTTATTCTCTTTACAGGAAAATTACCTCCCAGCTAATTAGGGGCTTCTAGATATTTTATCTAGGTCCTTTTAGCTCAGATGGACAGTACCTACATTTTCAGTCACTGTTTGATTTTTAGGAAATTAAATAAATATCAGAAAAATCCCAAAAATTCACCAAAAACACTAAAACTTATAAAACACATAAAAATATTTTTGTTTGAATTTTTGGTTGATTTTTAGTGTATTTAATAATTTGTTGAAGTGTGTAGTTCCTTAGCTTTTATTATTTTCTTAATTCACTAAATATCCAAAAAATATATATAATATTCAAAAACCACCAAAAACAACTCTTTTATTTCTTTTTATTTCCTTTTTGACTACTTCGTAGGCCGAGAGGCCAACCCGTGCTCCTTGTGTTCGACCCTGGTCGCTATACCAGGTTAAATTAATAGCAAGACCGCTATTTCGTATTTTGATTGATTTTCATCTATTTGGTGGTCTCTTTTTCTTGATCGACACATCTGAGTGACTAAGGTCGCAACGACCATCTCAGAGATACCTGATTGCCTTAGTCGCTCGGATTTTCGTGCCATCAGAATGGCGCCGTTGCCGGGGAGCACGGCTTAGTAGTTTTTATTTTTGCTTTATTTTTGTTTTCGCGGCTTTTCGCGGCTCTTTCAGAGCTCGCGGCTTTTCCGTGGCTTTTTGTTTATATTTTATTTTTGTTTTATTTTGTTTTATTTTCTTCTCTTTTATTTTTGTTTATTTGATTTTTGTTTGTTTATTTTATTTTGCATTTTTGCATATATACCCTCATTTTCCTTTCATTTATTTTTCATTTATTATTTGATTATTTTTATTTGGTCTGACCACTTGTCTCTTTTCTTGTGAGGGCCCGAGGACCGAGGCGGCTGATTTCGAGAAGCCGACGCAACCGCGAGACTCGGAGGCGGCTCCTTTCTTTATGGAGCCGCAGGAGAGAGCGAGAGAGAGTTGAGTGGGAGAGGTTTTATTTTTATTTTTATTTCATTATTATTGTAATAACACAGGTACTCAGAGACTTGAACTGTGGACTTGATTGGCTTAGCGGGTCTGTTTCACCGAGAACCGGTGTGCTCGGGGGACCCTTAAGATTTTCATGGTTTTTCTCGCGGTTTTGGTTTTCTTTTTTACTTTTTACTGCCTTTGACGGTTTTGCGGTTTTTCATCGAGCCCCTAGACTTAGGATTTTTTGCTTGCTTGTGCCGTAATTAGTAGGGTCCCCACACTTAATTATCTGCATGTTCCTATAGTGCGCTTAATTGGACCTACTAATAATCCATTAATAAAAATAACTGATTCATCTCCTTCGTAGCCTACGTGTCGCAGCCTGCCCCGTAAAGCGCTTTCTCCTACCCCCGATTTGTCGGGCAGAGGAGGGGTAGGCCAAGACCGGACCCTTTGTCTTTGAGGTCGGTGACCAGTTAGACGGTTCTGCGAGTAGACTTGCTCATCTAGGACTCGGTTTTCATCGCTGCATCATTTAGGTAGTTTATTTTCTGTCTTTAAATTCTGCGCGGATCACTTGCATGTAGAGTGCTGGAGGCAAGGTACGCATTTCTATATCAGCATGCATCATTGATTTCATCGTGCATCGGCTTTTTCGTCTTCTCCCCCCTGTTTTGGATTAAATAATCATGAGAAACCGAAAAATTCGTTAGGCATTTGTTTTTATTGAAAAAAATTAAAAAGAAAAACCATAAAATTGGGACTGCTAAAACAATTGACCCTAAAAGACACTCCACCTAAAAATTTGTCTTGGGGAGAGCAACCCCCTCATTGTTTGGTTTGCTTGCACGAGAGAGTGACCCGTACCCTAGGTAGAGCCCTCCGGTGCTATTTCCAGCTGACTACCGACTCTTCCGTGTGGGCTAGTCGGTTGGAGTAGTATCGGGTATCCCAACAGGTCACGTAAGCGCTCTGATAGATTGATTGTTCACCTAATAAAATTGGACAGGATAATTAGACCGAGCCTTTACGGTCTTCAGCTCGTGTTGTGTTGGTGAACAGAGGGTTTGGTTGCTCATCATAGTTTTTCCAGATCTCATCTGCCCTACTCGCCAGATCACGATGATGGGTAGACGCTCTCTTAGGCAGCCTCTGGCTACACCGCTTTCGGGCACGTCTACTCAATCATCTAGGTTGGCCCGTGAGAGCCGAGACCAGTTCTCCGAGCCCGAGTACGATTCCGCCCTGTTCCCCCTCGACCCCCTTTCTTTCGGTTCTGAGAGATATGAGCCAGAGGAGAGACTCACAGATTTGACAGCACCTGAGTTTGGCTCATTTGATTTTGCAGACGCCATGGCCGGCAGTTCTGAGGATCGCTCCCGTCAGCCTGAGCACTTCGTATTGGATCCGGGAGAGATCAACTCCACCCTGATGGCCTCGTTAGAGACCATCCAGCAGCAGTTAAGGGATCAGGGAGCATTCATGCTCGACATGAGGAGAGAGATGGAGCAGATGCGAGCAGAGAGAGCAGAGCGCGAGCAGAGGAGAGAGGGACCGAGGATCCCAGAGGATGCTGATGCAGCAGCCGCAGCCGCCGCAGCCGTGGCAGGAGGAGCACCGAGACCGATGCGGGAGTTACACAACCCCGGATCGACGCTGACGTACCACTGGGTAGTACTTCCAGCTATCGTGGGGGACTTCAAGTTCCCCCCGAACACCTTGCAGTTACTCCCTCGCTTCCACGGGCTCGCTACTGAGGAGCCCCATCTCCACCTTCAGGAGTTTCTGATGATTTGCAGCACTGTCCACGACCGTCAGGTGGACCAAGACACGATCATGATGATCGCCTTCCCCTTTTCCCTAGCTGACAGAGCAGCCACCTGGCTGAAGCATTTGGGGAGGTTTGTTTACACCTGGGAGCAGCTCCGCACCGAGTACTTGAACAAGTACTATCCACTCGGGCGGACGAATGCAGCGAGGGCCTTGATCAGCAACTTCTCCATGCTCCCCAACGAGCAATTCCATGAGGCATGGGAGAGGTTTCGTGAGCTTACTGACCGATGCCCGTACCATGATATCTCGAAGCCGAACCTTGTGCAGAGCTTCTTCAGCGGGCTGACACCAGAGATCCAGGGCTTGGTGAATGCTTCTTGTGGCGGGTCCTATTTCGCCAAGGATCATGACCAGGTCTGGGCCATCTACGAGGAGATGGCCGAGAACTATATGGTGATGTCCCAGACCCGGTTATATACACAGGGCAGACCCCAGCAACAGACAGGACCCATGCAGTACCAGAGGATAGCACGGGTCGATGCCGGTCCATCCAGTTCATCCGCAGTAGCAGCAGCACAGGCAGAGTCGTCTGCTGCGGATATGGGTATCATCAGCGAGAAGTTGGACCGGATGGAGCTGATCGAGAAGAAGCAGTGCCAGGGCATCACTCAGATGGAGCAGATGTCACAGACTCTGAGCGACATGAAGACCCAGCTCATGTGTCTCCAGGAGGCACAGACGGCTTCACAGCCCCGTCTTCAGTCGCGAGGCGATACCGGCGGCAGCAACAGCTCGTCCCAGCGCTCCAGCTCCTTTCAGCAGCCTAGACAGGTTCACCTTGTACAGGCGGAGCCATACCAGCAGCAGCCCTCTTACCAGTCACCACCATCTCCAGACCTGCAGATGGTGGTATATCAGCCGGATCAGCCTCTGGCAGTACTCCCGCCAGCCCAGTACGACGTAGAGCCGTTGATGGATGTCAACGGGATTTGGTATGACCGTCCTCAGTCTGGGATCCGACGAGACCATCCCGGATTCAGGTGGGGGAATGGAGGTACCCAGCCCCAGCAGCAGCCATCTGGCCAGGGAGGCCAGTACAGCCAGCAGAGGGATCACCAGCAGCACTAGCCCCCAGTTTACCAGTCACAGCCGCAGTCATCCTTCGTTCGTCGTCCCTATCAGCAGCAGGGACAGTCTTGGAGACGTGAGCAGCAGGCTCACCAGCCACACCAGCGGCACCCTCCTTCTTACCCCTCTCACCAGCAGCAGCACCAGTTCCAGCAGCCTCATCACCAGAGAGGCTACCCGTCGGGCTCCCATGAGAGCCCTGTTTTGGATGACACAGCCCGCCTCCTCACGGACCAGCAGGCTACTTTCAAACGGGAGATGGACGAGTTCCGCCAGGAGATGCGGGACATCGTGAGAGGGAAGGCCGCCATTCCTGCCCAGATCGAGCCGAATCCCAACATCTTGAAGCGGAAATCTGAGCAGGTAGCTTACACTGAGCACGCCACTCCTAGTGATCCATTTGTTGATACATCTTCCCCGTGGACTTCATAGTGTTGGACATGGAGATCCCTGATTCAGTGACCGATACCCCCATCATCCTCGGTCGTCCGTTCTTGGCCACAGCCAAGGCAGTAACTGATCATGATAGCGGGAAGGTATACTTTCGCGTCGAGGGCGAGAGTGTACAAATAGAGACGGTCGAGGACTACAAAGCCAGAGAGAGAGCATGCTCAGAGACCAGCACAGATACAGAGCAGCTGACAGATGCCGGGTTAGACATCCACCAGGACTGTGATTTTGTGATCACAGATGATGAGGCAGCGTGGGCAGACCCTTCAGCACAAGCCATCCTCTCATTTCCAGACACCGCTGAGGCAGAGATGACAGCAGAGGAGAGCTTGGAGAGCACAGCCTTGGTCCAGGATACTACAAAGGCAGCAGAGTCGGTTCTCGACCGCGACACGGTTTCTAGTGATGGTGGTACTGAGGCCACCTTGTGTGATGGTGGTACTGATGCCACCTTGTTTGATGCAGATCCCTCGGATTCAGAGTCTGATTGGGCAGATTGTGATGACCAGATGCCAGACCTGAGTCCACCTGAGCCTACAGATGAGGAGGAGGTAGAGGCAGAGCAGATCAGAGACAACACAGTTGAGCAGCCTCCTCCAGATCCAGATTGCGAGAGCACGTATTCTTTCTCCCAGGCAGATTTGGCAGATTTAGCAGCATTCACACATCTTCTTCCGAAGCCTGATTTGCCAGCACCCAGCTGTCCAGAGCTAAAGTCGCTCCCTACTTCGCTGAAGTATCAGTTCCTTGCGGGCGAACCTGAGATGTACCCAGTCATCATCTCCGTCGATCTGACTGGAGAACAAGAATCCCGTTTGATGGGAGTTCTTGAAAAGAATCGCAAGGCAATCGGATGGAGCGTAGCAGATCTCCATGGGATTAGTCCATTAGTGTGCTCCCACCATATTTATCTCGAGGAGGGGGCAAAGCCATCGCGTGAGTTCCAGCGGTGGCTGAACCCCAACCTGAGAGAGGTCGTGATGAAGGAAATATCAAAATGGTGGAGTGCAGATTTTATTTATCCCATTTCCGACTCCAAGTGGGTCAGCCCCATGCATGTGGTGCCCAAGAAGACGGGCATCACGACTGTGATCAGTGAGTCGGGCGAGGAGATTGCTACACGAGTACCCACCTCTTGGAGGGTCTGTGTTGACTACGGGAGACTCAACCAGGCCACCAAGAAGGACCATTTCCCCCTGCCTTTTATTAACCAGATCATTGAGAGACTGGCAGGGAAGAGCCATTATTGCTTCTTGGATGGGTACTCGGGCTACAACCAGGTGGCCATCGCTCCTGAGGATCAGGAGAAGACCACCTTTACCCGTCCCTTCGGTACATATGCCTTTCGACGCATGCCATTTGGGCTATGCAATGCCCCTGCGACTTTTCAGAGGTGCATGTTGTCGATCTTTTCAGACATGGTAGGGGAGTGTTTGGAGGTCTTCATGGACGATTTCTCAGTCTACGGCGACGGATTCGACTCCTGTCTTGACTGCCTAGACCGAGTACTCCAGCGATGTACTGAGTACCATTTGGTTCTATCTTGGGAGAAGAGTCACTTCATGGTGACTCAAGGGATGGTGCTTGGCCATATCATCTCCAACAGGGGCATGGAGGTTGATCCGGCCAAGGTGGATGTCATTAGAAAACTCGCACCGCCGTCCAACTTGAGGCAGCTACGGTCATTCCTGGGGCATGTTGGTTTTTATCGGAGATTCATTCATGATTTCAGCAGGATTGCCCGGCCGTTGACTGACCTCTTGACGAAAGACATCGAGTTCCTTGTCGATGACAAGTGTCTTTCGTCCTTTGCGACTCTCCAGCAGTGTGTGATTGAGGCTCCTGTTCTCCAGCCGCCTGATTGGTCTCTCCCATTCGAGATCATGACGGATGCCTCCGATTTTGCCGTAGGGGCCGTGCTGGGACAGAGGAGGGATGGAGTTCCATTTGCTATTCACTACGCTAGCCACACATTGGATTCCGCGCAGCGGAATTACACGGTCACAGAGAAGGAGATGCTAGCCGTAGTGTTCGCCCTAGATAAGTTTCGATTTTATATCATTGGATCTAGAGTGACCCTGTACACAGATCACACCGCCATCAGGTACCTCATGGCAAAGAAGGATGCCAAGGCCAGACTTACTAGATGGATCCTTCTACTCCAGGAGTTCGACATTGAGATCAAGGATAAGCCTGGAGTCAAGAATGTGGTGGTGGATCACCTCTCCCGTATAGAGAAGCCTGAGGAGTCTGAGCAGATAGATCCCATTTATGAGACCTTCCCAGATGAGGCGATCCTTGCTATCACCTCACTCCCGTGGTATGCCGATATTGTGAACTTTCTCGTTGTTGGGAAAGTCCCACAAGATTGGCCCAGACAGAGGCTTGAGACCTTCCTTGCGAAGGCTAAGTCCTACCACTGGGAGGATCCCATCCTTTACCACGAAGGAGGGGATAGAGTCTGGCATCGGTGTATTCCTCAGGAGGAACACCATAGCGTCCTCACTTACTGCCACAAGCACGAGGCAGGAGGACATCATTCTGGGAGGAGAACGGCACAGAAAGTGCTCCAATCCGGCTTGTGGTGGCCTACCCTCTACAAGGACTCTGATGAGTTCGTGAAGAGGTGTACTGACTGTCAGAGGATGGGCACTTGTGGACAGAGTGATATGATGCCGATGTAGCCCATTCACTTCTGTGAGGTTTTTGACGCATGGGGCATCGATTTCATGGGTCCATTCCCTAAGAGTCAGGGATTTGAATACATTCTGTTGGCCGTGGATTATGTTAGTCGTTGGGTTGAGGCTATCCCCACCCGAGCCGCTGATGCGAGGACAGTATGCAGATTTTTGAGGAAGCACATCATCACGCGGTTCGGGGTTCCACGAATTCTGATTTCTGATGGAGGGTCTCATTTCATCAACGACCAGGTGAAGGCCCTTGCTAGCGAGTTCGGTATAGACCATCGTGTTGCTACACCTTACCATCCACAGACGAATGGTCTAGCCGAGGTGTCGAATAGGGAGATCAAGACTATACTGCAGAAAGTCATCCGCCCTGACCGAAAGGATTGATCACAGCTTTTGGACTCGGTCTTGTGGGCATATAGGACGTCTTTCAAGACACCATTGGGCACATCTCCCTTTCGCCTCGTTTATGGCAAGCCGTGCCATTTTCCTGTTGAGTTGAGGCACAGGTCACTATGGGTAGTTACTGGTATTCTTATGGATCCAGATGGTATGGGAGATCAGAGGAGGGCAGAGTTAGCAGCCCTGGAGGAGTTGAGAGATACAGCTTTCTCAAACAGCCTACAGTATAAGGAGAGAGTGAAGGAGTGGCATGATTCTCATATCAGCCACAAGCATTTTGAGATTGGACAGAGAGTATGGTTGTTTGATGCGAGGCTTCGTTTATTTCCAGGGAAGCTACAGAGCAAGTGGAAGGGACCCTACTTGGTTAGAAAGGTACACGACAACGGTAGCATTGATATATCCGAGTTGTCTTCTGAGAGTACCTTTCGTGTAAACGGCCAGCGGCTCAAGCCATTTCTAGATCATGAGCCGTGGGTCGTTGATCTTGCCTCTATTCATTTTGCGTGAGATGTGGTCTTTGACTCACATCTAATGCATCTCACGCCTGAGTTTCACTGATCTTCCGCCTTGTATAGATCCAGATGTCTATATCACTACATTCTTTAGTCCCACATCCCTTCCTTCATCTTATGAGTATGCTATACTTAGGGTGCACTTTACCCTAAGTATAGGGGGGATGTGAGACCTTTGGGTATTTCTTTTGTTTCTTCCTACCCCTGTTTTTGCTTCCTATACTTAGGGATATTTCACCCTAAGTATAGGGGGGGTAGACCCTGTACATTCTCCACTCGATTTTCCCTTAGTATACAGCCTGCTATACTTAGGATTACTTGATCCTAAGTATAGGGGGAAGACCCGAGATCCTCTTGACCTTTCTATTTCATTTATTCGTCTTTGTATATAGCCTTCCTTTTCACTTCCCTATACCTAGCACGAGTTATGTCTTCTTCATCGCTCTTGACTTTGAGGACATCGTTCGAGCTAAGTATAGGGGGGTGTGTATATATTTCATATATACTTTAGCCATAACTCGTACTTTGTGTGAGTGTGTTAATAAATAAAATGGCTAAAAAATCACAAAAATTAAAAAATTTTCATGTACATAAACTTCTTTTATTTGCACATAAATAGCTAGTGTACCAACTATTTTTGTAAAAATGTTTTCAAAAATCTTTTGTGTAAAGTTTGTGTAAATATTTTCTTATCAAAATTATGTATATAGTACAAAATTTTTCCAAAATGTTTTGAAAATCAAAAGTTTGCAAAAATCTTGTGTAAATTTGTGTAAACATCTTTTTGCAAAACTTGCACTTCATGCATCATTCATTCATGATTTCAAAACATTTTTCAAAAATTTTTGCATGATTGTGAAATCTGTGTAAATAGCATCTTTTTGTACATATGTATATAGTTTTTCTGGATGATAGTTGACATTTAAACTAGCCTGGAATCAAATTTAGAAATGGAGCTTGATTAAGATCTTAATCCACCTAATTCTAAGAGGAACCTTATAGGGCTTAGGTTTAAAGCTTTTCAGGTCCATGGTGACTTAATTCTTTGAGTCCACTAGGCTATGATCACATGTCATCTCAATGAGCCTAAGTAGAGCACTTAACAACAACACATGACTCATATAGACAATGGCTTTACTTGGACACCAGCACTATGCACCGAGCTCTCTACGGATGAGGTGGTGAGGAGGCAGTCTTCCTTGACTTGGGGTAGCATATGAGGGTAGTACTTCTAGGCGGAACCTCTCTTCTTCTTTTAGTGAAGGAAGTGCGTCTCAACTTGGTCTGGTTGCCATGAGGTCTAACGACGGGAGTTGTGGGATGCAATAAAGCTTCAAAAGAGGGATAGTCTACTGGCGCAAGAGGAAAAACTCCTTGTATATATGATGCACATGTACATGTTGTATAGATGCACTGAAAAAAAATGCAAAAAGAAAATAACTCCAAAAAAGTGGTGGGTCTGAGAGAAAATGATAATCCCACCGGAGTATGTATATAGAGTGCAATAAGCAAAGCTTGGTTTCATGATCCACCTGATGTAGCTTGCAGCAGGGAGACTTGGCTACACTGGTCAAGCTCCCAAGGGTACTTGGCTACACTGGCCTTGACCCATTCTCTTCTTCCTCCTCTTCTTGAGCCGGTTGAACTTGAACTTAGAAGGGAATACCCTGCTCCTCGAGGAAAGAGTGGCCAGATTGAGGTCATAGAGTTACCTTGTTGGGGAGGGTTGTCAAGTTGCCATTTCTGAGGTGGAGAGCTTAGACCTCACATTCACAGGACAAGAAAAGATTCATGGTCTTCAGGGTTTGTGATTGATGACTTGTTCTGATCTGGAGCATTGAGGAGTCTTGGTTATAGATTAGTGGAACTTAGAGGCTGTTGAGTTTTAGGCTTAAGTCCAAATAAGGTTCCGACACATTAATAATCCAAAGATCTGATCGAGCTCCATACCTTAATTTAATGAAGGCAAGTTTAATAATCAACCTTGATCCATGTACATTCTCTTTTTCTTTTTCTTTATTTCTTTTTCACTTCTTTTTCAAATAAGTGTTTGCTAAGGGACTAGCAAAGTTAAGTATAGGGGGTGATGAATACTCATTCATCACTCTTTATTCTTATATTTTAGCTACAAAAACCTTTGCAAATGCATGTATATAGTTGTAAATAGAAATAATTACCAAAAGCATGCATTGTCTAAAAATCTATAATTAGCATGTTTTTTGTGCAAAAATAAAAGAATAAAGATTAAAAATAAAAAGAGGGAAATATTTAGAATAAATATTGAGCAACCTAACCCAAGGGAGGGCTCAGCATGGGCCTGACCGCATAAAAACCAAAGTAGAGGGAGATAGGGGCTCATGTGTGTAAATATTTATGTAAATAAAATAAAAGTATTTTCCTCACAAAAATAGACTCAAATTAGTTTGTAAATAGTTGTAGATATTTCTAAATATAAAATCAATATAAAAATATAAAAATTAAAAAGAAAACAAAAACACCACTTGTGTATAGTCACCTTGTATATAGACCATCCACATATTTATTTAGCTTTGTAAATAAATAAAATTAATTTCCAAAATTTTTGTAAATATTCTATATTATATAGTATAAATAAATAAAATATAAACAATTAAAACAAAAACAAAATAAAAATAACAAAATTAAAAACATAAAAATATATTGTAAATATACCATGTATATGAATGTATATATGTATTTATTTCACATATGTATATAAATAATAAAAATAAAATAAAAATATCTTTTTTATGATATAAATAAATAAAATATAAAATGGGAATAAAATTGTATAAAAATAACAATTAAAAATCAAAAATTAAAAAAACCTATATATTGTATATATACCTATATATGAACCTACTATGTACATACCCTATTTTCACTTTGAAAAATTAATTAAAAATCACAAAAAAATAGAAAAAAATAAAATAAAAATATTTCATATTTTGACTTTCCCTTAATTCGGCCATTTTCTATGCTTAATTTCATTTTCAAAAACTAGCCACGTGGTCGCTTCCTACTGGTCCTAGGATTGTTGACCGCCCGGTCAACTACCCCCCCCCCCCAGGACCACTTCCCACGGATTTAGGCGCCCGATCCGACTTCTACCCATTTTAGCGCCTAAACCCGATACCCTATAACCTAAACCCCGGGTCCGACTCCTTCACGACACACCCGAGACCCTCGCCGGAGCCTCTACCTCGGGATCCGCACGCTCGATCGCCCTACCCGCGCCTGTCTTCCCGGACCCTCCACCATATATATTCTTAGCTCCGCCACCTCAAAGCTCATCTTTGGCCACTTGATTCCACCTCCCGTGAGCTCCATTGCGTAGGCGAGAGTGACAGCTTGTCCCCCGTGGTGTCGAAGCGAGGAGAGGGAGCGAGACCACTGATCCGGCGAAGCTTCGCCACCTTGCTCCGCCACCAGCAGGAGCTCGAGCCTCGGAGGGAGACGCTCCTCGAGGCGACGGCCCAGAGCTGCGCAAGCTCATCCCTAGTCTCACCGTCCACCCAGGTAGCCCTGTCGTTCTTTCTTTTTCTTTAATTTGTAGTTTCCCCCAAATTGTCGCTCCGCCGTCCATCGTCGATTCCGTCCGCATCCGAGCACTATCCGACCATCAGGCTTCAGCATAGACTCCGCCTTCCTCCCGCGCATCTTCTCCGCATACCCATTCAACCCAGCTCGCACCGGAGCTGGGAGTCGAGCTCCTCCGTCTACCCCCCTCGTCGGAGCTCGTCCATATCGCCCCATAGACCACCACCATCCGCCTAACCGGGTCGAGGCAGTTTGCCCTCGACCCGTGAGTCTCTTGGTCTACTTTGCAGGTGCTTCCAAGCCCGTCTGTGGGGTTGGGTCATTCGGACCAGGAGCTCTTCCTCCGCCGACCTCGCTGGAGCCCTCCAGGGCTCGGTTGGATCATCGGAGTTCACCAGCAGCTGCGGGACGTCATCGCGGAGCTTCTCCGACCTTCACGAGCAGCAGGGGAGGTCCACAGCGCATGCACGAGGCCGGCGAATTTCGTCGGCCAACTGTTCTTCCGGTATCTTCCCCGACCGTCTGATCATCGTCGCCCTCCAGTTTTTATTTGGGTCGTTCATTCCCGGAGGAGCAGTCACCGTCAGATCTTGGAGCGGTGATCTGGACCGCCCGTTGCACGAGAGGATTAGCCACCCACGCCCGTCACCGTTGGATCCCCCACGTGGCAATCCCTCTACCGTCTGATCGCATCGAGGACCCCAGCTTTGGAGCGACCCCCGATCTCCACCGTTCGAAGCTCCACGTGGCGCCCATCCTGCGGTCCGCCTTAATAAAGGGTAAATTACCCTTAGGCCCTCCTGTTTCTTTTATTTAGCATTTAGTTCTGTAAATAGTTTAGATAGTTGTTTAGTTTTTGGGATATTTGCATAGAGGACCCCGTGCTTGTTTCTATTTGCTGATATGCCCCTGTGTATGGTCTGACACGTGCTTCGACACGTGATTGTCTGGGTGTTTTGCATTTTATGCCCTTGTAGTTCTGAATGTTATCAATTGAATGAAAGTTTCTGAAATATTGCATTTATACCCCTGTGCGTAGAATAATTGAGCATGTGCGGATATTTTTGGGTATTTTGCAGATAAGTCCCTGGGCTTTTGGTACCTGTTACCAAATAGCCCTCGGAACTTACTTTTCTTACATTTGGGTCCCTGAGTGCCCCAGACACGCGCGACGCACGTGTTTTGCTGGGTTAATTGCACCAGACCCCCCAGGACTTCGGGTATTTGCACGTAGGTCCTTGTGCACAGTGCCCCCTCTTTATTTTTGAATAAAATAGCAAATCACCTCCAAATTTGATGAAAATTGGATACATGGCTCCTGTAATGTTGTAAAATTTTCCATAAAATTTGGAGACATTTTACACACTGTTTGGTATTTTTAGAAATTCAAAAACCTCTATTTTCGTTACTGTCTAACTTTAAAAAGCAAAAAAAATATTAAATCATATCTAAAAATTCCAAAAACTTTGTCTACTCTTTGTTTTGTCTAGCTTGATTTTCTAGCCAATTTTGGCTATTTTTCATTACTGAAAACCACTAAAAATTGAAAAACACTTAAAAACTTATAAAAATTCTAATAATTAAACCAAAAACCCATAAATAATAATCTAGGTGCCTAAAATTTCCTTGTTTTATTCTCTTTACAGGAAAATTACCTCCCAACTAATTAGGGGCTTCTAGATATTTTATCTAGGTCATTTTAGCTCGGCTGGACAGTACCTACATTTTCAGTCACTGTTTGATTTTTAAGAAATTAAATAAATATCAGAAAAATTCCAAAAATTCACCAAAAACACTAAAAATTATAAAACACATAAAAATATTTTTGTTTGAATTTTTGGTTGATTTTTAGTGTATTTAATAATTTGTTGAAGTGTGAAGTTCCTTAGCTTTTATTATTTTCTTAATTCACTAAAAATCCAAAAAAAATATAAAATATTCAAAAACCACCAAAAACAACTCTTTTATTTCTTTTTATTTCCTTTTTGACTACTTCGTAGGCCGAGAGGCCAACCCGTGCTCCTTGTGTTCGACCCTGGTCGCTATACCAGGTTAAATTAATAGCAAGACCGCTATTTCGTATTTTGATTGATTTTCATCTATTTGGTGGTCTCTTTTTCTTGATCGACACATCTGAGTGACTGAGGTCGCAACGACCATCTCAGAGATACCTGATTGCCTTAGTCGCTCGGATTTTCGTGCCATCACTAGTCTAAAAATTCAATCCACACAGCACATGGGGACACGGTTCCACTATGTTTACACGTGCGAGAACCCAAACTGGAACCGCTGGAAATAATGCAAAAAATAAGGAAATGAAAAATACAAGTCCTCTCAAATTACTCAAAAAGTTTAAATATACAAGTTCCTCGAAGCGTCTTTGACTCCTTGTGTTCCTCGCACAAAAACAAATTGAGGTCAAATACAGAACGACACAAAAATACAAAATTACAAAATTAAAGGATAGAAAAATATTCACAAGAAAATCGGGGGTCAGACTACCTGGGGATGGAAAATAAAACACTCAGAAATTAACTACAAATTAACCTAAGCCGTGCCTCCCCAGCAACGGTGCCATTTTGATGAGCCCTATTACTACCCTTGTTAATTTAATCAAATTAGTGGTCAAATTAATTGTTGTGTCGTTCGTTGTAGTCAGGTAATAAGAGCTAATCAAAAATCACTTTTAATTAAGGATGAGTTAATTGCGAGCGGCAAATTTATTTTTTTTACTTGGGCAAGCAGAAAGTCGAACTCAGAGAGGCAGCTGTCTCCTTAGGTAAATTTTAAGCAAATTTCCAAGGTCGGATTTTAAGGTGATATTTTTTTGTTCTTTTTCAATATATTTTATGCCTGAAAGAAAAGACACATGCAAAATCGGGCCAATTTACAAGTTAATTCAGAAAAGTGGTCAAATTAATTCCAAAAATTATGAAACTTGGCCAGATGGTGGAATGCAATGAAATTAAGCTAGGCTAATTTTTTAGATTTTTCTGACACTAGATGAATTTACTATGAATTAAAAATGAATGCTAGGTGATTTTGACTAAATTAATTTTAATAAATACCAAACCACAATATTTTCAGATATAAAAATTATCGTAGATAGATCTAAGTGTGAACAATCCAGGTAAATTAATAAAATTTCTATGTGAAATGGACTTATTAAAAATTAGTTAAGAAAATCACAAAATGATTTATTCAGGCCTCAGGTTGCGTGCAAATGAGATGATTTTTGGATACAATGTAAATTAATTATCCTAGGTCTAATGTGAATTTTTGGTTATTTTTGGAGTCACAGAGAAATTACTACAAATTAAAAGGCATAAATGGGCAAAATATGACAAAATTCTACCAATTAATTTATAATAAAATCCACTGCTATCACAAAAATAGGACAATTGTCACATATGAAAGAGGACAAATTAAGCTACACAATGCGGTTTTCAAACTTGAAAAATGATGTCAAATGAATGCCTAAAGATGCGTGTAAAGACAGGGGCCTAACTGCAATTACAGAAAATAAAATTGCTAAAAATTAAACATGCTGACATGGACTAATATGCAATTACCTATAATGAGGGGGGTATGTATGCAAAATACCCACAGAACACGTGCGCCTCACATGGAGCTCTTGGTAGGGACTGGAATGCAATTTCTAAAACCTTCAAGGGCCTCGGTGCAAAATACCGAGACCGCACATGAAAACCTGTGTGGGGTCCCAGGCTCGAATGACTTCCAAGGCTCGGGCTGAGGCTCGGGGACTCTGGAGGCTCGGACTTGGCTTGGATAGAGGCTCGGCTAGCTTCGGGAGCTCCGAGCCTGATGGTCGGGGAAGAGGCTCGGAGGTGCTTCGTGGCGCGCTATGGACCGTGGATCATGTGATGATCCTATGGCTGTGAATGGCTGGCGATGTGGCGTGCTGCAACCCATTGGATCAAGGTCAATCCAACGGTCACTAGGGCTCGATGCAGATGAAGTCGTGGACGATCAAGAGCCGTTGGATAAGGATGAACCCAACGGCCCCTGAAGCACGGGTGTGTGGCGACGTGATGCGCTCAGGTACGTAGGATCCTCCTGATCCTACAGTTGCGGAATGAAGGCGACGTGGCTTCCTCCGGACCGTTCGATCAAGGGAATCGGACAGCTGCTAGCCGCCGTGCTCAAAGGGTCTGCTGCCTCCTGCAACGGAGATGGTTGCGCTCCGACGAAGGAGCTCTAGCTCCGCCTCCTCCTCTGGTCGTCGATGAAGGTTGTCGGTAGCTCCCAAATAGATGGAGCGAATCGTGGAAGCGTCGGGATCCACCGGAGGTCTCAGGAACAACTGGGGCAGTCTGGAGGAGTGTGGTGATGAAGCTCGAACTTAACTCCAATGAAGTTCCGGCCACTCAAAGATATGGTAACTGCAGGGGGTTAGTTGAATAGCCGAGGAGTGCGAAGTGCTCGTGGGGTGATCGTGAGTGAGGTGTGAGGCCTGAATGGCGATGAGGGTGGTCCGATGATGGTGCTCTGCCAAGGTGATGGAGCTTGTGTCGGTGTGAGGTGGAGTGTGTCGTCGGAAAGGATGAAGACGTGCTCGAAGATGCCAGCTCCGAGCGAAGCTCGGAGGATGGTCAGAGGAATGTGGAGTTGATCATGGGCGGCGAATAAAATAGAAGAAAAAGCAAGAAAAAGACAAAGAAGATCGGGAGGGAGATGGAGGTGTCTACCTGGGGATTGGAGCTCAAAGTCGTGCTCCTGGTCGTCGCTCGAAGGCCAGTAGAAGGACCTGAGCTCGTGCAGCTCACGGAGGAGGATGTGGCACGGTGGGGGATGGTCGTGGATCTCGCCGGAGATGGATCTTGGTCGTCGCTCAACGTCTCCTCAAATCGTTGTCACCAAGATGAAGGTCGGAGCTCGGGGATTCTCTCCGTGATGGCGGATGGGGTTGACGGTCGACGATGGAGGCATATTTATAGGTGGAAGGTGACGACGTAGGTGGTGAAGTGGTGGAGTTGGTGGACGTTGATGAGCGAGGTGGAAGGAGTTCGTGGTGTTTGAGGGAGTCGGCGAGGATGAGGGAAGAGTGGGGTACGTTGTGGAGGTGACAGAAGACGGAGATGGTGGCCAGAGTGGGGCAGAAAATATAAAGGGGGTGACCTGTCGGTGAGGTGGACGTCATGGGAGCGGGCGAGGCGGAGGGTAGAAGACGATGTCTTGACCGTTGGATTGAGAGATCCAACGGTCAGGAGAAGGGCAGAATGATGTGGCTGAGATTGTATCGGCGGGGGCGAGATCAAGGGCGCAGGGCGCACCACGTGGCGGGCGTGGGTCAAGGTGCTAGCGTGCAGCGGAGATGAAGCCCTGGGGTCTGATCGAACGGGGGAGATCTAAAGCGAGGCGAAATGGCCAGGATTGAGAGCTTCTGGAGAAGATCGGAGGGTAGAGACGTCGCCACGTGGCGCAAGGAGGGTGCGGCGATGGCGAGCGGTCTAGATTGAGTCTAGGGTTCGATCGAACGGTGGAGAAGCTTCGCAGTTTGGACTGTTGAGATCAGGAGATAAAGGGCGTGATCGGACGGCGGTGGAGAAGGGATGCGTGGCGCGTGATGGGGCGGGCTGCGTGGTGCAATCAGAGGGCATCATGTGGCCTGCTCTGAATGACTGAAAAAGAATATGAATTTAGAGAGAGAAGGCGGTCGAATTTGGAAAAACTCAAAACATGAAAGTTGTAGATCTTGATGAGATCTACAAGTTTTATGTTGACCAAAAACAGAGATGAGGTCGAATATGACACAAAAATACCAGGTTACAAATATACATACATATAGTATACAAAGAGACCCAAAAACCCAAATTTTTCATACGAGCTTCGATTTGAATGAAATTGGTCTCATTTTAAAGGTCTCTGAATGTGGATTAATCCGAAAGTGAGTAGACCTAATTCGGAGGTTGTATGAGGGAGATATGTGCATTCTAAGGTCTGGGGTTTCAAATTGGGTTTGGGGTTTTATTGGGTAATTCACAAGCTAGAAATTTTTGGCCTTCTTCCTTATATTATTAACTAGTATTATACATAGTATAAGGAGGGTTTTATTGACTTGTGGAGTTGATACAAAATACAGATAATTAGGTGAATTATTGGTGAATATTTTACAAGTGAATTTTACAAATGAATTGGCTTCTTATTTAATGCGATTATGAATGATAGAATGCATGTATTGTGAATGCATGCTTGAATGCTATTTATGCAAGATAAAGGGAAATATGCTGCTAAATACTCAGGAACAAGGCTCTATTTTCAACTTTAAGAGTGATGGATCACATATTCATCACTTTCCCAGCTAGTACAAGTTGCGGACCGTTTATCAGCTACCCGATCAACTCGCTCTGTTAAGGATATCGCGGCCCACTTTACCGGAGTTAGGAGCGATCCTCAATGGAGAACGACTAGACCCAAGACCAGTAGTCTGATGAAAGTTCAAGTATGGCTCAATCCTAGTGTGCGAGTCACTCTCTCGTGCAAGCAAACCAGACAATGAGGGGATAGCTCTCCCAAGACAGATTTTAAGTCAAGTATCTTTTAGGGTCAAGTATGTTTAGCAGTCCCAACTTTATGATTATCACTTTTTAGGTATTTTTCAATAAATAAACAAATTCCTAACGAATTTTTCCATCTCCTGGTTATTTAAAGTCCAAAAATGGGGGGAGAAGTCGAAAAAGCTGATGTAGGATCAAACACGATGATGCATTCAAAGTAAGAGATGTGTACCCGTCACCAGCACTCTACACGCAGGGTGATCCATGCATAAATTAAAAGACAGAAATAAAACTATCATATATGATGCAAGAAGAAAACGGCCTTAGATGAGAAATTTCTACACGTGAAGAACTGTAGCTAACTGGTCAGAGAGAGAGGTCGGAGTCTGGTCTCTGATGTGGATCGGTGTCTGCCACAACGGATCCTGCACGTGTTGTATACGGCCTCTAGCGGCACGTGACCTCTCTAGCAACCAAGTTAACTTTTTATTAATTATTTTTATTAAGGTCCAATTAGAACTATAGGTACAGGAGAATAATTAGGGATTGGGCCTTAATCAATTACGTCACAGTCACAGAAATCCCTAAATATAAGGGCCAAATTCTTCGAGAATCAAAATGAAAATAAAAGGCGAAAAATCAAAACCGGCAAAAACCGTGGTGAGGTCCCCCGAGCACACTGGTGCTCGGCGAAACAGACCCCGATATAGCCAAGCATCCAAAAATATCCAAGGTCCATGTATTATTACAATAATAATAATGAAATGGCTGAAAATAACCTAACTAGTCTATTCTATATAACTGAGCTCCTCATGTCCTCCTGCTCCTCTTCAAGCGCGGGTCCTCCAACCAAAAGCTGGAAACTCCTTGGACGGTCCCTCGCACAGAAAAGAGAAATAGAAATAAGTCAGAAAATAGTTATAACAGATAGAGGATAAAGATGAACAAAAATAAAACAAAAAGAAAAAGAAAGGGAAACTGAAAGCCGACTACTAAGCCATGCTCCCCGGCAATGGCGCCATTCTGATGAGATGTTGGGCAATCAAGGCTAAGTGATAACAAAGGTTGTTGCGACCTCAATCACCAGAGCCGGGCTCAACAAGGAAAATAAGACCACAAATAAAAAAATCAAAGCACGAAATCGAATGTAGCGGGCTCCGCTATTTATTTAACCCGGTATAGCGATCAAGGTCAAACACAAGGAGCACGATCTAAGCCTTTCAAGTAGTCGAGAAATCATAAAAAAAGGCATATTTTTTGTTTTTAATTTTCATTTTTTTATTTTCTAATTAAGAAATCAAATAAAAGGATAACGAAAACTAAAGTTCAACCATTTTTATTATGACTAAAAATGGCTCAAAAATTCAAAATAAAAATATTTTTTATTTTTAAAATATATAGGTGTTTTTTATTTATTTTATCAGATTTTTTCAGATCTTTAAATAATTTTCTAAAAATGAAATAAACAAAAAACAGGGGAACACTGTTCAGCCGTGACCTAAAGGCAAAATTAAAATATTAAAATTGCCTACAAGTCATGATGGCTATTTTTTATGAAAAAGTAAATAAAAAGACCTAATTACAGAAACTGGAATTGCATTTTTTGAATTTTCTAGAATTTTTAAGAATTTTTATAAGATTTTTGGTCTTTTGTGATTTTTAGGGGTTTTATAAAAGATAAAGGAAAAAATGGCATTGAAATTAGAAGAAACCAAAACAAACACACCGAAATTTTTATAGAATTTTTAGGGGTATTTTTATATTTTTTGGGATTTTATAATACAAACAGGCATGTTTTTAGGGGTTTTTTATTTTTAGAAAATATCAAATAAAATCGAATTACGTCACAAAAATTACCAAAAATATTACACAGTAGCAGAAGCTACTAGTAATTTTTTGGGAATTTTTGGAAATTTGATTATTATTTGATCAAAAAAACACACAATAAATAGGGACCTAGATGCAATTCCTAAAAAGTTACAAGCCAATCTGTAACACAATAAAAAGCCGAGGCTAATATTGCAAAAATCCCAGGTAAACACGCACGAAACACGTGAGTCAGACTTGGAGGGGCATAAGTGAGATTCTCAAAAAGATTTCATTCAAAGCATAACACTCATAAACCTCAGAGATATAACATGAAAATTTCCCAAAACATCACGTGTCAGGCCACGTGATACGCCTAAGGGAGGACTGAAATGTAAATACTAAAAAGTGCAAGGTTCCTGATGCAAAATATCCTAAATAAAAAGAACTAAGACAAATATTTATAGGACTAACAAGTAAATGCAAAACAAGGAAGGGCCTAAGTAAAATTTACCCTTTATTACTAGCTATCCAATGGTTAAGGGTTTCCTCTTAACAGATGGACGGTTGTGATCTCACGGTACCGCTTCGACGACGGACGACTGCTGGAATATCCTCAGATGGATCGGACGGTCGAGGGCTCCCCGTAGACAAACGGCATCGATTAGAACTGGGATCGAGCCTCGATCGGACGGTGGAGACGATGCCTGGAAGAACTCACCTCCGATGAGTTTTGATCGATGATGTCGTGCTACTCAGGAGTCCTTTGGAGCTGTTGTAGGAGGGGAAAGGTCGGCGCAGATGGTCCGTAGCTACTGGTAGGCTTAGAAGGGGCTGAGGTCTCCTAGAAGATCCCGGCGAGGTGTGACGAGCTGGAGCTGCTATGCCTCCTCAAGTCAACCTCCAGATGAGGTATGTATGCATCCAACCCCTGCAAGGTGTATCGTGTGCTCGGAAGGGAATCTTCCAACGGGGGTTAGGATGCTAAAACATTCAAAAAGCAAATGGGGGATAGATGGACCGTAGGTCTCCGGCGTGTGAGGGATTCGACCTGTGTGGGTGCTCCAGACTGATGGTTGGAGCCACGTGAGGGGTTGCGGAGCAATCGGAGAATCGAAAGGACGTCAATGATGGGGTGTAAGTCAGTCAAGGCGGCGGAAGCAATGAAATGGGAATGGGTATCGAAGGTGCTCTGTCTCACGGGGAGAAGATCAAATCAATGGGAAATAAGCGAGAAACGAGGTACCTGGCATTAGAGGAGTATGCCTGGGAATGTGGATGACAACCCATGGGGATCTTGGCCTCGATGGTCGGTGCCGCTAGAGGCTAGAACTCCTTGCGGTGGAGCTAGGGCGAACCTTGCCGAACCTAGGGTTTCCACCCTCTAAATGGTGTCCTTATTCTCTCCTCCTCTCGTTGTCACTCTAGAAAAGGGGAGGCAGGCGCAACCGAAGAGGTGGAGCAGCCAAAGGTGCGGGAGAAATGGGGCCCAGTAGGTTATATAATTGGAAGGGTCCGAGAAAGATGGAGCAAGGGCGCGTGAACCAAGGGTCTGATCCCCAATGATATCATCGGGCGTGGATCATGGATCTACCTTCTGTAATCTGAGCTGCAAATGAGAAGAAGAATCGATCGGATCGGGTTGGGATAATTTGACGAAAATCGAAGCGAACCGAGTCCGAGCGAAAGAGGAGTCTGGGGGACCAGTTGACCGAAGTCAAGAATCCCTGATGGACCAATCAGGAGCGGGCCAGAATAGGACAAAATACACTACATGACAAACTGCTAGAAAAATAAAGAAAATTGATTTGAAAATAATAAATGAATTTAAATTTAAAAATGAATAAAATGAAAATATTTATTATTTTTAAGGTTTTTTCCTATGATTTTTAATTATTTTTATGAAGAATAAATTAATCTCTATACAGTATAATGTATTATTTATTAGTATAATATACATATATATTTTGTACAAATTTTTTTATATTGTTATTTTTAAACAAATACCCCAATTTTTATATTTTATTTATTTACAACATAATTTTTGAAGTATAAAATATTTTTTATTTTATTTTATTATTTATTTATGAGTATATAATAAAAGGGAATAAGACATATACATGTATTTTGTACAAGGGAAAGAGGATTTTATTTTTATTTTTATTTTATTTTTCTGATTTTTTATTTTATTGTTAGGACTATATACAAGGAGGTAAAAAATATTTTGTTTTTATCTTGTCAAAAATAATTATTTAATTACACAAATAGTATGTACCATATAGAGTAGGCCATATCTCCCTCTACTTATTTTATTTGACGATCAGGTCAAGGCTTGACCTTCTCTTGGGGTTCGGGTCACTCTGTATTTATTATAAATACCTCCTTCCTTTTTCTTTTCTTTTATTCTTTTATTTTTGCATAAATAAATGCTAATTATGCAATATTAACAAATGCATGCATACTGCTAACTTATTGTATTTACTTCTATTTACTTAGTGCTTTGCCAAGAAAAATAGCTAAAATAAAAAGAATAAAGAGTGATGATCAGGGATTCATCATTTCCCGTGCACATCAGTGCTCGGTGAAACAGACCCCGATATGCCAAGTCCAAAGAAAGAGTCTGAGTGTCTATAGTCTAAGTTATTACAATAATAATAAAATGCTGGAAATAAACTAAGCTAATCTACTCTCTAAAAACTACAGCTGTCTCCTTCTACTCCTGCTCCTCCTAGGGCACTTATTTCCTCCAAAGTATCCTCGGGCGGTTCCTCGAACGGAAAGAGAAACAGAAAGTGGGTCAGAAAACCGTTGTAACAAATAGGGATAAAATAAAAATAAAAAGACTGAAAAGCGACAACTAAGCCATGCTCCCCGGCAATGGCGCCATTCTGATGATGCACCTCGTGACTCGGGTTAAGTAATATCAAAGGTCGTTGCGTCCCAAACCGTGAAGCGCAATCAACAAGAAAAATTTAAGACCACACAAATAAAACAATCAAGCACAAAATTGAATGTTAGCAGTTTCTGCTATTTATTTAATCTAGTATAGCGACCAGGGTCAAACAAGGAGCACAAGTGAAACCTACAAAGTAGTCTTAATCAGAAAATAAAAGACATATTTTTGTGGTTTTTAATTTGTAAATTTTTTTATATTTTCAAAATTTAGAAAACAAGCAACACAAATAAAATAAACTAAGTGAAGGCAAGCCTCAACAATTTTTATTAAGACTAAAAATGCTCAAAAAACATGAAGTAAAAATATTTTTGTGTTTTTCAAATATTTAGACGTTTTTGGTGATTTATGGGATTTTTCTGATTTTTATATGATTTTATAAAAATAAAACAAAATCAAAACAAGGAAATAATGTACAACCTGGACTAAAAAGGTAAGTTTAAAATAGTAAAAATGCCTCAAAGTCATGGGTGTGATTTTTATGAAAAATCAAATAAAAAATCTAACTACAGCAACTGAAATCCTATTTTTTTTATTTTTCTAGATTTTTTAATGATTTTAGAAGATTTTTAGGATTTTTAGCTTTTTAGGGTTTTTATAAAGGATAATGCAGCAAAAATGGTACTCAAAGGAAAACACACAAAAATAAATGCACATAAAATTTTGTGGAATTTTTAAGATCGTTTTATATTTTTTGGTATTTTATAAAATAGACAGAACACTTTTTAAAGGTTTTTAATTTTTAGAAAATATCAAGTAAAACTAAATTAAGTCATAAAAATTACCATAAATCTTACATGTTAGCAGGAGCTAACTACAATTTTTATAGATTTTTTGGAGTTAATTTAGTAATTATTTGATTAAAAACAACACATACAGCACACAGGGTCCTACTTGCAAATATATGAAAGTTCTAGGGCCAAATCGTAACATACATTAAAAGCCCAGGGATAAACTTGCAATTTGTCTAATAAATTCATGCACATGCAGAATATTCACACGCATAGGGGTATAACTGCAAATATCCAAAACTTCTATTCAACCCATAATAGTCGAGAACACAAGGGTATATCATGCAAAAACACCACCATACATGTGATACCGCACGTGAGCTCAGTCAGACATGACTAAAATGCAAATAGGGAAAAGTGCAAGGGTCGGACTGCAAAGTTACCAGACTATTTTAAACTACTACCAATACTTACAGGACCGAATATTAAAACAAGAAAGATAAGGGCCTAAGTGCAAGTTACCCTTTATTATACACGACGATCCAACGGCACCAGGAGGTCCACTTAAAGATGAACAGCTGAGATCGGCTGATACCGCTTCGGTGATGGATGGCGCTGATAAGATCCCCAGAGGGATCAAACGATCAAAAGCTCCCTCATTGATGAGCGGTGGAGATTAGAAATGGAGAGGAGGCTCTGATCGGACAACGGAGGGGCAGTCTGGAAAAACTCGCCTCCGGCGAGTTTCTAGCATCGATGGCACGTGCCTCCAGTGTTTGCTCGGGCTGCGGAGATGTGGAATAGAAACGGGAGCACGTTACACAGCGGTAGGAGGGGCTCTGATGGGTCCTAGACCAAGAGAGGGGTCCAGGAGGGACACAGTCGTTCAGGAGCTTTCCCAACCTTTTGACTCTTCCAGATGAGGTCTGGATGCGTCTAATCCCTGCAGGAGGATGGTTCTTGCTCGGAGTGTAGCCCGACATGGGTTAGAACGCTCAGATGTGTCGCAAACCAGGGGGATTGGCGAATGGAGGAGGTCGTTACGAAGCGGGGGATGGAACCTGCTAAGACAACTCCAATTTGATGATTGAGGTTCGTGAGAGGTTGTGGAATGATCGTAGAAGTGAGAGGGTGTCGACGCAAGGCGGAGTTAAGTCGGGGTGCGGTGGAGATGAGGAGAACAAAGGCTCGTCGGAAGTGCTCTGTTCGTCGATGAAGAGATGGATTTTTAATGGACGAGAAGAGGTAAAGGAGCTACCTGAAGATGGAGGTGTACGCCTGGGAGTGTGGACGACAATCTACGGGGGTCTTGGCCTCGATGTCCAGCGCTGCCAAATGCTGGAGCTCCTTGCGGCAGAGCAGAGGCAAAGCTCATCGAACCTAGGGTTTGCACGCACGATATGCTCCCCTCGTCCCCCCCCCCTCTCTTACTGTCACTCTGGGAAAGGGAGACGGGTGCAACGAAAGAAGTAGCGCGGCCAAAAGGTGGTGGAAAAGTAGGGGGTCATGCAGGTTATATAAGCCTGAAAGTCCGACAAGGAGGAGGCATGGCCCGCGAACCGAGGCTCGGATCGAAGAGAAGAGGGCCGGGTGAAGATTAGGAATTTGTCCTCTATACATGGGGCAAAAGTTCGGGCGAAAAGGGTGTCGGATCGGGTCTAGAGAAAATGGCGAAGTTCGGGCGAAACCCCGATCCGACGAGTAGGGCTAGCCGGGGGACCAGTTGACCTAAGTCAACAACCCAGCGTGGCCCAATCAGAGGGGGTGCAGGAAACGGACAGAACAGACTATAGGATAAAATAACTAAGAAAAATAAAGTAAATTAATTTAAAAATAATAAATGAAATAAATTAAAAAATGAATATAATGAAAAATGTTTATTATTTTTCAAGGATTTTTTCTGTGATTTTTAATTATTTTTTAGATAATAAATTAGTTTATATACAGTATATAGTGTTATATACAGGTATAATATACATATGTGTTATGTAAAATTATTTTTATTTTATTATTTTTACATAAATATCCTGATTTTGTATTTTATTTATTTTCAACATATTTTTTAGAAGTAGAAAATAATTTTTATTTTATTTTTATGGCTGATGTACAATATTGAAATAAATAGGGGATATTATCTGTATACATGTATTTTGTACAAGTAAGAAGGATTTTATTCTTATTTTTATTTTATTTTTCTGATTTTTATTTTGTTTTTGTTTTATTTTTAGGACTATATACAAGGAGGTAGAAAGAATATTTTATTTATATTTTTATTTTGTCCAAAATAATTATTCACAGATATAAGTAATATGTACAATATAGAGTAGGCCATATCTCTCTCTACTTATTTTATTTGGTGATCAAGTCAAGGCTTGACTTTCTCTTGGGTTTCGGGTCACTCTGTATTTATTCTAAAAACTCCTTCCTTTTTCTCTTCCTTTATTCTTTTATTTTTGCACAAATACATGCTAATTACAAAAAGTTAACACATGCATGCAGAATGCTAACTTATTGAATTTACACCTATTTGCATGATGATTAGCCAAGATAAGTAGCTAAAATAAAAGAATAAAGAGTGAGAATCAGTGATTCATTGTCACACTAGCACTAGTTCTGTATCACGTATGGATCATCGCTCTTTGTCTGTTGTATCGTATACGTCTAGAATGTTCCGAACATGCGGCTTGGACAAACACCACTTCAGCAGATAACGGTAAGGTGCTCGTCCCGGTGCTATCTAAGGAGCCTATCGTAGTGAGTTGAGTTTGATCATCTCCTTATGCATATTTGGTTTAAAAATAAATTAAATAAAATATATGGACAATTATTGTATATCATAATTAACTTGAATGAACTGATGCATATGCGTTGTCAACCCATTGCTCTTCTCCACTGAGGTCTCAACTCTTTGACCCTACAAAAATCTCTATCCCGGTATCCTCTCTGTCATTTTCTTTTTCTAAAAAATAAATAGAAATTATATATCAAATTTTTTTTATTATTTATCTCACACAATTTATACAAACTTACAAAATTATGCTTGAATTGATTTGTATTCTTCCTCCCCATTTTATGTATCTACTTGAATCCCTTCATATGATTCACGGTAATTTTCATTGATATCATATGATATTATTCCAAATTATTAAAATTAAGTAATAAAGATAAAGTACATTACATACTACAAACTCCTCACTAGACCAGAAGTTTATTAGCCCCCTCTATTGTTCCGGAGTCATGCCCAGAGGAACATTCAGTATTAATTGCTCATAGTAATTGAGGGTTATAATAATGTAGGAAAGAAGATATAATCACAAAAGATACCGTATCACCGATTAAATACGTGTTAAGATTTTACCCTTGACTTACTGTGTCCTTTATAATAATGCAACATTTCTGTTGTGTAACTAAGAATATGTCCATCAGCGATAGTATACTGATCCCATGAAAATGTAGTCTACAACTAAGGCATAAAAATCACAATATCAACATTAAAATATTTATTTATTATGTTAATGTTTTACCTACAAGTTTGATAAAATGGTGATCTTCATAGACTGAGAAAGTTGTCAGAAGTCATGGATAGTGATGGGAACTGGCTACGTGCCACTTGTCCAAGGTAGCTCTGGAACACCGTAGAGTTCTAACCTACGGTGTCGCCCCTACAATTTGGACGCATAGGGCCTGGCCAGGTGGAAGGCAGTCGAAGAACCTATACTGGTATGGTCCTCATCGATGTTGAGAACCGTCGCTACCGGCATCTGAAGATTCTGCATGTGGCCAGGGACTAGGTTCGAAATTTTCCGGAATCCACCTAGGACGAGGAAGCATACATGAAAGTAACAATATAATTGCAAATCAATTGTCAAGACACCAGTCATCATTATATAAATATAATGGAAAAGAGTAACTTAATTCACTATTAGTTTGAATTACATGTTGATGTTAACAATGTTACCGCAATATCTTCTACTTGTAGTAGAAATATCATTATCAAGTACAGAAGTCATACTATAATTGGTAGAATTCTGATATGTATCCTTACTGTCTAAAAATTATAGATCTTTATTTACATCAAAAAAATTTCTAGGCATTGTTCTAATAGAGATAATCCATGCATTGATAGAGTTGTCAGTGAAATAAAACACTTGTTCTACCTGACCTACACAAGCAAATAGTTCGTTCGTTTGCAATAGACCAGTTTGTTTTAATGAGAAAATTACATTTTCATTTTTTCTAAATCCAATTCCTTCATAGCCGATATCAAATCAAATACATTGAAATAATGCACATCTTAATTCATGTGTAAAACTAACCTCTAATATATCAATAATCCCACCGTAATATCTGTCTATATTAGAGGAGAGCTCTGATTTTATTATCACCCCAGAAAGTTGTGTCGTATTGTTTTCATCGATCAATTTTTTTTAGAATCTAAATCCATTTACAATATAACTAGAATGAGAGACAACTTGTGAATATGGACGTCGCTTAAGAACATCGAGACTCGTACTCCACCGATCATTGTTTCTTTCTTTCATGTGTTCCATTCTTTCTTTGAATATAAGGAAATCTGATTTTTTGAACTACTTGAATTGTATTGTTCAAAAAATAATCGATTTCATCTAATTACATAAGAATATAATAATGAATAAGATTATTTCTTCATCTGTAATTGACTGACAAGTACTTTTAAGTATCGCTCTCTCGTTTAGTTGAAAAATCCAAAGTATACTCAGATCTTCATCTCCCACATCGCCATCATCATTTTGCTCAAATCTGTCGAATCTCATGTTATTTCCATCATCCATATACATATCATAAAAAATAACGCATTCTTCACTTAAGTATCACTCAACTATACAACCTTCTGGTACTGCCTTATTAAAGACAATACTCTTTAATTTTCGTAAATATATTTCAATTGGATACATCCAATGATATTGTACAGGTCCATAAATTCGTGTCTCGCTTGCCAGGTGTACAATCAATGTATCATTATAAAATACATGGACAACTTTTAATAATGTAAATCACAAAATCAACATCTAAGTACTTACAACCAAATTGATTAAAACTAATTGGATACATGATTAAACTTAAGTCTTTATCATTTACAAACATCTATTTCTAACTAGATCAGATTTATATTCTTCCTGCAAATAAAGAGTAAAAATATACACTAATTATGATCATCCTTTCATTTTTTCGCAACAAATGTTGATGATGCATCGTAGAGAATTCTTTTTTTAATAAGACGAATCTGAAGATGCTCCACCGGTAACTCCCAAAGTCTGTGAGCCCAAATGAACTATGTAACTTAATCAACCATCGTAATTTGAGCACTCTTGGAACAATAATTTCCTTGGATCTCAAGAAGTCCACATCCACAGAAGCGACATCCAAAGATAAATCCTCCAAAATTAAAATTTCTGCATTTATAGTTTGAAAGGTCAGATCAATGAGTCCAAACCCTTGCAAATAATTATCAATATAAGGTAAATTGCACCCCCCCTATGATATGGAAGTTTAGATTTTCATAGACCATCAAATGCCCTTACCTGATAGGATCTCTATAAGACATGGTATCTCAATAGAAATTTGGGAGGCTGAAGAGTAAGGGCCTGAGCATAGAACTTACATAATCAATACGAAATCCGATGTGTGGTTCAATGCAAGATACAAAAGTTTAAGCCATTCAGATATTATCAAAAATGAGACCGCAGAAGTTGGTAATACAACAAGGATTCTAAGAGCTTCCTTGAAGCCATATCCATATCTAACCGTCTGCATTCTCTCTGATAATAAATCTGAGAATACTTGATGTAACCATCAAAATCAATTGTCAGCCTTCTAGTATATAGGGATATAATTCCATAAAACAACTTCAACAACAAAGACGTTCTAGGATATAGATGTTGGAGGCCTCCTAAATTCATATTAACTTTTCTTAGCCCCCTCTTCATCAAGCGCTTGTATGAGTTCCTCACAGAGGAAAGAACATTGATATACTCAAACGTATCAGAAGAGCTTTGAACATAGCTCTCGGCTACCACCATGAAAGGAGAAATGATAAACCTAAATCGATCTTCATAGTGACGTGCTCTCACTCAAATTCGCAAAAATCAAGTACGCAACATCATCACTTGATAGAGTCCCAAGTGATTTAGACCTCTAAAGGAAAGATCTGTCCTTGAAATTCACTCATGCCTCTCCTCCAAAAGATTAGCATCAGAGAACTATAATGTAGCAGAAGAGTAGTGTAAGAAACCAATGCACGCATACATACATACACTCAAACACACATACATCAACACACATGGGACTATGTTTGAATTAGGGTGCTACAAACAACATATCAAATTGATAGTGAATGATATAGTGTATGTCAAACCAAGACAATTACAACTACAGATAAAATTAATCTAACCATATATGCAAGGAAAATTCTTAAATCTAACACACCATTCTTGCATCTAATCACAAATTCATCATTCTTGCATATAAGAAGACTTATTGATAATGCAAATCAGAAACTCGTCATTCTTGCATCTAACACATGGATAATTTCCTAAGCATACATCAACTCATTAATAAGAACTATTACATAACTTGCACATTAATATTAAAAATAATATATCAAACATGCTTTATTTCAACAAACATATATTAGAATGATGCAAAGTTGCAATCATACAATTAATAGAAGATTAACGTTTAGGAAAAATGATTTAGATATCATAAGGTATCGGATTCATCTCGAAGGAGATTGGCAATAGACCGGGGAAGAAGAGGGAGCGCGACCGAAGCATATGTTGGAGGTCGAGAGCTCAATGAGGGAGATGACTTCTTGAGATGGAGAAGGGATGGGAAGAGGCAACAGTGGGAGGAGGCATCGAAGGTAGGGTATGGGTAGGAGGAATCGGGAGAATGAGAAGGAAACTTGCTTATTCGATACTATAAGAACATAATCGATGTCGCAAAACCATTCCCTATTGTGATGATCGAGGATGGTCTACTTAATATGGTCTCTTCTGAGCTCTGAATTTCTACAAATTATTGTCAACATAAAGCATATGCAACGGTGGTAAAAAACCATCTCATTTATCTAATCAAAGGAGACGGCCACGTCTATCCCCTCCGGTTGCTCGAGGTATCAGTGGTAAACATCTAATGGAGACGTTCACAGAGAGCGGGAGGAGACGGTCCTAACCATCCCATTTATCTACTTGGAGGGGACAGTCTTGTGGCGGATCATTTTGACCGTCTCCAGTTCGATTGGTGAGTAGGGACGGCTTCTTATGAACATCTTGTTGTATTAAAATTGTATATATATATAGGTTTTTAATTGGAAAACCTATTGAGTACAATTTGGTATTAATTTGGTTTCAATTGGGAAACCAAATGGTTTGGAGGGAAAGTTGGGAATTCCCAAATTTGAAACATGGTTGAGTTTGGGTGGAAGTTTAGTACCATACCTTGGAGATCTAAACTTTTGGTGGGCTTATATATGAGTCTACACCCCAAGCTCTTGTAGCAATAGTAGAGAGGAGGAATGGAGGACCACACACGCGCGCGCGCGCTCCGCTCCGCTCCGTCTCCGGCTCGGGCTCGGGCTCGGGAGAGTCAATTCGGATCTCGATACTTTTGCTGCGGGTTTCATTTGGTAAGTCGATTAAACTAATCACACGATTAATTTGGTAAGTCGACTTAAATGGGAATTCAACTCGCCATTATGGGCGCGATTTTTGGGATCCGAAAGGCTGCGTTTTAGGGACGCATTTTCGAAAACAAAGGGTAACCGCGCGATAGGCCCCTCTCTATATATATATCCCTCACCCGACTCGGTTTTTCTACACTCGCAAGAAAAACCTCTCTTTCACGCCGTCTCTCTCTGGTTCTTCCTTTCACGGACGAACGTTTTCTTCTTCCTCTCTCGGCTGCAGTTCTCTGAGGTACAATCGAGGACAATCCCGTTGGTGTGCGCCGACGACGATCGTGAACCGTCGTATCCTGGGAGCGGATCGTCAGTACCCTACGCACCGGTATTGTGGAGGCGATATCTTCTCTAAGGACAGTCCATTTCATGGACGCTTCGGTGACTTCTAAACTGATCTTTATTTTATTTTGGTTGCTGCAATATGTTTATTGCTTTACCCTTTCTGGATCATGCTCGTGTTATTTATGTTTCTGTTCTATTAATCGGTTCCTGTTTGCATTGTATAATCGGATAATGATTGGGAAACATACGTTTAATGTATTATTATTCGGTATTGTTTCCCCGTTAACTCATTTGGATCCGATAATTTATTGTTTAATATATGCACTGGTAATCTTGTTTACAACAATCTTAGAGAAGATATCGGGAACCGATTTTAAAATGTCAGAAACAATGTTTAAATTGAGGGTAGATATGACGGGTATGCCTGAAAAATTCGGTGGACAGATTTTTAAGCGTTGGCAACAACGTATGAAGATCTGGTTAACCACCATAGGGTTAATCTCCATGCTTGAAACTGACTGTCCTACGGTGGAGGCGGAAAACCCCTCACCCGATAGCCATAAGGCGCAATCTACGTGGAAGGAACGTGACCGTATATGTCATGGATGCATCTTGTTGGCTCTGTCAAACACGTTGTTTGACGTATATTGTTCATCCACGCAGACTGCGAAGGGGCTATGGGAAGACTTGGATCGGAAGTATAACACCGAAGATCTCGGTATTGAGAAATACTCCGTAGCCAAATTTTTGAAGTTTTCCATGGCCGAAGGGAAGTCTGTTTCTGAACAGGCACACGAGTTTCTACTCCTGCTCCATGGTTTAGAGGATGTCGAAATGAAACTTCCAGAGAAGTTTCAGGTCATGTGCATCATAGAAAAATTTCCAAAGTCGTAGGAAGACTTCGGTATGACCCTGAAACACAAAAAGGGGGAAATTTCTATGGATGACTTGATGGTGGCTATTGCCATAGAGGATGAACACAGGAAACAAAAACATGTGCTTCCTGTTGATATTCAGGCTAAGGTTAATCTTATGACCTCGAAGGGCAAGGAGAAGAAGGGAAAGGGTCCCAATAACAATAAAATGAAACCAAAGGGCAAGATCCAGAAAAAGGCAAAGAATAAACCCTGTTGGCACTGTAATCAGGTTGGCCACTGGAAGAAGGATTGTCCGTCCTTGAAGGCTCAACCTAAGGCTACAGACGGGAGTCCACAAGTGAACATGATCACTATGGGACTCGGGGCTAGCGAGGGGTATGTCTCTGTAAAATCTGAACTATACAGCCAATGTAAATATATGTTCTGACAGAACGTTATTTTCTTCTTATCAGACCTGCAGCGGTGGGACTGTGAAGATGGGGAACGATTTTGCAGCCAGGGTGCTAGGGTCAGGACAAGTCAACTTGAGGTTCTCCTCTGGACGTGTCTGGACGTTGCACAGGATGCTGCATGTTCCTGACATCAAGAAGAATGTGTTATCTGGCTCTATCTTAGTTAGAAATGGTTTTGAATTAAACTTTAAATGTAATAAAGTTGTTATTCTGAGACATGGTGTCTTTTATGGCAAAGGCTATTTGGCTGATTTTGATTTGTTATTTAGAATTAGATGTGATTCAGTAAACATTAATGAATTGAATGTTTTGAATGCTGAATGTTCTAGTTCTGTGTCTCATGTTGTGAATAATCTAGAATCTTGTGATCTGTGGCATGGTAGATTGGGACATGTAAATTTAAATTCAATTAAAAGAATGATGAATTTAGAGTTGATCCCTAAACACACTATTGATAAAACTCAAAAATGTGAGATATGTGCGCAAGCTAAGACACCTAGGAAGTCTTTTCGGTCTGTCTCTAGAGATAGTGAGATCTTGGATCTAGTGCACACGGATATCTGTGAGTTTAATGGTGTGTTGACCCGAGACAATAAGAAATACTTTATCACCTTTATAGATGATGGCAGTAGATACTGCTATGTACATCTAATGAAAACTAAGGATGAAGCCTTAGAGAAATTTCTTATCTTTAAGAATGAGACTAAGACACAAACAGGAAAAGTGCTTAAACGCCTTAGGTCAGATAGAGGAGGTGAATATACCTCTAACTTATTTGATGAATAATGCAAATCATTTGGCATAGTTCATGAAGTTACGGCCCCATATTCACCGCAATCAAATGGGATAGAAGAACGGAAAAATAGAACCTTAACTGACATGATCAATGCTCTCCTACAAAGTTCTGGACTTCCAACCTATATGTAGGGAGAAGCCTTGAATACGGCTTGCCATATTCTGAATAGGGTGTCTCCAAGATATATGGAAAAGTGTCCCTTTGAACTTTGGAGAAATAGGAAATCGAGTTTAAGATATCTCAAAGTGTGGGGCTGTCTCGCTAAGGTTTTAGTTTCAGAACACAAGAGAAAGAAACTCGGTCCTAAAACTGTTGATGCGGTCTTCTTAGGTTATCTAGAAAATAGCTATGCATATAGGTTCTTGGTAATTCGGTTCGAGATACCGGGCATAGATGTCAACACTATTGTTGAACTCCGTGATGCTACCTTCTTTGAGGATGTCTTCCCATTGAAGACTGGGATTCCTCAGAATCTGTCCATTGAGGGCGCCTCCACATCAGGATCTATTCCAGATCAAGTGGAAAGGATATCGAATGTGGGAGTTGAGACTCAACCTGAACCCAATGATCTTTCTGAAGAGATTGAGCCAAGGAGGAGTAAAAGACCTCGGATAGCCAAGGATCTGGGTAGCGACTTCGTTGTCTACCAGATCGAGGGTGATCCACCAAGTTACAAGGAAGCCATGGCTTCGTCTGAAGCAAAACAATGGAAGGAAGCCGTCAAATCTGAGATGGATTCCATTATGGCTAATGGGACTTGGGAGTTGGTTAATTTACCCAAAGGGTGCTCTACTATTGGGTGCAAGTGGGTGTTTAAGAGAAAGCTTAGACCTGACGGATCAATTGAAAAATACAAAGCCAGATTAGTTGTCAAGGGCTTTAGGCAAAAGGAAGGTATCGATTACTTTGATACCTATTCTCCTGTGACTAGGATGACCACAATCCGGATGCTCATAGCATTGGCATCTGTATATGATCTCTCTATCCACCAGATGGATGTGAAGACCGCCTTCTTGCATGGCGATCTTGAGGAAGAGATCTATATGGATCAACCTGATGGGCTTGTGACTCCTGGGAATGAGGGAAAGGTTTGCAAGCTTGTCAAATCCCTTTACGGATTGAAACAAGCACCAAAGCAGTGGCATGAAAAATTTGACAAAACCATCTTGTCATGTGGCTTTAAGGTTCATGAATCCGACAAGTGTGTCTATTCCAAGGTGAAAGGTGATGAGTGTATTGTCTTGTGCCTATATGTTGATGACATATTGTCGTTTGGATCACATATGAAGATTATTACTGAGACTAAGGCTTTCTTGAGTAGCAAGTTTGAGATGAAGGACATGGGTGTTGCTGATGTAATCTTGGGTCTCAAACTGACAAGGTCAGTTGATGGGATTGTAATTTCTCAATCTCACTATGTTGAGAAAGTACTTGAGAAATTTGGATATCAAGATTGCAAAGCTGTAAGCACTCCTTTTGATTCATCCAAAACACTGTTTAAGAATAAAAGTGGAGTACCTGTAGCCCAGCTAAGGTATTCACAAGTAATAGGAAGTTTAATGTATCTTGCAAATTGCACGAGACCTGATATTTCATTCTCGGTTGCAAAGCTGAGTAGATACACTAGCTGTCCTGACCGTACTCACTGGAGGCTCTGGATCGAGTACTGAAGTACTTGAAGGGAACTATTTCCCTTAGTTTGCATTATGGTAGACATCCATCTGTACTAGAAGGATACAGTGATGCAAGCTGGATAGGGAAAATAGAGGAGTCTGGGAGTAATGGTGTTACAGGGTATGTATTTACCCTTGGAGGCAGTGCAGTCTCCTGGAGGTCTGTGAAGCTGACCATTCTAGATCGATCCACTTTTGAGGCCGAGCTGTGTGCTTTGGACACCACTGGAATTGAGGCTGAATGGCTAAGGGAACTTCTATCTGAAATTCCCATGGTAGGTCAGCCTGTTCCTGCGATCTCGGTACATTGTGATAATATGACCACAATTGCCAAGATCAAGAGTTCAAAGTTCAATCAGAAAACAAGGAGACACATACAAATCAGACTTAAGACGTTAAGGGATTTGGTGTCTCGAGGAGTGTTGGCTGTGGATTTTGTTGGATCCAAAGACAACACAGCAGATCCGTTGACTAAGGGACTTGATAGATCTTTAGTCCTAAAGTCTAGGCTTGGGATGGGAATGAGACCCATTGGGAGTTCCTCTACAGTAGCAACCCAACCTATCTGAGTGGAGATCCCACAAAGTAGGTTCAATGTGGTAATAACAAGCTGTTTAGAGAACTGGTTGGCACTCTAACTTTAATGCGTAAGCATGAGTGTCTTATCCCTGGAAGCCTGAGTGTCATTTAAGCTGCAAGTTTAGGAAGAGCGTAGGCTCTGAATGGGTTCAAGCCTTTGGGCAGGATGTTAGCAGTGCATCCTTGGAGAACGCCACCTATGTGAGTGTTACTGTGGGCCGCAGTTAAAGGAAGAGGGTCATTCCTGAACACACTCATGAAACAGGATAAGGGTGCATGGCCTTTAAGAGCACCAACCCTGAAGATTGTACCAAGAACAACGTTTCGTTGTTTCTACCGCATACTTTAACACTAAGGTCTGAAGTGTAAGACGTAGTTCACTTCGTTCCTGTTAAAGTGAAAGTAGTAAACTCAGGAAGAGGTTCAAACCGGAACGTACCTTTACTGAAAGCAAAGTGTGGGCAGCCGAAAGAAGTCTCTTAAATCCTTTTCAATCTCTTTTTCAAATTGGTGAATTCATGTGGGATTGTTGTATTAAAATTGTATATATATATATATAGGTTTTTAATTGGAAAACCTATTGAGTACAATTTGGTATTAATTTGGTTTCAATTGGGAAACCAAATGATTTGGAGGGAAAGTTGGGAATTCCCAAATTTGAAACATGGTTGAGTTTGGGTGGAAGTTTAGTACCATACCTTGGAGATCTAAACTTTTGGTGGACTTATATATGAGTCTACACCCCAAGCTCTTGTAGCAATAGTAGAGAGGAGGAATGGAGGACCACACACGCGCGTGCGCGCGCTCCGCTCCGCTCCGTCTCCGGCTCCGGCTCGGGAGAGTCAATTCGGATCTCGGATCTCGATACTTTTGCTGCGGGTTTCATTTGGTAAGTCGATTAAATTAATCACACGATTAATTTGGTAAGTCGACTTAAATAGGAATTCAACTCGCCATTATGGGCGCGATTTTTGGGATCCGAAAGGCTGCGTTTTAGGGACGCATTTTCGGAAACAAAGGGTAACCGCGCGATAGGTATATATCCCTCACCCGACTCGGTTTTTCTACACTCGCAAGAAAAACCTCTCTCTCACGTCGTCTCTCTCTGGTTCTTCCTTTCACGGACGAACGTTTTCTTCTTCCTCTCTCGGCTGCAGTTCTCTGAGGTACAATCGAGGACGATCCCGTTGTTGTGCGTCGACGACGATCATGAACCGTCGTATACTGGGAGCGGATCGTCAGTACCCTATGCACCGGTATTGTGGGGGCGATATCTTCTCTAAGGACAGTCCATTTCATGGACGCTTCGGTGACTTCTAAACTGATCTTTATTTTATTTTGGTTGCTGCATTATATTTATTGCTTTACCCTTTCTGGATCATGCCCGTGTTATTTATGTTTCTGTTCTATTAATCGGTTCCTGTTTGCATTGTATAATCGGATAATGATTGGGAAACATACGTTTAATGTATTATTATTCGGTATTGTTTCCCTGTTAACTCATTTAGATCCGATAATTTACAGTTTAATATATGCACTGGTAATCTTGTTTACAACACATCTCTCGTGATCGTCAAGAGAGCGAGCATTGTTAAAGCGCCCCTTTTGGTGGTTTAGAAGATGCTCGTTTATTAATCGTCTCCTCCCACCGTCCCCAAAGATTGGTTTGTTTGTAGTGAACCCTGACTACATCGGCCCAAGCCACTCCTACCAGACGAACCTCCGCCTAGTTATTGCCAACAATACATAAACATACTTGCATTACACAACAACTATAAAGATACAATTTTGCGTCAATTGAATACAAGTAAATATTTGTAGAGTAAATACATTATTGCTAGTCTTATCAATGCATACCCATTAATCAACAGAGACAGAAACATTGAGAGTTGTTTATTACACAACTACGGAGAAGATTATATGAAGTAGTAATGACGGGATAACAAGAATAATCTTTTCCATTTCCATATGGGTTAAACACATCAAATGACAATATGATTATCTTTTAATTTGTTGAGAAAATTACAAAAAAAAACCTCAACTATGTGTTGATTCTTAAATAAAGGCCTCAACTTTCAATCAGTGTTTTTGATACCGGACCGGACCGGCCGATTCGACCGGTGAACCAGACATGGACCGGTTCGGTTAACCGGTTCTTATCGGTTCGGTTTGAATTTCAAATTTTAAACAACTCGTCTGGTTCAACCTATTATTTTTAACATGGTTTAACCAAGTTCAACGTTGAACCGAATTTAATTTTTAATTTATTTAAAAATAATGCTGGTAGTGGGAGAAAAACTCATGACATTTAGTTACCAACTTCGAACTCATAATCAACTACTCGAACATAACTCTTTGCTTATAATGGATTTTAAATATAATTAAAATACTAATATGCTATAAAACAACTAGTCCAAATAATATATATTTGATATGTATGACATTTGATGGTGCATACGAAAAAATATTTTATGTATAGTGTGAAATATATATATTGTCTATGTATTTTATTTATATTTCAAGTATATTTAAGCATATTATATATATATATATATAATTTCATTTCAGTTTGGTTATCCAGTTCAACAACTTTTTTCTCATCGATCCGCTTTAATCCGATTTTAAATAATGATGATGTCATAATCCGGTTAAATCGATTTGATTACATGGTTCAACCCGATCCGACCATTTCAGTAAAGTTTCCGATTCGGTGTCATGTTCCATTTCAAAAATAATGCTTTCAAGCATAACAAATAGGGATCTGAAATTTAAACTTTAAAGTTTAACGTCGAAATACAAGGGTCGGAAAAGCTTACGGATGCACCTATTTAATGGGGTATCAATGGTAATCACCTAATGGAGACGTTCACAGAGACTGGAGGAGACGGTCTTAACCGTCCCATTTATCTACTTGGAGGGGATGGTCTTGTGATTGTCTCCTCTACAATCTATGAGGATGATCATTTAGTTGACCATCTCCAATTCGATTGCTGAATAGGGACGACTTCTTATGAACGTCCCTCATGGTCGTCAAGGGGGCGGGCATTGTTCAACCATCCCCTTTGGTGGTTTAGGAGACGCCCTTTTATTGATACTCCCCTACCACCGTCCCCAAAGATCTGTCTGTTTGTAGTGAACCGTGACCACATCGGCCAAAGCCACAAGCCACTCCTACCAGACGAACCTCCACCTAGTTATCGCCATCACTGCATAAACATACTTGCATTACACAATAATTATAAAGATACAATTTTACTTCAATTGAATACAAATAAATATTTGTAAAATAAATACATTATTGCTAATCTTATCAATGCATACCAATTAATCAACAGAGAGAGAAACAGGGGGAGTTGTTTATTACACGACTACGGGAGAAGATTAGTAATGACGGTATAATAAGAATAATCCTTTCCATTTTTATGTAGGTTAAACACATCAAATGACAATCCGATTATCTTTTAATTTGTTGAGCAAATTACAAAAAAAACTCAACTATGTGTTGATTCCAAAATAAAGGCCTCAACTTTCAAGCATTGTTTTTTAAATCGGATCGGATCGGTCGGTTCGACCAGTGAACCAGGCCTGGACCGATCCGGTTAACCGCTTCTTATCGGTTCGGTTTGAATTTCAAATTTTAAACAACTCTCCTAGTTCAACATATTATTTTTAACCTGGTTTAACCAAGTTCAACCAAAATTGAACCGAAATTCATTTTTAATTTATTTAAAAATAATGTTGGTAGTGGGAGTTAAACCCATGACCTTTAATTACCAATTTCAAACTCATAATCTACTACTCTAATATAACTTTTTGCTTATAATGGTTTTTAAATATAATTAAACTACTAATATATTATAAAGCAACTAGTCTAAATAATATATATATATATATGTATGACATTTGATTGTGCATACGAAAAAATATTTTATGTATAGTGTGAAATATATATATTGTCTATGTCGTTTATTTATATTTCAAGTATATTTAAGCATATTATATATATATATATATATTATTTCATTTCGGTTTGATTATTCAGTTCAACCACTTTTTTCTCACCGATCTGGTTTAATCCGATTTTAAATAATGATGACGTCATAATCCGATTGAACCGGTTTGATTACATGGTTCAACCCGATCCGACCATTTCGATAAGGTTTCCGATTCGGTGTCATGTTCCGTTTCAAAAACACTGCTTTCAATCATAACAAATAGGGGTCTAAATTTAAACTTTAAAGTTTAACGTGGAAATACAAGGGTCGGAAAAGCTTACGGAGGCATCTATTTATGATAAAAAAATAATACAGATCCCTCTTTATTACACTTAATATTAAGACTTTTAGTTGGAAATAACCACGTAGTTGAGGTCTTTAATTGTAATTTACCCTAAATTGATTCACAGAGTTTCCATCCAAGAGCGATTGCAGCGAAGACCGCGAGTCCCGCGAGGGGGGAGGCGTTACGGGAGGACGCTGCTAAATCGACGTGTGTGCATGAGGAAAAAGGCCTCCAACGTTTTCTGTTGCGTTCCACTCACGCGCCGACCGAGGTCAATACCCGTTCCCGTTACCCATTCCGTCCGATCTTTGTTGGACGGTCATGATCATCATTGGAAATCGAAGCATGTCCATATGGCTTTCAGGTAAAAGTAATTAAACTGCGGAGGGAGAAGTCTGGTAAGGTCTTTGAACTTTTTCTGGAACTGCTCTCTGCCTCGGGAAAGATTAGATTAATTCCTTTGTTTTGCTTTGCGAATGGCCACTCTGTAACATCCCAACCCCAAATATAGTACCATACCTAAAACTCACGAAGTATGGGTGTGCTTTATAAGTGGTGGGGATTACTACTTGACAACTTGGGCTTAAGCATTTTGGGTGGTTGCTAACGGGTTCATTTGGGCTCGAACCCAACAAGTTGTCAGGGCCAGTTTTCCTCGATAACGGACCGGGGACCTATGCCCGGGACGTTACAAATGGTATCAGAGCCAAATTCTCTCTGATAGTGGAAAGGGCTACCCGAGAGGTGGAGCCGCCCCTACAAGAGGTTGGAGGAAATGGCTACCCGGAGCGTGCAGCCGCCACTATCACTGAGAATAAGTGATGGGCCATGTCGCAACGAGGACGTTGCGAATATAAGTGGGGGAGGTTGTAACATCCCAACCCCAAACATAGTACCATACCTAAAACTCACGAAGTATGGGTGTGGTTTATAAGTGGTGAGGATTACTACTTGACAACTTGGGCTTAAGCATTTTGGGTGGTTGCCAACGGGTTCATTTGGGCTCGAACCCAACAAGTTGTCAGGGCCAGTTTTCCTCGATAACGGACCGGGGACCTATGCCCGGGACGTTACACACTCACACATGGAAAGTACCGCAATAAGGTCTTATCTGCTTATTATTCTAATTTTATACGTAAACAATCCTGTTCTGTCTTAAAAGTGTTGTGTGTCGCGAGCACAATATAAAATGAAGAAATCAATTCGGTTACAAAAATTCTCACTATTTCGAACAACTACAGTATCTGATCAATAGTTTGAGCCTTTCAAGCGACTATAATTATTACTAAAATCGCCCAGAAATATAGGGGCCAAAGTGAAAGAATCATAATACGAGGGTTGTTTTGAATAATTACCCGTCACATTTTTCGAAATGGGCCCGTCTTCTCCTCATACTGGGGCTTTATAAGGACGCCTCCAAGAACAAGTAGAGTGGAAACAAAGAGAAGCCTACCTCATGTCGTGGTTCAAGACCAAGAAGAAAGCCTCCAAACCTGTGCTCTCCACGCCGGAGATCGACATGGAGAAAGCCGAGGAGATGGGGGATGGGGCCACCGTCTTCCTTTCCGTGACTGGAATGACGTGCTCCGCGTGCGCTGCCGCGGTCGAGAAGGCCGTCAATCGGCTCCCGGGGATCCACGGCGCGGCTGTCGATGTTCTCGGCAATCGTGCCCGCGTCGTGTTCTGCCCGGAGCTTGTATCTGTAAGTCCTCATGTATATCTCTTTTGCTCCAGTGATCTCGGACCATGTTTGGATCTGTGGTTCGTTGCTATGATTTAGACTACTGATTTAAGGGAAGTAAGCATTCGAGATTTCCTATCTGAAGGTGTTGGATGCCTCTCTGATTGATCACCAAGGTCATCGCAGAGTGTAATGCACCGTCGAGGATTTCATACTCTGTTTCCGAGATGGCGCACGACGTGCTGTCTCGTGATCAGTTTCTTTTGTATTTAATGACAGAGGAGTAGCGAATTATACGCAACGAAAAGCGGTTCTATGCTTTATCTTTTTTATTTTGGTAAGTACGTACAAGGTTTACCTTTTGAAAGCTTTTGTGAATTGGTAAATATAAATCACCAATCACTCCAACAAAGGTTTAACCTATTTTTTAATTTAAAATATATAACCATGAATATTATTCATCGTAAAATTATATTTTGTTACTACAATCTGTAACGAATTCCATACCTCAGTATTAAAAGATTTTTATAATGACGATTACTCGTTGCCGATTTCCTTTTAAATTTGTATAATCTTTGATATATTAGCGACGGTTTGATAAAAAAAAGTCAACCGATAACCATTGTTATATAATTCGTTCCTAGAAATATATAATGCACATGGTATTTACCATAAATTTAAAGAATAAAACAACGAATTCGTTGCTTTACATTTAACTGCAGAAAATTGCAAACCAATATTAAATTAATCTTTAGTGTAGACCAGTTTTGTTGTAGGGAACGTACATGTATTTTTAATTTCAATGGTTAAATTAATGATCCTCCTCTTTTTAAGTTTGATTAGATTGTATTGAGTGCCGCATGGATCGATCAAAAATAGTTGTAACGCTGGTTAAGTACCCGTCATGTAAGTGGAATATAAAAATACTTCTAAATAATCAATGAGTTTATGAAATGGTTTCCAAAGTAAAATCTTTTAAAAATATTGCTCGAAAACTAAATAAACAGATTAAAATGGCTAATTGATGGTCAGATACAACATCTACACAGTGCCCAACAACATGGCGCTTTCCTTTTACCTTCCAAATCGCTTTTGAATAATAGATCTCTACTGTGGGATTCTTTATGAAATCTTTCGTGCCAGTATTTAGTCTACATTACGATATGAATAGCTATAGGCAACAGTACGAGAATCCCGACACCATTCGCTTTTGTTTTTTCCAACAACTTTGAGTGCATTATATTGTATATGCCACTCAAAGTTGGAGGTTGCAGAATCTGACTAAGATCTCACTACGAGTCTCTGAGTGCCTCTTTAAGCCAACCAGAAAGTTAGGGAATTATTATTCTTATTAAAACAATCATAGATCGATCCCTAAGCAATAGTTCTGTCACAAAAAACAACGTCACACACATAGGAATTACAATTACAAACTATAGCATTATTCAATGACGCATGTATGCATGTACGTAAAATGAAATCTTTATCAATCGTGAATGTTGCGAACGTGTAGGAGGAAGCGATTCGCGAAGCCATAGAAGAAGTCGGATTCGATGCGGAAATAATCAAAAACACCACATCTAAGAGGGCCTCTGTGCTCACCTGCCGGATCCGCATCACGGGCATGACATGCACCTCCTGCTCCTCCACCGTCGAATCCGCCCTCCAGTCGGTCACCGGCGTCCACGTCGCCCAAGTAGCCCTGGCAACCGAGCTAGCTGAGATCAAGTATGACCCGAGCTTGGTAACCATTGACGAGCTCACACGATCCATCGAGGATACCGGATTCGAAGCTTCCATCGTCTCGACGGGCGAGGAATGGAGCAAGCTGACCTTGAAGCTGGAAGGGCCGCCGCTCACAAAACAATCCATCACCCTCATCGAGGCCACCTTCCAAGCCATCCCATCCATCAAAGACCTCTCTCTAGACCCCTCTGACCACAAGATATCCATATCATACAACCAAAACAGGATTGGTCCAAGAGATATCATCGACATCATCCACTCCTCGTGTTCTGACAACGACCATCAGTTCCAGGTCTCCCTGTTCCCCGAAGACCACAATAATCTACTTGACAGACAAAGGGAGATAGCCCAGTATTACTACTCCTTCATGTGGAGCCTCTTCTTCACCATACCGCTCTTCCTCACATCCATGGTCCTTCCCTGCATTGCAACCCCTAGACGCGTCCTGGAGACAAGGATCATTAACATGCTGACACTTGGGCAGCTAATCAGACTCGCACTTGCCACGCCCGTGCAATTTGTGATCGGGAAGAGGTTCTACATCGGTGCATACAAAGCCCTAAAGCACGGTGGCGCAAACATGGACGTGCTCATTGCACTGGGGACCAACACTGCCTACTTCTACTCTCTCTACCTGGTGGGAAGGTGCGCGTTTCAGGTCAACGGCTTCATGGCAATGGACTTCTTTGAGACGAGTGCGATGCTTGTTTCGTTTATACTGTTGGGGAAGTACCTTGAGGTGCTGGCGAAAGGGCGGACGTCGGAGGCAGTGGCGAAGCTCGTGGGGCTCACTCCCGACACGGCGGTGCTCGTGAGGTATGACGACAAAAGGGAAGTGGCGGAGGAAGTGGAGGTGGACGGGAGGTTGGTGCAGAAGGGAGATATATTGAAGGTGGTGCCCGGTGGGAGGGTGGCGGCGGACGGGGTGGTGGTGAAGGGGGAGAGCTACGTGGATGAGAGCATGGTGACGGGGGAAGGGAGGCCTGTGCGAAAGAGGGAAGGGGATGGGGTCATAGGAGGGACTGTTAATGGGAATGGGGCGCTTCACGTTAGGGCTACTAATGTTGGAGCTGAGAGTGCTCTTGCTCAGATTGTTCGGGTGGTGGAGTCCGCCCAGATGGCCAAGGCTCCCGTGCAGAGGGTTGCTGACAGGCTTTCGAGGTATTTCGTACCGACGGTAAGTATTTTTATCTGATAATATATGTTTCTTCAGATCTTATTCCGTTGGATTCCTTCATATCATATTAGCTGCCTGCCATGGAAATCAAACACCTGTTTGTTTCATGACGATGCACATGTAGGTCATTGCACTGTCAGTGTCCACCTGGTACGCATGGCTTCTGGCAGGGCAGCTCAGGTGGTACCCGAGGTCGTGGATACCCTCTTCCATGGATAGCTTCCAGCTTGCACTCCAGTTTGGCATCTCGGTTATGGTGATAGCGTGCCCCTGTGCTCTAGGGTTGGCCACCCCTACCGCTGTCATGGTTGGCACTGGAGTTGGAGCTTCTCAAGGTGTCCTCATCAAAGGTGGCCATGCGCTTGAAAGTGCTCATAAGGTCTATTACTTACCCTTTTTTTGCAACACAACACAAAGAAATAAAAAATCTGACTCCTCTAGAACTAACTAGAGGTACCAATTCATTGTATGTGCCGTAATATTTTGCATTCAATTTTCGCAATACATTATCTGAATGCGATTTCTTTATTGTTGAAGTATGTTTTGAAGACTCAACACTACTAGGATTCAATATATTTTGTAAATGATTCTTGGCCTCTGCGGAGCCCCCACGATACGGATTTTTGGATATGATTATGGATTAGTTTACCTTGTACCATATATATATATATATATATATATATATATATATATATATATATTTTGACCAGATATTTCTTTTAGGGTATATATATACTTATTTTAGGGTATGAAATGGGTTATCTAAGAGTATACTTCTGGGAGAGGGTTATCTCTTGGAGTTTTCAGTATCATGTACTCCAATTTTGTGCATAGTGAGATCTCTCTTTGTCAGTGTTTCTCCCCCACCACACCACTGGAGTTTTTCCACGTAAATGTTATCTTCTTTGTTTGATAACTTGTCGATTGCTTGTTCGCTCGGATCGTCTCTATACAAACTAGTATCAGAGCCATTCAATCGATGATTCTTCATATATCTTATACACATTTGAGAGTCCCAAGAAAATCTGTCTGGTTGAGGTTTTTGCTTTGTGTTATATCCTCCCCAGTAGATCGCCTTTAAGTCGATCCTAACACCCAAGACGATGACGAAGCTTGATCTTGAGAAGTTAGCTCAAAGCGTTAATTTTGGCCTGTACAAGATCAAGATAGAATCAATCAAAACCTCATCTAACAAGGCATCCAAAGGCGTTGAGAGGCTTGGAGAAGATGTCTCTGATGTTGATTCAATATGAGAAAGAAAATGTGGATGCAAAGGCTAGGGCAAGTATACGACTTTGCCTATCGGATGTTGTTCTTTACGAGGTCATGAAGGAGACCTTTGTGGTGGCTATGTTGTTGAAGCTTGAGAGCCTAAATATGACAAAGACTCTTGTTAGTAGCATGCATCTCAAAATAGTGCATTTTTGTACTTCCTATTGTCGAAGGTACATCTATTAAATCTCATCTAGATGCCTTCGCATATATAACCTTCGAGTTAGAAAATAGGAAAAGAAATATTGACGACAAAGATCAAGCATTGTTTCCAATGTATTCATAGTCTCCCTATAATATACACTTTAGAGAGATCATGATTAATGGGAAGGATGAGATATCATTAGTTAGATGATGTTAAATTGTCCTTTTCTCTCAAAGGAGTTGATGGACTGCAAACTAAGAGCCATCGCCAAGCGATAAGATGAATCATGAGCTTCTGGTGAGGAGTAAATACATGAATGAAAAGACTTGAGAAGTTGTAGGAAGAAAAGAAAAGAAACAAAGCAAGTTTTGCCAATACTACAAGAAGTGTTTATAAAGGATGAGTATTGGAAACTCAAAAACAAGGAGAAAGAGTAGAGGTAATATGTCTAGCTGGTAAAAGATTTTGAAGGAGAATCAAGTTATTCTGAAAGTAAAATACATAACTGTGGTGTATGTTTTGATGACCTGTTCACCACACAGATCGAAGGATGCTTTGCTTCTCGCTTAGGTTGATCCTATTGCATCAAGCCCAATCGTCATCGGTTTCTCCTCATATACAAATTTAAAGATGGAGGTGTCGTTATTATGGATAATGACTCGAAATCTAAGGTTCTTAAGCTTTGACTTCAAGCTGCATATATATTGGAACATTGATCACCTAAACAAATATTAGTCGTATGCTAGATATGGCAAAGAACCTACTATCCCTTGGTACTTTAGAAGAGAAAGGATGTTAGTATGCTACAAAAGACAACATATTGACTATTGCCAATATGACCATTTTGTCATGTATGCTAAAGAGGTCAAAAAACATGTATGCATTACATAGAGATATTGATGCGGGTGTTAGAAACAATTTTCACTATTTAAGGAACAAATTGCACCAGGTTGTGACATGCAAGCTGGGACATCTAAGCGAAACAAGCATGAGTACCATCATCAAAAGAGCATTACTTGGTAGTCAAGGAATTGTTAAGTTAGGCTTTTGTGAGCATTGCATTCTTGGAAAGAAAGGAATGAGAGGCTTTGGAGTTGTTGAACATAGAACTAAGGATACTTTTGGATTATGTTGACTGTAATCTATGGGAGTCATGTCCCCTCCAAAGGTGATGCATGATACATGCTAACTGTCATCAATGATTACTCTAAAAAGGTATGGATTGATGCCTTTAAATCGAAGGATGAAGTGTTCAGATAATTCGTAGAAGTCATTAACAAAGAAGTAGACTGACAGAAAAATTAAGAGGTTGTGGACAAATAATGGTTTAGAATTTTATTCTATAGAATTCAACTATTTGTGAAAAATGATGTCATTGCTAGACATCCAATAATCAGGCATACTCCGCAACAAAATGGAGTTGTTATAATGTATGAATCGAACTATACTAGAGAAAGCTTTATGCATCCTTTGAATGCATGTTTGATGAAGGATTTTTGGACTAAAGTAATTGCTACAATGATGATCCTTGTCAATCTAACACCAAAAGAGGTCTAGTCTGAGATCCCCTGATTATTTCGATTTGAAGATTTTTCGATTATCTTGCGTACACACACACATGGTATCCAAGGATATCTCGAACCTAGATCAGTTAGATGTGTACATATTGGGCATGTCTCTACGGTGAAGGGATATAAACCGAGGTGCCTTGTTCTAAAATTGCCTAAGTAATGATTGCGAAGCTAGTCATGTTTATTGAATGTCATTTTATCTTCCGAGAATAAATTTGTTGTTTATTCTTCTAATAGAGATGCATATATGAGTACCATCAAGAAGGTGGAATTTGAGGTTAGCACAGTCCAACCACATCATGGTTATTAATTTGACTTAGAAGAAGAGGAGGAGGAAAGTACAATAGCTGATGACAAGGATAAGTGCATTGCACAAAGACGAGGATTGTGGTTGATCGATCTACTTTACATATATGTAGATCCAGTAAATGCATATGCATTATCCATTGTAGATGTAACCAGTGATGCAGGAAAAGATCATTAGCTTCCTTTCACATGGATTCTGAGATACTTGCAAAGCACCTTGGGATCTATCTTAAGGTTAGAGAGAGTACGGGTGGATTAGTTGGTTTTGTTGATGTTGACTATGCAGGTGTTCGTGACAATAGAAGATCCATGACAATCTATATATTCAATATTCACAGATATGCAGTTTCTTGAAAGAAAACTTCGTAGCACGTTGTGGCCTTATCGACTACGAAAGCACAACACATGGTGAAGACTAAAGTCATCACAAAAGCATTGTGGTTAAGAGGATTATCTGGCATGCTCAATCGTAGTCAGAAGATAGTTGCCATTCACTTTGATGGTCATAGTACCAAATAAATGACTATATGCACCATGAAAGAATAAAGTACATTGATATCCGCAACAACTTCATTTGAGAAGTAGTCATAAATGGCAACATTCACATGAAGAAGACCGTCATAGCAGACAATCTTGTAGATATGATGACCAAATCTTTTTTGGGGGAAAAAAGGGCCATCACCGTATAGATGTGAGCCCAAAAACTTCACCATTAATGATTTCAAAAGATTACAACCCTATAGACAGTCAGAACATAATAAAAAGCCATTACATACACAAACCCTCCACCAACGCTTTAGCATGGATCACAACATTTTCACCATACACACGCTCATTCCGGATAGTGCCCCATTTCTGGCTGCCCAGATCGCCCAGATCATCACTATCATCTGTGACCTCCCCCTTTCAGTTCATGTCCACCCAACCCCTATGTGCTCCCAAAAGTCCGCAGCCCCCTTAAAAAGCCGCTCTGATTCCCTCAGTAGTCTCCAAGTCTCAATTGAGAACCTACAATTGAAAAATGAGTGCTCTGTGTCCTCGGGCCCCTCTCGACATCGACGACAGATAGGATCCGCATCCTCGCAAACCGAACACCTGCCAACAACCTTCCCCTCCTGAAAGTCCATAAGAAAACTTTCACTCGAGTAGGGATTTTCTACTTCCAGATCTTTGCTGCAATCGCTCTTGCAACCCCCAGGAACAGACGCCACCGAATCCTTAAGCACCTCATATGCCTTCCGCACGGAGAAAGTACCATCATACCAAACCCAACAATCCCTACCCTCTGTGGGCCCTGCAACATCTTCAAGGCTCACAAGCAGTTGCCTCAGGTCATTCAAATGCCAGTCAGACAAAGGAGACCTGAAACGGGGAAAAAAGAGTGCCCATCCCATTCATCAACCATGGGAGCATTCTTATCATCGGCTAATGCCAATAGCCTCGGGAAAAGGGTACCAATTACGCCATTCTCGCTCCAACATCCCTCCAGAACTTGAAATTTCTTCCATCACCAAGCATGGGTCTGAAGAAAGAATGAAGCTCTTGAGCCACCCCACAAACACCTATCTAAAAGCACGACGGTCATTTCCCCAGCATCTGAGTGTCCGGGAAGAAGCAGCTGATCCCATAGATATTTTTGATCGCCCTGCAAACTAAACTGTCACAGTCACCCCAAATACAGGTGGCCCACCTTTCGAGAAGAGCCTTATTCATCTCTTCCAAACTGAGCACCCCCAGACCTCTTTCTTGTAGCGAACAAGTGACGATTTTCCAAGCCACCAGGGGGAGGCCCTTTTTCTCCTCGGAATAGGACAATAAGAATCTCCTCATGTTACTTTTGAGTCTATTACGCACCCCGGCGGCATCAATCTGGAAGAGAGAAAGACGGTATTGATGCCAAGACCGACTTCAGAAGCACCAATCTTTGCCACTTTGACAAACACACATATTTCCAGCCCACCAATTTGTGCTCCAGCTTCTCAATTACCGGAAGCCAATCCACATCCTTCATCTTACCCGCTACAAGAGGAATGCCCAAGTAACGCATCGGTAAGTGCCCATGTGGGGAGCGCAGCCATGTCTCACAACTCCTCACCTCCTCCTCATCCATCCTGAAAGCAATGAATTCAGATTTGACCATGTTGATAGCAAGCCCAGACACCCTCCCGAAGATATCCAAAACTGCAGACATTCCCCTACAGCTTGCCTCCCCTCCCTCTGAGAATAAGATCGTATCATCAGCATATTGCAGCAACGGAATCGATATGCCATCTCGACTGTAACTTCCACAGAGGCCACCTGCGGTCCATCATGATGGATAGCGCATCAAAAACTAGAGAGGGCACCCCTGATGAACCCCTCTCTACAGTTGGAAGAAACCCCCCCTTCGACTGCCCGTTCACCAGCACGGCACAAGATGAGGTGGTGACACACCTCCTGATCCAAGAAATCCAAAGATCATGGAAGCCATGCCTATGCAAGGAGGCCCACGGGAACTTCCAATCCACACAGTCATAAGCCTTGGAAAATCTACCTTCCACATGACCCCCTTCGTCCTACGCCTGTGCCAATCCGCAACCATGTCCATCACAAGGACCACATTGTCCATTAGATTCCTGTCAGGGATGAAAGCGCTTTGGGATGATGCCACCACCTTGAAGAGGACTCCCCTCAGCATGTTTGCCAAGACCTTAGCGATGATCAGGTAAATTACTTCGACAGAGCTATAGGCTTGAAATCGTACACCCTTTCAGCGACCTCCTTCTTTGGGAGCAAGAAGATGAAAGATCGGTTTAACCTCTCAAAACCATAGTTGCCCTCCACAAACTCTGCCATAACCGCCATCGCCTCTTTACCAATCAAACCCTAAAACTCTCTATAGAAGCACACCGGAAATCCATCCGGGCCATGGCAGCCATCCTGATTGAGGGCGCACAATGCCTTAAAGACCTTCGTCTCTCCAAATGGGCACAGAAGACCCTATTGGTCCTGATCAGTAAGCAGTGTCACACTTGTGCCCAACAACCTCACACCAGATCCGATGGACCACCTGCTCAATTGCTTGAAGTGATTAGTAGCTGCCCTCGCGATCGCCACCTTACTACGCACCTCAACTCCCCCGGCATTAAGAGCGTGGATCCGGTGTCACCTCCTTCTTCCACTAGCAAAGTTGTGGAAAAATCGAGTGTTGGTGTCGCCCTTTTTCAGCCACCGCGGCCTCGATCTCTACTTCCACTCGACCTTCCTCTTCCTTTCCTCTTCTTCCAAAGACATGATGACCAAATCAATTCCACTAACCAAGAAAACAGCATATGGAAGGGGCCGAATTCAACAATTTTGAGCCTGTTAAACTTTGATAGACTTTATGGTTGGGATAAAAACCTCAAAATAAGTTGAATCTTTAATGAGAATATGTTGATGTTATGTAATCTAAAACCCCTTGGGTGTTTTGGAAAAATATCACAAATTTGTTTTACGAGAAGAGACTGAGGAAGCCAAGTTATGTCTCCACTGAGGGCATACACATTTTACTCATATATATACACATACACATACATACATACACATACAATTTTACAATTTAATTTTTGTGAGTACAGGTGACATGCATCGTCTTTGACAAGACAGGGACACTCACAGAGGGAAAGCCAGTTGTTGTAAATACAGTACTGCTTGATGGGAGCTTGACCTTGAAAGAGTTCTATGAACTTGTTGCTGCCGCGGAGGTAAGTCCATCATACATATCATCATGCTTACTCATGATTGTACACATGAATACAATGCAAACTAGCTATTAGATACGATACCACTTATTGTTCATGGATTGTGACTGGAATACACCTTTCTTAAACACAGTCAAGTTTCACTTTATCTAAAAGATATGCACTGCATGTTACCCAAAGCATCCATTTTGAAAAGAAAACATCTTTGTTGATAAACATGTTTCTTTTAAAAAAATGTGACAGCTACAATAATTTTGTATTCATCTGTTTAGTCTCGGGGTTAAGTTCCCCCGACCGTTATCATGGAAAATTGATTCGTACAACTTGCTGGGTTGTATCTAAAATACTATTTTTTTGAATTGTTACAACAAGGACGTTGCGGATACAAGTGGGAGTGATTGTAACACCCAACATAGTCTCACATCAGAAACTCACCAAATATGAGAGTGGGTTATAAGTGATGAGGATTAATACATGATAACTTAGGCTTATATATTTTGGATAGTTGTCAATGGATTCAATAGAAGCCAAACACCAAAGCTAATTTTTCGTGATAACGGCCCAGAGACCTAAATTTCTATCGCCGGCTTTCTCTCGAATACAGCAACAAGATGATCTAATCAAATCCAGGGAAACTCGTAGATCTGTTGTTATATCCCAATAGAATGATTAGTTCCCACATGAAAGGTTAGGGGCTGCATGGATCGTCTGCTGTATAGGACCCCTGCTGTAGCACAGGGGATCCGTCGGATGGAGAATGGACACCCCTAATAGTAGGCCCACTATCCCTAACCCCCTATGACAGGGCATCCATTCCCATTGAACTATCCCCTGCGCTACAGTAGGGATCATCTACAGCAGACGATCCCTCAGATGGGATACCTGCATTACAGTAGGTACTGTAATACAGCAGAGGATTCGTCCTCCGAATAGAATGAGTCATGATCAAACAGCTCCCAACTATATAAAAAACAGTAATATGGATAAAGGAGGATCCTATCTCGATTGGTGGGGGACGCTATAAAGCAGGAATGAAATAGTGCGCTTTTGTAAACTCTCTTTCAATCATTGCTCCTGCGACATAAAATATTGCATCATCATCATCGTCATCATCAACGCAACGCAGGTGAACAGCGAGCACCCACTGGCGAAAGCCATAGTAGAGCACAGCAAGACCCTCCTCACCACGCCCCAAGGAAAGGCCCACCACCCACCAACGCCAACCCTCCCAGAGGCAAGGGACTTCATGTCCATCACTGGGCATGGGGTTAGAGCTACAGTCGGAGGCAGGAAAGTCCTGGTGGGGAATCGGAGCCTCATGATGGACTCAGACGTGTCGCTCTCCATGGAAGCGGAGGAGATTCTCGGTGAAGCTCAGAGGATGGCCCAGACCGCAGTGCTCGCGGCGGTCGATGGGGTGCTCGTGGGGGTGGTTGCTGTGTCTGATCCGCTGAAGCCTGAGGCTAAGGGTGTGGTGTCCATTCTCAAGGCCATGAAGGTGAGGAGCATCATGGTCACCGGTGATAACTGGGGCACTGCCAACGCCATTGCAAGAGAGGTTGAGATCGAGAGTGTCATCGCCGAGGCCAAGCCTGAGCAGAAGGCCGAGAAGGTGAAGGAACTGCAGGTATATTCTTAATTAATTGATGCCCATTATACCAATATGAATTAGAGTTTGGATCCTCTGCTGCAGCAAAGGATGCAGCAGAGTCTAGACCTTGGAACCGCTCGATCACGATTGAGCGGTTCCCATGAATTCCCTTGATCTGGACCCACACAAAGTGAGAATTTGTGGGAACGGCTCGATCATGATCGAGCAGCTCCAAAGGCTACAGCAGACTTTGCTGCATCCCTTACTACAGGAGAGGATCCAATCTCTATGAATTAAACACATAAGTCAAAACTAAAAGAAAGAACAGGTAAAGAGTGGGATGAATATAAATTGCAGGCGATCGTACGTTAATAATCAAAGCAATTTACTCCAAATTAGCTTGAGTGGTTAAACAGACTTCCTGAAAGAAAATATTATTGAAGTGGTTCATATTGGTTTGGTTGCAGAAGTCTGGTCTGATAGTAGCAGTGGTTGGTGACGGTATCAATGACTCTCCGGCCCTCGTTGCGGCTGATGTTGGGATGGCGATCGGAGCTGGCACAGACATCGCCATCGAAGCTGCCGACATTGTCCTACTGCGGAGCAACCTCGAGGATGTCATAACCGCCATCGACCTTTCACGCAAAACATTCTCCCGCATCCGCCTCAACTACATATGGGCCCTTGGGTACAACATCATCAGCATCCCTGTCGCGGCGGGGGTTCTATTTCCCCTGATGAGGTTGCGACTACCTCCGTGGTTAGCCGGTGCCGCCATGGCTGCATCTTCAGTCAGTGTTGTCTGCAGCTCTCTCTTGTTGAAGAACTACAGGAGGCCTAAGGAGTTGAATTCTCTACTTTTGAGCAGCATCAAGGTGGAGTAAGAAAACCGCAATAAGCGTGTGCATTCCTCTAAAAATTTGCCGATGATGATCCATCTGTAATTGATGTTGTTGAATGGAGGTGGAGTAGGTCGTAATCAAGCAATCTTCCTCTAGGAGGTAAGTGTTGTACCTTTGTTCATAGTGGAGAGATCCACCATCTTCAGTTGTTTTTGAACTGCACAAATAAGTCTTGTAAATAGAATGTGTAATAATGGTGGGGATGAATGTGCAATAAATTATTTGAATTTAGCAGTTAAGTCGCCTATTGTTAGATGCAAATGATAAAATTGTTCTTTTTTTAAGAAAATGATCGAATTTTCATTTAACATCTTAAGTGAGTTTCACTAAGATTTATGAATACCTATTGATGCAACGAAAGAGAGATGGTGGATAAGAAACAAATTTAGGAAGAGCGGATATAGATCAATACATGAGGCAGATGTGAAAATAAAAAAAATCTTTCTCTTTAAAATCTTAAAACTTGTATACAATACTTAAAATTATATGAGAAGATGGCTTACAATGCTTACAAGAAGAGTGAGGGGACGTACAATACTTTGACACTTGATGGACTCCTTTAACGGTTGTTTGTTTGTTATGTTGTGTTGTTTCTTTGTTGTGTATAAAGGAGAACCCTTTAGGATGTATTTATAAACCTTTATTGTGTGTTTGGTTGGTAGATTAAGGATTGGGAGGGTTTGTGTGATGTGATTGTATTGAAATTTAAAAAAAGTAGGTAGTTATTATGATATGATTGTATTGAAATTTGAAAAAGTTGGTAGTTGTTGTGATGTGATTGTATTGAAGTTTGAAATAGTGAGTAGAAGTTAAGTATTTTATGATTTCTAGATGATATGATGGTATGATATATAATTTTTTTGGATGAAAAGATGGTGAACCCCACTAGTGGATTAGGAATATGGGTTTTGGGGGTAACCCACTCAAAGTGGGAGTAACCCCCAACCCAACACACACTTAAAGTGGGTGGAGATATTTTAGATGAGATATATAAAATCATCTTTTGCCCCCATCCTTTAGGTGGAAATCATGAAAACGTCTATATCTTTTTGTTGGAGGTGGATATATACCTATACATTTTCTCCATCACTCATCGTTCTAGAAACTCCTCTCCAAGTAGGCTTTTCTCTTAGTAGTTGTCCATATATGAGTGGTGGGATTTAAAGCCCATATGTACAAGGGTCAATTTTGTAATAGCAATTGTACATGGACAAAACACAAATTACTTATATTTTCAGCGTGTAGTTGATTGAGCTACAAGGGATAAAGGAGTTTGTAGTATAAAAGTAAACATTGAGCAACCGGCAAAGTGTAAAGCAAAAAATGCTTAGTATATATCAATGCCGCTTGACCTAATGAAGAGGAAAATGTAGATTCTCCTCACAATCTAGGTGACATTTTGGATAGTCTGTCACAATGCTCCATGCAAATATATTACAGAGTTGATACCACATTCATTTGCAGCAACCAAGATGGATCATGCAAATGATTCAGGTGCAAAGTGATAAAATAGTTATAGACATAAAGGTAAATATTTGAAGAATATAAAGTATGAAAGATTTCATTAGTTGTTATATTTCAACAACCACAAGAAGTAGGAAATACGTAGATGAAGAGTATTTGACCAAAAATTTACTAAAGACGGAAATTCAACCTCCATGCTACAAAAGATTACAGATTTTGTTATTTAAAGATGAATTTCTCCCATTAATAATCCATGAGGGAAAAACAACTTGGTCGTCCCCATTAGTTAGTGATATATTACGTAGGCAATTTTTGAGCGTGCGTAGTTCCTTCGTTAATGATGGGCACAACCTTCCACCTAAAGCCTTGGATCAATTATTTCTTGCCCATATTGTAAATGTTCCTTGATACAATTCTTATTTGTGGCTATTCTCCAAAGACTCGAGCATTTTTCCATAAGTTTTGGAAGGTCATTAAATATATCCTTCCAAAGGCTTATTCGCTTCCAAGAGTTTAATTTATTTGTACAAGCATGCCTAAGATTGCAAGAACCCAACTTCCGGGCCCTCCAAACAATAGAGTCATTATTGTTAGGGATTTTTACCCTAGGAGCCTTGTAAACTTTGCCAATTACGTTCTCGGCCTTTGAAATAACCTAATTCCCCCTGACCTCGTAAACTTGCTAACCTTACCTCACTAATCCTGCGGTTAACTCTCGCCCCCATTTACACGTTAAATGTAACCAAATTCCGTTAAAATGGGGTACATATTGACCTCTTTGTTTAAAAATTATACAAACAATACCATTCTCCTCCGTACATCACATTCCTCTCCCCCTCCCCCTCCTCCTCCCCTTGTTCCCCCACCTGCAACCGTAGCAGCTCCTCCACCCACAGCAGTAGCTACTCCTCCAGCCCCTCTCTCCCTCCGTACCACCTGCAGCCGCAGCTGCAGCTGCTCCTCCACGAGGGGTGCTAATCGAATCGAATACCTTCGAATCCATTAGGATTCTGATTCAATTCATTATAAAAAAGTTTCAAATCCGAGCTCGAATCGAATTTCAAATGAATTTACTAGCTTAAATTCATATTCAATTCATTTTGAGTTTCGGATATTCAAATTCGATTTATTTTATTACGAATTTGAAATGTCCATTGATATTTTAGAACTTATATAAGTAATATTTTTATGAAGAATAATATAATATAATATTTTGTTGTATGATTCTATTTTTGAAAGTATATTACTAAGATAATTGAAAAAAACTATAAAATCAAAGAAAATATCAAACCAATACAATACAATGAATAAAAGTACCTAATTTTTACAATTACTACGTGTCCTTTACAATCTAGATATACTCTTTTTCTATGATGAAGGAATGTATACATACAATATAATTATATGAACCTATCAAACATATATAATATCATTGACGAAAAAGCTGAACATATTACAATTACCATTGCATGTTAAAGCAAGACAAGATCAAACTTATATAGAAAGTCGATACAAATTAGTATTATTATTTGAAATAATGAGAGTCGTAAAAAATAAAGTAGAAAGATAAAACCTCTTCATTAAGCGTAAGGATCTTCAATATCAAAAAACTAAGCCATGAAAATGAAATATACGACTTTTTGATGTACAAAGGAACAACTTACATTATGGTGAGAAGAACTTGTATATTATTCATGTGATGGTAAATTTAACCTTGACAATGATAATCATCATAGATTACCATGTAAGGAAATTCAAAACAACAAAAAAGCAAATGAAATATATCTAGATAAATTCGAATCATGACAAATGTTAAAGAGGAACTCGAAGTAGCAAAACCATCATTTTCACATGCTAGGAGAAAGCTACATAATCTCATGGGTTTTTATGATCTTTGGTAGATAATGAAAGGAGGAATGGAAAAGTCAGTGTAAGGAATGCGGGAACATGAAAATAAATTGTGGGTGAGCTGGTGATGATTTAGAATAACAATATTAAACATTTGATCTTTCCTATTAGATTTTATAACTAATATATTTTACTCTTTTTATATTCAATATTTAGTCTTTAACTAATATGATTATACATACATATATGCATATTAAATTGGGTATGGTATAGTGCTTTGTATCCACTTAATGTCTCAAAATTTTTGAATAGCATGCTAAGATTGATTATTGTACTTATACAAAGTAACTACAAATGTCTCAAAGCGGTGAATGTTGCACACAATAAATCATATCTATGGAGCCTAGACCTGATTAGAAGTTTAAAATTAATCATGTGATCATTATAGTAAGCTGGTTTGAGAGTATCTTTAGTTGCTTGCACATGTTATGTTTAGTGATATAATGCAACTACTAAATCTTTCAATGTAAATTAAAAGTAGTAACTTTTTAAGACATTCACACATTCTTTTTTGTGTCTATTTACTTATACACGTCAACCTTTTGATATAATTATGCTATAATTCCTTGTACAAAAATATTCAGAAAAGATCTTAATCAACCCAAAGTGGTTGTTACATGTATGTATGTAAATATGTATGTATTATATGCATGTATATGTACATATATATACACATATATATATATATATATATATATGTGTATGTATGTATGTATGTGTGTATATAAATACATGGACACATATATACATATATGTATGTATTTAAATACCAAATCGAATCGAATTATTATCGAACGACTTCAGATTAATTCAGTTTCAGTTCATTTGAGAATCGAAACTACAAGTTAAATTCAAATTCAGTTCATTTGATTTCGAATCGAACTTTTTTCAGATTTTTATCGGATGAATCCTAACCGAATTCAAACGATTCAGTTCAATTAGCAACCCTATCCTCCACCCGTAGCCGCAACTACTCCTCCGACCTCCCCAAACCCTGACCTTCTCTCCCCCGCCCCCTCCCCCTCTCTCTCCCTCCTTTGTTTCGTCCGATGCCACCCGTCCTTCTCCTCTCCCCAACCCCATGTCCCCCTCTCCTCGACCTCTGTCTCTTCCTCTTCCTATGGCTGACCATCCACCTCCACGCTCAAGTCCCACATCTTACGGGTGAGCACGTGATGAATCTATGATTCATCACCTTTATTCTTTCATTTTGGCTAAATCCTTGGTAAAATACATTTAAATACTTACTAATTCCCATTAATTAACATTCTAATCACAAAATTAATATTATATATTTAACACTTATTTTATCCAAAATAAAATAATAAAGAGAAAATTGAAAAATAAAAGAGAAAGAATAATGTATATAAAATATACAGCCTGATCCTAACCCCGACACCAGGTCAATATTGACTTGATCGATAAAATAAATAAGTAGGAGGAGATAAGTGTTTTGATGTTTAAAAATATCAGAAAACTTAGATCACAAAAATATATCTATACATTTTTTACATTGTGAATATTTCACCTGATATATTTATCATCAAGAAAACCTCAAATTAAAATCTTTCTTCACAAAAGTTGTTTATAATAATATATATTAATTTATAAAAATATTAGAAAAATTATTCAATATAAAAATAATTGATTACAATGAACCGAAAAAGCAGTAAAAGTCGACTTTCAAGGCTCATAATTATTTATAGAAAACTCTAAATTGAACAAACTCACTTTTAAACTTCGTTCTATAAATAATACTATTTATTAAAAATATCAAAAAATATTAGAATAAAACAGGTGAGTTTTGGCATTTAGACCCCTTTGTTTATATGTACCATGTGTAGAAACTTCCCGAATTTCTAATTAATTATCCTTAACTCCCTTTAACTTAATTTCTTCTCTAAAATGTATCTAAAAATCACTAGAAAATATAAAAATATAATTTAAGACAGCATCCATAAATCCCGAAGCCACGAAGCCATGAACTAAATATTCTGGACCTCATAACTCACTTATATGGACTCCAAATTGGGCATAGTCACTTTTAAAGTTCATTTTATATAATAACCTACCAAATGATACTGATTTCTCTAAAATCGGAGTTAATATGTGAAATGTGGGTTTTGAGACTATATTGGAATATAATGTATAATAATTTACGCCATCCTTCATATTTATAAACTTTATTAATAATATATTATTAAATTAAAACAAATAAAATTTATTTATTTATTTACAATTATTTATTTAAATTATTATTTTTTAATTATGTATTAAATAATTTAATTATATATTTAATCATTTTTACCAATTACTTAATTATTTATTTAAGTATCCATTCAATTATATCTTAATTTATTTATTTAATCTAATTATTACTCTAATTATTAAATGTTTTACATTAATTAATTAATATTTTTTTATTTCATTTTCTTTTCTTCCTTTCTTCTCTCTCTTCCTTTCCCCTTTCTTCTTCCCTTGTTTCATGTGCCATTCTTCTTCCCTGCAATCTCCTCTTCCTTCCTGTTATCGCTTCACATCACCGTCATCCCCTCTTCTCTCTGCCCAACGGCCAACCGTTAGGCCGTTCGTCGGTGTTCACACCCCCTTTCGTGCTCCCCATGAAATCTCTTTTATATAAGTCCCCGAGCTCATCCTCTCCGATCCATCTGCCATTTCTCCTCCTGTAATCCAAAGCTCAGAAAGAGGGTCCACGCGAGGGTGACAGCCGCACCTACTGTCGAGCGAGGAAGAGTGAGGAGTGGCGCGATCCAACGCTGGTGTCGACTCCCATCGTGCTCAGCCTCCGCCTTCTCCGGGTGTCGAGGCGACGACTAGTGGATCTCCGTCGAGATCTGCATCCATAGGCGACTGCATTCATCCATCTCAGGATTTCCAAGTTAGACTTTTACTCCCTCTTCCTCATCTTCCTCCCTTCTCTTCTCACCCTCTCTCTTCTTCTCTCAATCCTTCCCTTCTAACTCTGATTTCATCTATGATTTACTCATCATCACCTCCTGAATCCCTACATTTTCACCTTCTCTTCCTTCATATCTAAACACCATCAGAGCTCGAGCTTCAATTCGACATTGCCGACGAAGTCCCCCATTCATTTTTTGTTCCTTTGATTTAAGGTTGAGCCTCATGTTGAGTCAAGATCTTATTTACAGGGAATAGGGATGAAGACTGGAGATCCGCTCAAATCACTGCTTTGCTTGGATTGCCTCCGCCGTCCGTGACGAAAAAAATCGAACAGTCGATCGAACACCTACAACCTGGAGATAACACGAGCACATCTAGAGCGATAGCTCCGATCTTGTCTGAAGCGTCTTCACCACGTATATCGAGAGCCCCATCACCTTTGATATAGTCGCTTTGCCTGGAGCTGTTTTGCCGACCGTCGTTGCTCGAGAAATCTTCCACGCCACGAAGACTTCTACCGTCGCACCTGCAAATTTTGGGAAAGAATGATCCACGTGCCAGATCGCATAACAATCGTACGATTATCCAAAGGGGGCGAGATTCAAAGATGCCCAATCAAAGCATCCTACAACCTTTGAATCGACATCGAAAGGTCACAATCACGCCAGACATCGGCACTATATCGTGGCGCCGCCTCACCGCTTAATCGCATAAGCGACACACCACGTGCTTCGCACATGTATGTAGGAAGACCCTCGAATAATTGCCAAAGCACTAGTAGGTCCCTGTCTCAGGAGGAACACGTGCATGCGCACGTGATTTTTGGGTGAATTACATATTTACCCTCAAACTTCTGTGAAATACGAACAAGTCCAGCTGGAGATATCATCACGAGGACAACACGTGCTTTACTAGAGATTTTTGCGCGAAATGCCTCCGTGTCACTAAACTATTTACACACGTACCCTAATTTCCAGAAAATCACATCCATACCTGATGACCGCCCGAATGACTAAGGTAAAGGTGTAGAAAAATAGGTCGTTGCGACCTCAATCACTCAGACTAAGTCAATCAAGAAAAATCAACCACTCAGGACATGTAAAACTAATCAAGCACAAAAGAGAGCGGTCTTGCTATGAGATTAACGTGGTATAGCACCCAGGGTCGAACACAAGGAGCACGAATTGGCCAAAGGCCTACGAAGTAGTCAAAATGAAATAAAACACAGAGAAGATATTTTTAGTGATTTTTAATGATTTTTATATATTTTTTTTTGAATTTTTAATATGTGAAGAAAATAAAAGAAAGTAAATATCAACACACTTCTACAATTTATTTCACACACCAAAAATAAAGCAAAAATTCAAGAAAAAAAGGTTTTTATGTTTTTTAAGTTTTTAAGTGTTTTTGGTGAATTTTTGGTAATTTTCTTTGGTATATTTTATTTTCTAAAAATCAAAAAGTGAGAGAAAGACATGGTACTGTCCAGCCAGAACCAAAACCCTTAAATAAAATATCTAAGGATCACAAAAGGCTCTGGAGGTAATTTTCCTATATTCTAAATAAAATAAGGAAAATTTGGGCACCAGAATTATTGCTTTTGGATTTTTAGATTATTTATTATAATTTTTATGGGTTTTTAGGGTTTTTAAGTTTTTAGGGTTTTTACGCAATGAAAAATAGCCAAAATTGGCCAGAAAATCAAACAACACACAAACAACAGTAACTAAAATTTTTAGAATTTTTGGGGGTGATTTTATATTTTTTTTGTGATTTTTCAAGTTAAACAGTAGCAAAAATAGGGGTTTTTGAATTTTTAAAAATAGCAAATGAAATCAAAAATGTCCTCAAAAATTCATAAAAATTCTACACCATGGCAGGAGCCATGTGTCAAATTTTCATCAAATTTGGAGGTGATTTGATATTTTAATCAAAAATAAAGGAGGGGCACAGTGCACAGGGACCTAAGTGCAAATACCCAAAAGTTCTGGGGTCCTGGTGCAAAATACCCAAGAAATCACGCGCGAGGCGCGTGCCTGGGGCACTCAGGGACCTAAATGTAAGAAAAATAAGTTCCGAGGGCTTATTGGTAACAAGTACCAAAAGTCCAGGGGCTTATCTGCAAAATACCCAAAATAAAACGCACATGGGGAATTAAATCACGCACAGGGGCATAAATGCAAATAAAGAAAACTTTTTATTCAATCCGATAACATCCAGAACTACAGGGCTTAAGTCGCAAATAACCCAAAATATCACGTGTCGATGCACGTGTCTCACACAAACAGGGGCATAAATGCAAATACTGAAAAGCTCGAGGTCTAATGTGCAAATAACCCAACGTAAACAAAATACTCAAAATATTTACAGGACTGAAATGTAACACAAAAACTACGAGGGGGCCTAAGGTAATTTACCCCTTTTATTAAGTCGAACCGATGGATGAGCGCCACGTGGATAGATGGACGGCTGAGAAGGGGGTGGCGCCCAGGTCTCCGGTCCTCGACTGTGATCCGACGGTCCAGGTGCTGCCACGTTGCAGATCGAACGGTGGGCGGACGACGAGGTTGAGCTGCGCTGGATCGACGGTGGAGATCGACCCTCGGATGGATCTGACGGTTGAAGCTGCTCCTCGAATGGACGTACGTGATTGGATCTGGAGCTCGTGGGTCAATCGGACGGCGGAGGAGGGTGATGGACGAACAGGGCTCCGGCGAACTTCGCCGGACTCGTGACGGCGCTGGTCTCCTCGTGGACGCTCGCTGAAGGTTGGAGAAGGAAGCTGCGATCCCTCCGCGTCTAATGGAGCCCTCCGATGCCCCAACCGATCCTCTGGGAGGTCCGGTGAGGTCGGCGGAGGTGGAGCAGCTGGTTCAAGTGGTCCAAGCCCTCAGATGGGCTTGGATAGACCTGCAAAGTATCCCAGCAAACTCGCGGGTCGAGGGCAAAGTGCCTCGACCCTGTTAGGCGTGGTGAAGATGCATGGTGCGTCGGAATGGAGAGCTCCGGCGAAGGTGGTCGGCGGAGGAGCTCGATTCCCAGATCCTGTGCGATCTGGGTTGGGTGAATGGGTGAAGAAGATACGGAGAAGTCTGGTGAAGATGATGGTCGAGTCGGAATGGCAGATGGGAGATCGGAGGTGGCTGGCGACGGCGGCGGAGCTACGCTACCAGTAAGCTAAAAATCGAAAGCTACGCTAATCTACGGCCTAAGAGATCTACCTGGGTGGTCGGAGAGACTGGGGAAGAGCAGGGGGTGCTCCTGGTCTTAGCCTCAAGGGTCGTCTCGGCCCGAGGCTCGGTGCTCACGCTAGTGGCGGAGCAACGGCGGCGACACACGCCGGATCAGTGGTTTCACCTCCTCGCCTCGCTGCAACAGGGGCGATCGCTTGCTGTCACTCTCACGGTGCCTCTGGAGTTCACTGGGAAGAAGGGGAAGGTCCAAAGATAAGGCGCGGAGGCGGCGGAGGTCGAGATATATATGGAGGCAGGGCTGATTAGGGTTGGGTGGAGACGGCTATGGAAGGCGTGGATCCTTCGGCGAAGGATCTGGCGAGGATGTCGGATGATTGGCGAAGGATCCGGGCACGGGATTTGCGGAGGCGACAGGCTGGAGACGCGTGGAGAAATCGGCGAAGTCGGGTCGGGCGCGGGTCTCCCCAAAAGGAAAGAGTCCGCGGGGGAGTTGACCGGGGTCAACAATCCCCCGTGGACCATTCAGGAGCTGCCACGTAGTTGATTTTTTTGTTTATTTATTTTAAGGCGGAAAATGGCCGAATTAAGAAAAACTTAAAACATGAAATATTTTTCTTTTATTTTTTTCTATTTTTTGGTGATTTTTAATTAATTTTTGGAAATAAGAATAAGGTATGTACATTATAGGTCTATACATAGGTATGTGTACAAGATGTTTTTGTATTTTTAATTTTGTAATTTTTATTTGATTTTTGTTTTGTTTCTTTTTATTTATTTTATTTACAAAATATAATCTAGAATATTTACAAAAAGTTTTAGAAATAAATAAATTTATTTACAAGGTGAAATAGCTAAGGAAGGTGGTATATGTACATGGTAAAAAGATATTTTTGGATTTTTGATTTTTCATTTTTATTTTGTTTTTAATAGCTTTTACAAAATATATACAAATATTTACAACATATTTTTGGGTGAGGAAAATATATAGTTTTATTTATTTACAAATATATACATATGTGAGCCCCTATCTCCCTCTACTTGGCTTTTATGCGGTCAGGCCCAAGCTGAGCCCTCCCTTGGGTTAGGTTGCTCAATATTTATTCTAAATATTTCCCTCTTTTTCTTTTTACTCTTTATTCTTTTATTTTTGCACAAAAACATACTAATTATCTATTTTTACAAAGATGCATGCTTTTGCTAAATAATCCTATTTGCACATATCTACATGCATTTGCATAAGTTTTTGTAGCTAAAATATAAGAATAAAGAGTGATGAATGGGTATTCATCACCCCCCTATACTATACTTTGCTAGTCCCTTAGCAAACACTTATTTGAAAAAGAAGTGAAAAAGAAAGAAAAAGAAAAAGAAAAAGAGGATGTACATGGATCAAGATTGAATTATTAAACTTTCCTTCATTAAATTGAAATATGGAGCTCGATCAGATCTTTGGATTATTAATGTGTCGGAACCTTATTCAGACTTAAGCTTAAAACCTAACAGCCTCTAAGTTCCACTACTCTATAACCAAGACTCCTCAATGCTCCGGATCAGAACAAGTCATCAATCACAAACCCTTAAGACCATGAATCTTTTCTTGTCCTGTGAAAGTGAGGTCTAAGTTCTCCACCTCAGAAATGGCAACTTGACAACCCTCCCCAACAAGGTAACTCTATGACCTCAATCTGGCCACTCTTTCCTCGAGGAGCGGGGTATTCCCTTCTAAGTTCAAGTACAACCGGCTCAAGAAGAGGGGGAAGAAGAGAATGGGTCAAGGCCAGTGTAGCCAAGTACCCTTGGGAGCCTGACCAGTGTAGCCAAGTCTCCCTGCTGCAAGCTACAACAGGTGGATCATGAAACCAAGCTTTGCTTATTGCACTTATATACATACTCCGGTGGGATTATCATTTTCTCTCAGACCCACCACTTTTTTGGAGTTCTTTTCTTTTTGCATTTTTTTTTTCGAGTGCATCTATACAACATGTACATGTGCAGCATATATACAAGGAGTTTTTCCTCTTGAGCCAGTAGACTATCCCTCTTTTGAAGCTTTATTGCAACCCACAACTCCCGTCGTTAGACCTCATGGCAACCAGACCAAGTTGAGACGCACTTCCTTCACTAAATGAAGAAGAGAGGTTCCGCCTAGAAGTACTACCCTCATATGCTACCCCAAGCCAAGGAAGACTGCCTCCTCACCACCTCATCCGTAGAGAGCTCGGTGCATAGTGCGGGTGTCCAAGTAAAGCCATAATCTATATGAGTCATGTGTTGTTGTTAAGTGCTCTACTTAGGCTCATTGAGATGACATGTGATCATAGCCTAGTGGACTCAAAGAATTAAGTCACCATGGACCTGAAAAGCCTTAAACCTAAGCCCTATAAGGTTCCTCTTAGAAATTAGGTGGATTAAGATCTTAATCAAGCTCCATTTCTCAATTTGATTCCAGGCTAGTTTAAATGTCAACTATCATCCAAGGAAAACTATATACATATGTACAAAAAGATGCATATTTACACAAATTTTACAACCATGCAAAATTTTTGAAAAATGTTTTGAAATCATGAATGATGATGCATGAAGTGCAAGTTTTGCAAAAAGATATTTACACACATTTACACAAGATTTTTGCAAACTTTTGATTTTCAAAACATTTTGGAAAAATTTTGTACTATATACATAATTTTGATACAGAAGATATTTACACAAGCTTTACACACAAAAGATTTTTGAAATCATTTTTACAAAAATAATTTGTACACTAGCTATTTATGTGCAAAATAAAAGAAGATTATGTACATGCAAAAAAAAATTTTTTTTTTGTGGTTTTTAGCCATTTTTATTTATTAACACACTCACACAAAGTACGAGTTATGGCTAAAGTATATATGAAATATATACACACCCCCCTATACTTAGCTCGAACGATGTCCTCAGAGTCAAGAGCGATGAAGAAGACATAACTCGTGCTATGTATAGGGAAGTGAAAAGAAAGGCTATACAAAAGAGAATGAAAAGTCAAGAGGGACTCGGGTCTTCCCCCTATACTTAGGATCAAGTAATCCTAAGTATAGCAGGCTGTACACGAAGGGAAACCGAGTGGAGAATGTACAGGGTCTACCCCCCTATACTTAGGGTGAAATGTCCCTAAGTATAGGCAGCAAAACAGGGATAGACAGAAACAAAAGAAATACCCGAAATGTCTCACATCCCCCCTATACTTAGGGTAAAGTGCACCCTAAGTATAGCATAATCACAAGATGAAGAAAGGGATGTGGGACTAAAGAATGTGCTGATATGGACATCTGGATCTATGTACAGCGGAGGATCAGTAAAGCTCAGGCGTGAGATGCATTAGATGTGAGTCAAAGACCACATCTCACGCAAAATGAATAGGGGCAAGATCAGCGACCCGCGGCTCATGATCTAGAAATGGCTTGAGCCGCTGGCCGTTTACTCGGAAGGTACTCTCAGAAGACAACTCAGATATGTCGATGCTACCGTTGTCGTGTACCTTCCGAACCAGATAAGGTCCTTTCCATTTGCTTTGGAGCTTCCCTAGAAATAATCTAAGCCTCGCATCAAACAGCCATACTCTCTGTCCAATCTCAAAATGTTTGTGGCTGATATGAGAATCATGCCACTCTTTGACTTTCTCCTTATAATGTAGGCTGCTCGAGAAAGCTGCATCTCTAAGCTCTTCCAGGGCAGCTAGCTCTGCCCTCCTCTGGTCTCCTATACCATCTGGATCCATAAGTATGTCTGTAACTGCCCAAAGTGACTTGTGCCTCAGCTCAACTGGTAGGTGACAGGGCTTGCCATACACGAGGCGAAAGGGAGATGTGCCCAAAGGTGTCTTGAAAGACGTCCTATATGCCCACAAGACCGAGTCCAATAGCTGTGACCAATCCTTTCGGTCAGGGCGGACGACTTTCTGCAGAATAGTCTTGATCTCCCTATTCGACACCTCGGCTAGACCATTCGTCTGTGGATGGTATGGTGTAGCAACACGATGATCTATGCCGAACTCGCTAGCAAGTGCCTTCACCTGGTCGTTGATGAAGTGAGATCCCCCATCAGAAATAAGAACTCGTGGGACCCCGAACCGCGTGATGATATGCTTTCTCAAAAATCTGCAAACTGTCCTCGCATCAGCGGATCGGGCGGGGATAGCCTCAACCCAACGACTAACATAATCTACGGCCAACAAAATGTACTCAAATCCCAGACTCTTAGGGAATGGACCCATGAAATCGATGCCCCATGCGTCAAAAACCTCACAGAAGTGAATGGGCCGCATCGGCATCATATCACGCTGTCCACAAGTGCCCATCCTCTGGCAGTCAGTACACCTCTTCACGAACTCATCAGAGTCCTTGAAGAGGGTAGGCCACCACAAGCCGGATTGGAGCACTTTCTGTGCCGTTCTCCTCCCAGAATGATGTCCTCCTGCCTCAAGCTTGTGGCAGTAAGTGAGGACACTATGATGTTCCTCCTGAGGAATACACCGACGCCAGACGCTGTCCCCTCCCTCGTGGTAAAGGATGGGATCCTCCCAATGGTAAGACTTGGCCTTCGCTAGGAAGGTCTCACGCCTCTGCCTGGGCCAATCTTGGGGGACTTTCCCAGCAACGAGAAAGTTCACAATATCGGCATACCACGGGAGTGAGGCGATGGCAAGGATCGCCTCATCTGGGAAGGTATCTCTAATGGGATCAATCTGCTCAGAATCCTCAGGTTGCTCTAATCGGGAGAGATGATCCGCCACCACATTCTTGACTCCAGGCTTATCCTTGATCTCAATGTCGAACTCCTGAAGTAGAAGGATCCATCTAGTAAGTCTGGCCTTGGCATCCTTCTTTGACATGAGGTACCGGATGGCGGTGTGGTCAGTATATAAAGTCACTCTAGATCCAATGATATACGATCTGAACTTATCTAGGGCAAACACTACTGCTAGCATCTCCTTCTCTGTGACCGTATAATTCCGCTGGGCGGAATCCAATGTGCGGCTAGCATAATGTATGGCAAACGGGACTGCATCCCTCCTCTGTCCCAGCACTGCCCCCACGGCAAAATCGGAGGCGTCCGTCATGATCTCGAAGGGAAGAGACCAATCGGGTGGCTGAAGGACAGGAGCCTCAATAACACACTGTTGGAGAGTCTCAAAGGACGAAAGACACTTATCATCGACAAGGAACTCGGTGTCTTTCGTCAAGAGGTCAGTCAACGGTCGGGCAATCTTGCTGAAATCATGAATGAATCTCCTATAAAAACCAACGTGCCCCAGAAATGACCGTAGCTGCTTCAAATTGGACGGCGGTGCGAGTTTTCTAATGACGTCAACCTTGGCCGGATCAACCTCCATGCCCCTGTTGGAGATGATGTGGCCAAGCACCGTCCCTTGAGTCACCATGAAGTGACTCTTCTCCCAAGACAGAACCAAACGGGTAGCAATACATCGCTGGAGCACTCGGTCTAGGCAGTCAAGACAGGAATCGAATCCGTCGCCGTAAACCGAGAAATCGTCCATGAAGACCTCCAAACACTCCCCCACCATGTCCGAAAAGATCGACAGCATGCATCTCTGAAAAGTCGCAGGGGCGTTGCATAGCCCAAATGGCATGCATCGAAAGGCGTACGTACCAAAGGGACAGGTAAAGGTAGTCTTCTCCTGATCTTCAGGAGCGATGGCCACCTGATTGTAGCCCGAGTACCCATCCAGGAAGCAATAATGGCTCTTCCCTGCCAGTCTCTCTATGATCTGATCAATAAAAGGCAGGGGGAAATGGTCCTTCTTGGTGGCCTGGTTGAGTCTCCTGTAGTCAACGCAGACCCGCCAAGAGGTGGGTACTCGTGTAGCAATCTCCTCTCCCGACTCACTGATCACAGTCGTGATGCCCGTCTTCTTGGGCACCACATGCAAGGGGCTAACCCACTTGGAGTCGGAAATGGGATAAATAAAATCTGCACTCCACCATTTTGATATTTCCTTCATGACAACCTCTCTTAGGTTGGGGTTCAGTCGCCGCTGGAACTCACGCGACGGCTTTGCCCCTTCCTCGAGATAGATATGGTGGGAGCACAACGAGGGACTAATCCCGTGGAGATCTGCTACGCTCCATCCAATTGCCTTGTGGTTCTTTTCAAGAACCCCCATCAGACGGGATTCTTGTTCTCCAGTCAGATCGGCAGAGATGATGACTGGGTACATCTCAGACTCTCCCGCAAGGAATCGATACTTTAGCGAAGTAGGGAGCGGCTTTAGCTCTGGACAGCTGGGTGCTGGCAAATCTGGCTTCTGAAGAAGATGTGTGTATGCTGACAATTCTGCCAAATCTGCCTGGGAAAATGATAAAGAACTCTCACAAACTGGATCTGGAGGAGGCGGGTCCTCTGCATTGTCTCTGATCTGCTCTGCCTCTACCTCCTCCTCATCTGTAGGCTCAAGTGGATCCAGGTCTGGTATCTGATCATCACAATCTGCCCAATCAGATTCTGAATCCGAGGGATCTGTATCAACTGCGGTGGCATCAGTACCACCGTAGAGTAGGGTAGCCTTAGTACCACCATCACTGAAAATTGTGTCGCGATCAAGGTCCGACTCTGCTGACTCAATAATATCCTGAACCAGGGCTGTGCTCTCCAGGCTATCCTCTGCTATCATCTGTGCATCAGCTGTGTCTGAATATGAGAGGATGGTCTGTGCTGCAGGATCTGCCCAAGCTGCCTCATCATCTGTGATCACAAAATCACAGTCCTGGTGAATGTCTGGCTCTGTATCTGTCAGATGTTCTGAATCTGTACTGCCCTCTGAGCGGGATCTATCTCTGGCTCTGTGATCCTTAACCGTCTCTATTTGTATACTCTCGCCCTGGACGCGAAAGAATACCTTCCCACTGTCATGGTCAGTCACCGCCTTGGCTGTGGCCAAGAACGGGCGACCGAGGATGATGGGGGAATCGGTCAACGAGTCAGGGATCTCCATGTCCAGCACTACGAAGTCCACGGGGAATTGCAAACCCTGAATCGTGACGACAACGTCTCGCAACAACCCCTTTGGCCTCTTGACAGACCGATCAGCAAACTGAAGGTATGTCCTGCTCTGTCTAAGAGTGCCCAACTCTAAGTGGTTGAGAAGGGCTGCCGGAAGAAGGTTGATCGACGATCCGCTATCTAATAGAGTACGGTCGAACCTCTGCTCACTAATCTGACATCTGACATATGGGGCTCCTAAATCCGGCCTCTTGGTAGGCAGATGGTTCTGGATCGCGTAACACGTGGCTTTTGTCAACACATGAATCTCTGCGGTGTTGTTCCTCTTCTTCCTCCTGACTGTGGTCCTGTCTCTCAAGGATCGCTGAAGAAGAGGGATGTGCTGCAAAGCCTCATGGAGGGTCAGCTGGATGTGAAATCGGTCTATCATGCTCTGGCTGAACTCCTCCTGCTCTCTCTTTTTTGGATCTTTTTCTCTTTTCTTCCCCTTCCCCAACTCAAGGGCTCTAGGAAAGGGGATCACAGGGTCCTTCTCAGATGAAGGACTAGGAATAGGCCTAGACGGTTCGATGACCGGATCCTCACATACATCATTCACCACAGTGGGATCAGAAGAAACTAAACCTTTTCCTTTATTCAAAATAGAGTCCTGAGATACATTCATATGAGGAAAGACAACATCTCCATCAAAATGAATAATGGTGGCCTCAGTACCACCTCTAGCTGGCTCTACAACTAGACGTCTTGCGGCCTCAGTACCGCGGGCTGGCTCGGCTCTGCTGGTGGCGTCAGTACCACCTCCTCGATATGGTGAAGCGGCGGCCTCAGTACCGCCGGTGGAATCAGCATCTCGGGTGGCATCAGTACCACCGTCATCATCATGTGCGGCTTCAGTACCGCTCTCCTCTTCCTCATCTGGCGCTCTGGATGGATCCTCGCGTTGTCTCTCAGATGAGGCGCCGCCTGCTGGTCTTCTACCGCTCCTAAGTGTAACAAAATCAGCATCAAATAGATCCGACGACATATCATCAAATGAGTCACTAGGAGTGGTAGGCTCAGTGTGAACTACCTGCTCAGACTTCCTCTTCAAGCTATTCGGATTAGGCTCGATCTGTGCAGGGATGGCGGCCTTCCCTCTCATCAGGTCCCGCATCTCCTGGCGGAACTCGTCCATCTCCCGTCTAAATGTAGCCTGCTGCTCTGTGAAGATGCGGGCTAGATCATCCAAGGCGGGGCTCTCATGGGAGCCCGACGGGTTGCCTCTCTGGAAATGAGGCTGCTGGACCTGGTGCTGCTGCGGCTGAGAGGGGTAAGAGGAAGGATGCTGCTGCTGGTGAGCTTGCTGCTCACGTCTCCAATTCTGTCCCTGCTGCTGGTAGGGACGAGGTACGAAGGATGATGGCTGGTGTGGCTGGTATGCTGGGGGTTGCTGGTGATCTCTCTGCTGGGAGTAATGCCCTCCCTGACCGGCTGGCTGCTGTTGGAACTGGTTACCCCCATTCCCCCACCTGAATCCGGGATGGTCTCGTCGGATTCCAGGTTGAGGACGGTCATACCAAATCCCGTTGACATCCATCAACAGCTCTGCATTGAAGGGGTCTGGCGGCAGTACTGCCAGAGGCTGATCCGGCTGATATACCACCATCTGTAAGTCTGGAGATGGTGGTGACTGGTAAGAGGGCTGCTGCTGCTGGTACGGCTCCGCCTGTACAAGGTGAACTTGTCTAGGCTGCTGCAAGGAGCTGGAGCACTGGGACGAGCTGCGGCTGCTGCCGGAATTGCCTCGCGACTGAAGACGGGGCTGAGAAGCCGTCTGTGCCTCCTGAAGACACAAGAGATGGGTCTTCATGTCGCTCAGAGTTTGTGCCATCTGCTCCATCTGAGTTATGCCCTGGCACTGCTTCTTCTCTATTATTTCCATGCGGTCCAATTTCTCGCTGATAATCCCCATGTCCGCAGCGGCCGACTCTGCCTATGCGGCTGCAACTGTGGACGAACTGGATGAACCTGCATCAACCCGTGCTATCCGCTGGTACTGCACGGGTCCTGGCGGCTGCTGAGATCTCTGTGTGTACAACCGAGTCTGTGACATCACCATGTAATTTTCGGCCATCTCCTCGTAAATGGCCCAGACTTGGTCGTGGTCCTTGGCAAAGTAGGACCCGCCGCAAGAAGCATTCACCAGACCCTGAAGCTCTGGCGTCATCCCACTAAAGAAGCTCTGAACTAGGTTCGGCTTGGAAATGTCGTGGTGTGGGCATCTATCCAGAAGCTCTCTAAACCTCTCCCATGCCTCGTGAAACTGCTCGTTAGGGAGCATGGAGAAGTTGTTGATCAGGGCCCTCGCTGCATTCGTCCGCCCGAGTGGATAGTACTTGTTCAAGTACTCGGTGCGGAGCTGCTCCCAGGTGTAAACAAACTTCCCTAAATGCTTCAGCCAGGCGGCTGCTCTATCTGCCAGTGAAAAAGGGAAGGCCATCATCCGAATCGTATCCTGGTCCACATGACGGTCGTGGACAGTGCTGCAGATCATCAAAAACTCCTGGAGATGGAGGTGGGGCTCCTCCGTGGCAAGTCCGTGAAAATGAGGAAGCATCTGCAGGGTGTTTGGAGGGAACTTGAAATCCCCCACGATGGCAGGTACCACCACCCAATGGTGCATCAGTGTAGATCCGGGGTTGTGTAACTCCCGCATCGGTCTCGGTGGTCCCGCTGCTGCGGCGGCTGCCGCTGCGGCAGCTGCTGCTGCGGCTGCTGCCTCGGCATCAGCATCAGGAATGTCCTCAGGCTCGCTCTGATCTCTCACTTCTCTGAGTCGCTCCAGCTCCCTTCTCATCTCAATCATGAAAGCTCCCTGATCGCGTAGCTGCTTCTGTACTGTCTCTAATGACGCGATCAGGGTGGAGTTGATCGCTCCCTGGTCTAGTACAAAATGTTCGGGTTGGCGATCATCTGAACTGCCGGCTCCGGCCATAGTGACGTCTGCAAAATCAGATGAGCCCAATTCAGGTTCTGTCAAATCAATTCGTCTTTCCTCGGGCTCATGTCTCTCAGTAGCAAAAGAAAGGGGATCGAGGGGGAACAGGGTGGAATCGTACTCGGGCCCGGAGAGCTGGTCTCGACTTTCACGGGCCAACCTAGATGGTGAAGTAGACGCGCCTGAAAGCGGTGCAGCCAAAGGCTGCCTAAGAGATCGTCTACCCATCATCTTGATCTGACGAGTTAGGCGGATGGGATCTGGAGAAAATATGATCGCAAAGCAAACCCCCGGTTCACCAACGCAACACAATCTGAAGACCGTGAAAGCTCGGTCCATTTATCTTGTCAATTTTATTTGGTGAACATACAGAATATCAGAGCGCTTACGTGACCTGTTAGGATACCCGATGCTACTCCAACCGACTGGCCCGCACGGAAGAGTCGGTAGTCAGCTAGAAATAGCACCGGAGGGCTCTACCTAGGGTGCGGGTCACTCTCTCGCGCATCCAAACCATACAATGAGGGGGTTGCTCTCCCCAAGAAAAAATTTTTTTAATGTGAGTGTCTTTTAGGGTCAATAGTGTTATCCAGTCCCAAATTTTTTTATTTTTTTCTTTTTAATTTTTTTTTCTCAAAATAAATACAAGCGGCCTAACGAATTTTCCGATTCTCCTGATTATTAAGTCAAAAACGGGGGAAGAAGTCGAAAAAGCCGATGCACGCGAAATCAATGATGCATGCAAAGTCAGAAAAGCGTACCTGCCTCCAGCTCTCTACATGCAGAGTGATCCGCGCATAAAATAAAGACAGAAAAGTAAACTAAGCTATATGATGCAACGGTAAAAAGCCGAGTCCTAAGACAAGCAACTTCTATTGATCGTGAAGAACAATAGTTAGTTAACCGAATCGAGTCCGGAGTCCGATCTTGGGAGTCACTCGGTGCCCGCCACAACGGGTCCTGCCAGCGATGTATGTGACTCCTAACGGCACGTGGTCTCAAATCCAATTAAACTAACTTTTTTAGTGAATTTTAGTAAGGTCCAATTACGTTCTATAGGAACAGATATTCTATTAAGTGTTGGGCCTTAAAAATCTTACGTCACAACCAACAAAAATCCTATGTCTAGGGGCTCGAGCAAAAACCGCGAAAAATCCGGAAAATGACAGTAAGAAAAGAAAAAGAAAACCGCGTAAAAAGCCGCGAAAAAGCCGAGGGGTCCTAATGGGTCCCCCGAGCACGCCGGTGCTCGGCGAAACAGACCCGCTAAGGTCTAAGTCTATCAGTCCAAACAGTCTCAGAGTCCTGTATTATTACAATTAATAATAAATGAATAAAATTCTATCCTACTGCCTCACTCCACTCAACTCTCTCCTCTCGCTCTCTCCTGCGGCTTCGTAGAGAAAGAAAAGCCGCCTCCGAATGCCGCGGCTGCACCGCTCCTCGAAAGTCACCTCCGCGGTCCTCGGGCCCTCGCAAGAAAACAGGAAGAGTGGTCAGACCAATCAAATAATAAATGAAAATAAAAGCAAGGGTATATGTGCAAAAATGGAAAACAAAATAATCACACAAAATAAAACAAAAATAAAAATAAAAGAAAATCAAAATAAAACAAAATAAATCAAAAAGGAACTATGAACAAAAGCCGCGAAAAGCCGCGAGCTCCGAAGAGCCGTGAAAAGCCGCGAAAACAAAAATGAAAAGAAAGTCAAAAGTAACTACTAAGCCGTGCTCCCCGGCAACGGCGCCATTCTGATGACCGCCCGAATGACTAAGGTAAAGGTGTAGAAAAATAGGTCGTTGCGACCTCAATCACTCAGACTAAGTCAATCAAGAAAAATCAACCACTCAGGACATGTAAAACTAATCAAGCACAAAAGAGAGCGGTCTCGCTATGAGATTAACCTGGTATAGCACCCAGGGTCGAACACAAGGAGCACGAATTGGCCAAAGGCCTACGAAGTAGTCAAAATAAAATAAAACACAGAGAAGATATTTTTAGTGATTTTTAATGATTTTTATATATTTTTTTTTGAATTTTTAATATGTGAAGAAAATAAAAGAAAGTAAATATCAACACACTTCTACAATTTATTTCACACACCAAAAATAAAGCAAAAATTCAAGAAAAAAAGGTTTTTATGTTTTTTAAGTTTTTAAGTGTTTTTGGTGAATTTTTGGTAATTTTCTTTGGTATATTTTATTTTCTAAAAATCAAAAAGTGAGAGAAAGACATGGTACTGTCCAGCCAGAACCAAAACCCTTAAATAAAATATCTAAGGATCACAAAAGGCTCTGGAGGTAATTTTCCTATATTCTAAATAAAATAAGGAAAATTTGGGCACCAGAATTATTGCTTTTGGATTTTTAGATTATTTATTATAATTTTTATGGGTTTTTAAGGGTTTTTAAGTTTTTAGGGTTTTTACGCAATGAAAAATAGCCAAAATTGGCCAGAAAATCAAACAACACACAAACAACAGTAACTAAAATTTTTAGAATTTTTGGGGGTGATTTTATATTTTTTTTTGTGATTTTTCAAGTTAAACAGTAGCAAAAATAGGGGTTTTTGAATTTTTAAAAATAGCAAATGAAATCAAAAATGTCCTCAAAAATTCACAAAAATTCTACACCATGGCAGGAGCCATGTGTCAAATTTTCATCGAATTTGGAGGTGATTTGATATTTTAATCAAAAATAAAGGAGGGGCACAGTGCACAGGGACCTAAGTGCAAATACCCAAAAGTTCTGGGGTCCTGGTGCAAAATACCCAAGAAATCACGCGCGAGGCGCGTGCCTGGGGCACTCAGGGACCTAAATGTAAGAAAAATAAGTTCCGAGGGCTTATTGGTAACAAGTACCAAAAGTCCATGGGCTTATCTGCAAAATACCCAAAATAAAACGCACATGGGGAATTAAATCACGCACAGGGGCATAAATGCAAATAAAGAAAACTTTTTATTCAATCCGATAACATCCAGAACTACAGGGCTTAAGTCGCAAATAACCCAAAATATCACGTGTCGATGCACGTGTCTCACACAAACAGGGGCATAAATGCAAATACTGAAAAGCTCGAGGTCTAATGTGCAAATAACCCAACGTAAACAAAATACTCAAAATATTTACAGGACTGAAATGTAACACAAAAACTACGAGGGGGCCTAAGGTAATTTACCCCTTTTATTAAGTCGAACCGATGGATGAGCGCCACGTGGATAGATGGACGGCTGAGAAGGGGGTGGCGCCCAGGTCTCCGGTCCTCGACTGTGATCCGACGGTCCAGGTGCTGCCACGTTGCAGATCGAACGGTGGGCGGACGACGAGGTTGAGCTGCGCTGGATCGACGGTGGAGATCGACCCTCGGATGGATCTGACGGTTGAAGCTGCTCCTCGAATGGACGTACGTGATTGGATCTGGAGCTCGTGGGTCAATCGGACGGCGGAGGAGGGTGATGGACGAACAGGGCTCCGGCGAACTTCGCCGGACTCGTGACGGCGCTGGTCTCCTCGTGGACGCTCGCTGAAGGTTGGAGAAGGAAGCTGTGATCCCTCCGCGTCTAATGGAGCCCTCCGATGCCCCAACCGATCCTCTGGGAGGTCCGGTGAGGTCGGCGGAGGTGGAGCAGCTGGTTCAAGTGGTCCAAGCCCTCAGATGGGCTTGGATAGACCTGCAAAGTATCCCAGCAAACTCGCGGGTCGAGGGCAAAGTGCCTCGACCCTGTTAGGCGTGGTGAAGATGCATGGTGCGTCGGAATGGAGAGCTCCGGCGAAGGTGGTCGGCGGAGGAGCTCGATTCCCAGATCCTGTGCGATCTGGGTTGGGTGAATGGGTGAAGAAGATGCGGAGAAGTCTGGTGAAGATGATGGTCGAGTCGGAATGGCAGATGGGAGATCGGAGGTGGCTGGCGACGGCGGCGGAGCTACGCTACCAGTAAGCTAAAAATCGAAAGCTACGCTAATCTACGGCCTAAGAGATCTACCTGGGTGGTCGGAGAGACTGGGGAAGAGCAGGGGGTGCTCCTGGTCTTAGCCTCAAGGGTCGTCTCGGCCCGAGGCTCGGTGCTCACGCTAGTGGCGGAGCAACGGCGGCGACACACGCCGGATCAGTGGTTTCACCTCCTCGCCTCGCTGCAACAGGGGCGATCGCTTGCTGTCACTCTCACGGTGCCTCTGGAGTTCACTGGGAAGAAGGGGAAGGTCCAAAGATAAGGCGCGGAGGCGGCGGAGGTCGAGATATATATGGAGGCAGGGCTGATTAGGGTTGGGTGGAGACGGCTATGGAAGGCGTGGATCCTTCGGCGAAGGATCTGGCGAGGATGTCGGATGATTGGCGAAGGATCCGGGCACGGGATTTGCGGAGGCGACAGGCTGGAGACGCGTGGAGAAATCGGCGAAGTCGGGTCGGGCGCGGGTCTCCCCAAAAGGAAAGAGTCCGCGGGGGAGTTGACCGGGGTCAACAATCCCCCGTGGACCATTCAGGAGCTGCCACGTAGTTGATTTTTTTGTTTATTTATTTTAAGGCAGAAAATGGCCGAATTAAGAAAAACTTAAAACATGAAATATTTTTCTTTTATTTTTTTCTATTTTTTGGTGATTTTTAATTAATTTTTGGAAATAAGAATAAGGTATGTACATTATAGGTCTATACATAGGTATGTGTACAAGATGTTTTTGTATTTTTAATTTTGTAATTTTTATTTGATTTTTGTTTTGTTTCTTTTTATTTATTTTATTTACAAAATATAATCTAGAATATTTACAAAAAGTTTTAGAAATAAATAAATTTATTTACAAGGTGAAATAGCTAAGGAAGGTGGTATATGTACATGGGAAAAAGATATTTTTGGATTTTTGATTTTTAATTTTTATTTTGTTTTTAATAGCTTTTACAAAATATATACAAATATTTACAACATATTTTTGGGTGAGGAAAATATATAGTTTTATTTATTTACAAATATATACATATGTGAGCCCCTATCTCCCTCTACTTGGCTTTTATGCGGTCGGGCCCAAGCTGAGCCCTCCCTTGGGTTAGGTTGCTCAATATTTATTCTAAATATTTCCCTCTTTTTCTTTTTACTCTTTATTCTTTTATTTTTGCACAAAAACATGCTAATTATCTATTTTTACAAAGATGCATGCTTTTGCTAAATAATCCTATTTGCACATATCTACATGCATTTGCATAAGTTTTTGTAGCTAAAATATAAGAATAAAGAGTGATGAATGGGTATTCATCAATACCCCTATAACAATATACCTATACTATATCATACTTTAAATCATATTAAATAAAATACAAAATATAAAAAGATAATAAACGTATATATAAATACCTTATAGTATATTATATTCAGTATAAAAGTAGTTTAAAAAATAAAAAAAATATGTTTTTCTATTTTTAATAAGTTATTTTAAAATATAAAAAAATATAACAAAACTTACAAAATACATAAAAAATACAAAAACACTAAAAAATAAATAAAAATTCTATACATTATATTTTACCATATTTTGCTTAAAAATCAAAAATAAAATAAAAATTGAATATTAAAATCAATAAAAAATTTAAAATACATAAAAACTTCTAACAAATATAACTATTTCAATAAAAATCCTAAAAATATGTACAATTTATCATTTTGAATGTATTTTCATCTAATTTCTAATAAAAATAAAATAAAAATATTTTCTCAATATTTTCTATTTTGAAACTCACAAATAAAAATATGTTTTCAAATAAAAATTAGTTTACGACTTTTTATTTTTTATTTGTGCAACACAGGTTTCAAGCCGTACAGCTGCGAACCAGAAAGCCAATTTGATTTTTTTTGTATTCCCTCTGTAAAGAGATAAAGGTCACTTGCTTGTTTTTTTATTTTGTAGAAGGGGCCCCGTAAGGGCATCCCAACTTGTACCTCCCTCTCTTCTTCTCGGGGTCTGTTTCACTGAGTCTTGTGTACTTGGGGGAATATGGCACCCACTGCGGCTTTTTCGCATCATGATTTCTCTACATTTTCCGGAGCTTTTCCTAGGCTTTTCCTGGGCTAGGTGCTTGTCGAGGATTTTTGTTTTACTTTGTCTGTGCCACCGTAGTTAAATTTAGGACACACAACCTAGTTGTATGCTTGTTCATCTAGGTCAAAAATATGAAAAGAAAATTGTTAGACTTTTTCTTGAAAAGATCAAAAAAATGATAACCTGGAAAATAAATTAGGGACTGCTAACAATACATGACTCTAAAAATAAACGTAACGAACTCCATATTGATTTGGGAGAGCAATCCCTAACGAATGACTGGCAGGCACTTTCCAAATTTGTGAGTGAGGGATGACCCATAAAGGTAGAACGTAAGCTCGATTTTTTCGTAAGACTACTAATATGACAGTCAGTTGTCTACTCTTCAGTGAGGACTCTCGGGTAGCCAGAAACGGTTCGGATTTCCTTAGCAGAGTGGGAGGTTTAGAGGACACTGCGTAAGGCTCCGTCCTTAAGTAAAACGGGTAGCCAGAAATGGTCTATTACTTACTCATGTACTGACTGAAAGTAGGTGATTAGCTGTTCGGACTCAGGATAGTTTTTCGGGAAGTTCAGACACCTATCAGCTCATGTAATTTGTGAAAAGACTTACTTTGCCTATAAACCCTAAAACTGAAAAGATTAACGACCGAACATTCACGGTCATTTCCGGGTTGAGTTGGTGAATCCGGGGTTTTGCTTTGCGTTTGATTCTGTGGTGTGAGTCTATATCCTGTAGATATTTAGAAGCTAACCATCTATCTTATCAAGATGATGGGTAGGCGGTCACTTCGATCGACTTTGACCAATCCTCTCTCTCGCGCACCTGCCCATCCATCCTGATCGGTTCGGGATGTCTATCTTCCCTAACTGAAATCTCTTCGTGTTCCATCTTCCAGGCATGACTCTGACCCTGGAATGTCTTCTCCCACTCCATCTTCTTATCAATCTTTATCACATCACTGTCGGTTTGACAGAACCCTCTTTTACAGCCGCAGTTGCATGTCGACTTGGCAGAACCTGATCTAGATTCTTTCTACTTCCATACTACATGGATGGCAAAGGACCGTAGCAGTCGCAGACTGCTTCAGTGGTAATAGATCGAGCATCAATCAACAGTGGTCTCCTATCATCCATTGAGTCGATGCAGAATCAGATAAGGGAACAAGGGAGACTGATGAACGATGTCTGGGAAGATCTGACACAGCTGAGAACCTAGAGAGAGACTATAGATGCTGAAATCCCATGAGATGAGGCTAGTGGACAGAATGGAGCAGAGAGACTTACACTTGATCCGAACAGAACGATGAAGCAACTCTACAACCCTGAAGCTTCTACCACTCACTGATGGATTCGTCTTCCTTCCATCCATGGCAATTTTGAGCTCCGACCACAGACCATCCAGTTGCTGCCTAAGTTTCATGGGCTATCTACGGAGGAGCCGCATCTGCACCTACAGGAGTTCGAGCTTATCTACAGTACAGTGCATGATCTATATGTACACGAGGACACGATCAAATTAATCGATTTTCCATTCTCCCCCATGGATAGAGCAGCCTAGTGGCTAAAGCATTTAGGGAGATACGTTTCAACATGGGAACAGTTGAGAACAAAATATCTGAACAAGTACTACCCACTTGATTATACTAATGCTGCTCGAGCTATGAAGCAACCTCACCATGATCGGGAACGAGTAGTTCCATGAGGCATGGAATAGATTCAGAGAGCTCATAGATAGGTGTTCCCACCACGAGATCTCGAAGCCGAACCTAGTTCAGAGCTTCTTCTATGGACTGACACCAGAGTTGCAGGGATTGGTGAACGCTTCCTATGGTGGATCTTATTTTTCTAAGCATGAAGACTTATGAATCCACGATTCATCGCCTTTATTATTTTATTTTAGCTTTATTTCCTTAGTCAAATACCTGTAAATACCCACTAATTTCATAAACTTACCATTCAGCATGCATTTGTTAAATATGCGTTTTTAACATTGTTTATATTCAAATAAAAGAATAAAGAAGAAAAGAAAAAGGAAAGAAAAGAAAAATAAAAATAAAAGATTTATTTATGAAATAAATGCATACTAGCCCGAAATCCGAGAGAAGGTCAAGATTTGACCTGATCAGCTAGGAATAAAGTAGGGGGAGATAGTGTCTTTAATCCAAAAATCCAAAAATAATTTGTAAATATTCTTCCTTTTTTTTGAATTTATTCTTTGTATATTTGTACAAAACTTACATGGTTTTATTTGTATATAAATTGCCAAATTAAATATTTTTTAAACAGAAATTGTAAATAAAAATGTTTTGTAAATAATAAAAATAATTACAAAGTAAAACCATGTATAGAATAAAAGTACCCACACTCAGAAAAAGTCGTAAAGTGACAATTGAAAGATCAATTTCGGCTCCATATGAACTCAAATTTAATCAAACTCACTTCCATTGTACTCTAAATTAAATTATCTTTAAAATGGTTATGATTTCATAATTTTTGGAGTTACGATTGAAAAGTTGATTTTCTAGGGTGGTTTTTGCATTTTTACCATTATTTATTATATATTTATTCATTTTTATTTTTTCACAATATAAATAATTTAAATATTTCTATAATTATTTAAAATAAAAATAATAAAAATTAAAAAATTATTTCCCTATTTGTGCATGTGTATAATGTATTATATGTGTATATTACTTGTATATAACTAATTTTCTTATATAGAAAAACCATCGAAAATTAATTTCTAATATTAATTAATTAAATTAATATAATTACGAAAATTTAATTAATTTATTTAATTATTTGATTTGAAAACCTATCTTGTATATAAGATTTGATTTTCTACCTTAAATAACCACCATTAAGGTGGCTAATTAATTTTCGTAAATTAATTATTTTAATTATTTTATTTAATTACGAAATTTATTTTTAATTAATTTATTAATTTATTTTATTTATTTAAACAACCACTAATTACCTTCCTTTTTGTACATATTTTCCTTTTTTCGGTTTTATTCTTCTTTTTGTTGAGCTCCACCTCCCTCATTTTCCTCTTGATCAATCTTTGGTGGAGAGGAGCCCGATCTCTAAGAACTTCTTGTCACAGAAAGGTGACCCACCTCCGAGTCGTCCGGTGACAGTGAGTCAGTCCTCGTCGAGGCCATCACGGCATGTCTGATCCCAAGGAGTGTTCCACTTTATTTTTCTACATTTTCTAGATATATATTAGATTTAATTTGTGCTTTGATTAATGCTTAACTTTTACATCTCAATCCCAAAAATATTCATTTTGATTTGCTTTCGCAATCCGATCTGACATCGATTTCCACATTCATCTTCTCAATCCATATGTATTCACGTTCTACCTCACATGATCTCTCACCTCCGATCACACACGGTGACTGGAGACACAAATTCGATTTCTCATTTTTCGTCGGATTCCTGTTCACGTATTCTGATTTTTCTTGGATAGAGCCATCGTACTTGTATCCTCATTTATTTATGTAAAAATAAAAATATAAAAAATATAAAAAATATATAGTTTTTATCTCTATCTAACATCTATTTTGCAGGAAAAAATAAAAAATAATATATTTATTTATTTATTTACAGTATTCAAAAAAATAATTTGGCTATAATTTCAAAAAAAGGTTTTTTTACAGCTATTGTTCTTTAAAAAAATAAAAAAAGCAGGCGCTGCTCCACCTGGGAGCAGCCTCCTCGACCGTACCGTCCTCCACCTCCAACGGTGTCGACGCTATCTCCGCACAGTCACGCCACCGCCAGCACCTAGCGGGCGTGCCACCCGCCAATCGAAGCCTTCGCCGCCTCCCCTCCGTGCGGGCCACCGCTTGGGGGCCCACCATCCGTCCAACGATCTCCTCAGCCAGCTTCGCCTATTCGGCCTTCTACCGTCGCCTGCGCGGACCAGCTCTACCTCTGCGCGTGCCAGCGCCGCGCGGGCCTCCGTCCACCGCGCAGGCGCCGCCCATCCACGGCCGCATAAAGCAGCTGCGCCAGCCACCCAGTGTCGTGTGGACTTCCTCCACCGCCCACCTTCTGCCGGCCCATGCCAGGCAGCGCCCGCCGACGCCTCTAGGACTTCCTCTATCGCCCGCCGCAGAACCCCATCCATCATTCGTCGCCCCGCACGTGGGGTAGAAGAAAGGAGGTGGCGGTGCCCCCCATCACCCCCTGTTGTTTGAGAAGAAATGAACGAAGCCCAGAAGAGCCCTAAAAATTTATTATTTTATTTGGGCAAATTACATATTCACCCTTGGAAGTTTTTGAAATTGCGAAAAGGCCCCTGCCAGCACATAGCACGTGCGACACACGTGACTCTTTGGGTAAATTGCAAATTCCACCTGCAGTGTATTTCTTTTATTTATTTGATGTAAACATTAAATATTTACATTTTAGTCCCTGCTATCCAGACTGTTTATTTTGCATGTTCTTTTTATTGAAATAAATATTTTCATCGCTTTAAAACTTCTACAATAATTTGTGTATACTCATGTTGTGTTCCTCTTCATTGTATAAATTTTTCATCACATTTTATTTTTATTTGATATTTTAAAAAAATCAAAAATAGTGTCATTTTCTCTGCTTGAACTTTGAAAAATCATAAAAATTCAAATATTCTCTGAAAAAATCCAAAAAAATATATTAGGTGTATTTTATTGTCTTTTATTCTCTAACCAAATTTTACGCATTAGCTATTTATAAAACCCGTAAAATATATAATCTTATAAAAATTATAGAAAATTCTAGAAAATTCCAAAAATAGTGATTCCAATTTCTCTGTGTAGATAGTTGTCTATATTTTAGCATAAAAATTATTCCCAGGAGTTTTGGACATTTAAATATTTTTAAATTGCAAATTACTCTAGGTTGAGCATTGTTTACTTCTTTTTCCACTGTTTGATTTTAATAAAATCACAAAAACATCAGAAAAACTTGGAAAAATTACCAAAAACATTTTAAAAATTATAAAATCTAAAATATTTCCTTTGCAATTTTCTGAGCATTTTTTACTATTCTTAAAAATACAAAAAGAGTGTGGTGTGTGTATTTCTTCCCTTGTGCATATTGTTCCTTATTTGAAAATTAAAAAATGAAAAAATAAAAACCACTAAAAATTCATTTTATTTTACTTTGAAATTTGACTTCTGAGTTTTTCAATCGTGATCCTTGTGTTCGACCTTGGTCGCTATACCAGGTAAATTAAATAGCGAAGACCGCTTACGTTACTTTTCATTGATTTATTTTTTTAAAGTGGTTTTATATATTTTTCTCGTTGATTATGATTAGTGATTCAGGTCACAATGACCCTTGATTATTTACATACTTAATCAGAGATGTCAGGCATGTCACCAGAATGGAGTCGTTGCCGGGGAGCACGACTTTGTAGTTATTTTTCAATTTTATTTTATTATCTCTATTTATTATAATTGTTCTCTGACCATCTCTTATTTCACTTTTTGTGCGAGGAACCGCCGACGTACAATTCGGATTCTTTAGAAGGTCCAGCATAGGAGGAGGAACAGAAGAGCCAGAAAGCAGCTATTCTATTTAGAGAATTATTTTTTGTGAATATTTGTAAAATTTTGTATTATTCTGTATACTTGGACAATAGGACACTTAAACTATTCGAGGTCTATTTCGCCAAGTGTGGGTACACTTGGGGGACCTCACCGTGTTTTGTTTTCTCATTTTTATTTTTATTTGTTTCACGTGGATTTTTTGTGCTTGAGCCCCTAGATTTAGATTTCTATTTTATTGAACAAGGTATCATTAGGTCCAAAGCCCCTAATAGAACATATGTTCCTATAGAACTCGCTTGGACTTAGTCAAATAAATCTGTGCTTCACGATAATAGAAGTTTTTGTTTAGGATGGTTCTCGCATTGCATTCATATAGAGTAGTTTAATTTTTCTACGTGGATCATATTGCATGTAGAGCGCTGGAGGCAGGTACGCACCTCTATCTGTAGCATTTGCATCCATGTTTTCTCGTGCACTGACTTTTCCGTTTCCCCCTCTATTTTGTAGATATAGGAATAAAGGAAATCAGAAATCCTATTAGTCATTTCATTGAAAAATATTCAAAAAAAAGAGAAAATCAAAAATTAAAAATCGAAATTGCTAATTGAACTTGACCATTGAAATAGAAACTTAACCGAGCAAACCCCTCCTTGTTTGATTTATCTACAGCGAGAGAGTGACCCACACACTAGGATAGAGCCACGCTTGAACTCCTTTCAGACTATTGGTCTTGTAGCTAGTTGTTGTCCAATGAGGACTTCACTAGGTAGCCGGTAATCGGTCAGGGACTTCCTTAGCAGATTGGGCAGATCAGGTAGCCGGTAAACGGTCCGCACTGATGACTGGGATTTTCAGAGGGTCTAGATGTCTCACAAGGCGAGAGATCCAGTCGCTGAATCGACCGCTCCAAAATTCCCAAATCAAACAACAATTAACCCACAATAAAATATATGCAATGAATATCAAAAATGTGGAGTTAAAATTTATTATAACTCTACATGCAAGTGTGTATAGGTGTAAGCATGAGTAGAGGTCGAACACTGGGAGGCGAATGGTGATGTGGTGAAAATTGGTTGTGCAATTATTCAATTCAATGATCATGTCCAATCCTTATTGTTTTTGTGGGTTTTTTATTTTATTTTTTTATAATTTTTATTTTGTTTTTATATTTTATATTTTTTTGTTGTTTTCTTTTTTATATTTTTAATTATATAATATATATATATGGAAATATATAAGAGAAGAGGGAGAGAAGTAATATAATATATGGCTATGTATATATAAATGCTCAAAATATATTACATATAGTATATTTTTTTCTCTTTTTTTATATTTTTATTTTTTTTGTTATTTTTCTAATTTTTATGTATTTTTAATTTCAAAAATGTCCCTAACGTGGACTAATTAAATAGGCCGAACATAATTTGGGTTTTAAAAATATAAAATAATTCCCAAAATTACCCAAATTAATTTCAATACATTAATAATATATAGATAATTATAAAAGAGAAAACTATATTTTTGGTATTTTTCTAGGGTTTTTCTATTTTTTTTGGATTTTGGAGCTTTATGATTTTTATATTTTTATTTTTCTTATTTTTAGGGTTTTTCATTTTCTGGACTTAATATATCTATAAATATACCGTATATATTTTTTTGTAATTTTTCAAAAACATTTTATAATTTTTTTTGTATTTTCTCATTTAAACAGTGCGAAAAGGGCTCCTTTTTCATTTTTAATAAATAGGTTAAATGCAAAAAATGCAGAATGGACACGTGGCGTGAAGGTACACGACATGAAGCTTCTAACCTAGTTTTTGTGGATTTTTAGGAGCTACATAGGTATTTTTAATAATTAGATAAAAGACATAAAATTTAAACAGCCTAGTAGGGGCATTTTTGCAAATAAAATAAATACAGGGGGCTATGTACGAAAATACCTACTGTAATAAACATTTATTTTAATTTTTGGAACTATTTTACAATTAACAAAACCCGCCAGGGTTTACATGCAAAATTCACGCGCCTCACGTGAGACTGCACGTGAGGCGCGGAGGGACCTAAATGGAATTCTATAAAGCACAGGGGTCCCACTGCAAAGTTTACAGTTTATTTACAATGTGACATTTATTTTCCAATATTAAAAATTAAATACAACAAAAAGCGGGGGTATAAGTGAAAATTACCCCCAGAGGCGCTGAATCTGACGGTTGAACTTCGTCCACTTGACACGCGTCGCCTCCAAGTCTGTCGATGCCGCTTTGCCGATGGAGGGCTGAGATAAGATCATCTGGGCTGATCTGACGGTCTGAACGCTGCTCCATCGGATGGCTGTGCTTCGATCTGGAGGGTCTCCCTTCATCCAACGGCAGGGGACGAAGATGGAAGAACAGGGAAGAAGGCTCGCCGGGGTGAGCTTCTTCCGACAAGATCTCGCTTACCGGCCGGTCTTTGCTGCTCCCAAGGATCCTCCAAGCTTCCTGGGAGGTATCTCTAGCTGTTGGAGCTCTCGGATCGGTCAGAGGCATACTAGAGTGCCCTTGCGAGGTCGGAGAATTCAAGGTGCTCCAGGTACCTCCGGCGGCATGTAATTTCGACTCCTGGTGCTTATTAGCGCGCCAGACCTTCACAGGAAGATCACACGGTTCGAGGGCTTCACCCTCGACCTGGGGTTTGAAGCTGTTAGCATAAAAATGGATGAGGTGGCGAAGCTTCCGGCGAGCGGCGGAGTTGAAGCTTCGGGTCGCGAATCCAAGAGGGATTCGGTTGGTCAAAGGTGGCTGGGAGATGAAGAAACTGGAAGGGAATGGAATGGGGTGGTCGTAGCGGTCGGAAAACGTCGAGAGCACAGTGAAATGGTTCGCCGGAGCTAAGCTTCGGCGAACTACGAATCGGCTAATCTATGTTAAACCTAAGGACTAATGATTAAACTAAATGCAGAAATGAAAATCTGGGAAGGAAACCTACCTAGTAAAATAAATACGCAGCTCTTATACCTGGGGGCCTCCAGGGAGCAGGACGGACGCCGGAGCTCCACCGTGGGTGCATCTCCTTCCTCCACGAGCTTCCACAACCTTCAGGGGACCTCCACCTGTCACATGGATGCACACTAGGCCGAAGGTGGGAGCTCTGGGGCTAGGGAAATGGCCAAAAAGGTTCGGAGGAAGAAGATGAGTTATTTATAAACAAGGTGGTGCGCCCTTATGGATCGGCTCAAATCAAAGAATCTAGGCTATGTACAAGCAATCTACAAGGGTGGTGTGGATCACGATGATTCTAGGAGAAACTTCCGCGAAAATATCGAAGGTGATTGATCACTGTATCGAGCGGGAAAAATGCAAGAATAAGGGGGAAAAGACAGTTCTGACGGGTCAGAGTCCCAGGTCGGACAGTTGACCACGGTCAACATTGGTAGGGTTGTGATTGGTCCATATCAGCCTGAATTTGACTCATTATTTTTACCTAATAAATGAATTTATTAAATTTTACTTATAAAATAAAAAATGTTTATTAAGTAATCTAGTATTTATTTATGATTTTTATTTATTTTTTTGATGTATTTTATTATGAAATAATTTTAATGATGTATTTATAAGTATATTTATATGTATTTATTTTTTTTTTGTGTATTTCTATTTTATTATTTTATTTTCTTATTTTATATATTTATAAATTATTTTTTGTGGGTATAAAAAATATTTTTATTTAATTTTTATGAGTTTATTTACATTTTTAAATAAATAGGTATGTGCAATATGTAGGTATACTTATAGGTATTTTACCTATATTTTATTTACACTTTATTTATTTAATGTATTTTATTGTAATAAATTATATGTAATATGAAAGAATAAAATAATTAAAGAATGTATTTCCCTTTTATTTATGTACATACATAACATAGGTATTTTGCCTATATATTGCATAGACTTATTTTATTTTACAAATTCCTTTTGGTTTTATTCTAATTTCAATATGTTCATGTATTATATACATTATTTACAAAATTCTGAAAATATAAATTTGTAAAAATAATGAATAATGAATAAATTGAATATTTAATCAGGCAGATTGTACAATGAGGGCCAAAAACCTAACTTTCACAGACGAACTCCAAAAATCATCAAAGCAATTTTATTAAATAGTTCTTGCAAAGCTATATACAATTAAAGGTGATTTTGGGTGATTTTGAGTTTTATTTGTAAGATATGGGTTTGTGAAGTTGAGATTCTGACTTTTTATTCTGTGTATAAAATATACACTGTGTATTCTTTTTGTACAAACTTAATTTTGTATTTTTATTTACATTATTATCTACAAACTTTCATGTACAAAATATTTCTATTTGATGAATAAATAATTATATACAAAATAAGTGTCAAAAATGCATAAATGAATGAATAAATAAAATGAGGTATTTATTGTATTAATTGCCCTTATCTCCCCCTACTTTATTCCTTGTCGACCAACTCCATTCTGACCTTGGTCTCGGGGTTAGGGTCATAAAATATTTGCAATATTTTATTCCTTTTTCTTTTCTCTCTTTATTCTATAATTTTGGCATTAAAAACCTTATTTTATGTACAATAAATACAATAAATAATGAATGCTATTATGTACAAATGCTATTTACATGCATTTGCTGGGGTTTTTAAGGCCAAATGATAGAATAAAGATGATGAAATGGAGATTCATCACCCCCCTATACTTGCCTTTGCTAGTCCCTAGCAAATACTTATGCAATAAGTACAAAAAGAATGAAGAATAAGAAGAAAAGAAAAGCAAAAATAAAGAATTTAAAGAATAAATTGAATTGTTATGATTATTAAACTTATCTGTACAAAATCAAAGTTTGGAGCTCAGGTCAGACCTTGGTGTGAAAATGTGTGTGGACCTAGTTGGGAACCAGCTTTAAAACACAACAGCCTTCGAGAGTCACAAAACTCGGTTCAACCTACCTCAATAGCATGGTCAGAACTAGCCTACGTCATACGCAAACCCTTATGACTATGAAGCTGACTTGTACAGTGTAAGTGATAGTGGCTCTCCCCAACTGAAATGACAAAGAGACTAGCTTCTCCAGACTGACAACCCAATGATTCCCCAATCCAACAGCTCTTTCCTCGAGGAGCGGGGTATTCCCTTCTAAGTTCAAGTGGCATCTAACTCAAGAGGAGGAGGTAGAGAAGAGAATGGATGGTAGCCAGTGTAGCCACCTATCTTGGGATGCAAGACCAGTGTAGTCAAGTCATCCAGCTGCAGGCTCACATGGTATAACTTTGATGCTTAAGCTTGCTTATTTTCTATACAACATATACATACTCCGGCATGCACTTTATTTTATTTCAAAGCCTGTCCACTTTTTTGGAGATTTTTTTTTCAACATACTATTTACAACAGCATTTACATAAGGACTTTTTCCTCTTGAGCCAGACGACTATCCCTCTTTTGAAGCTTTATTGAAACCCACACTCTCCTGTCGTTAGACCTCATGGCTACTGGGACCAGATTGGGGTGCACTTCCCTCCCTAGACGAGGACAAATGTTTCCACCCGTATGCGTCTCAGACTGGCAAATCCAACTCCCTCACCACTCCAACTGAGTTGAACCAAGTGAAATGTGCAAGTGTCCAAGTTAGGTCACGGCCGACAAGAGTCATACGTGTGTTTCGAAAAGTTCTAGTTGGTCTACTGAGGTGACTTGAACCTAGCCCTGATTTCTCAAAGAATTAAGTCTGAATAGACCTGAAGTACCTTAAACCTAGTTCCCATAAGGTTCAGTGCAGTTAGTGCAGTAAGGTCCAACCCGGCTCCAATCTTCGACTTTATTGGACTCTAGTTCAATCATCAAGCTCAAATATGCAAAGAATAATGCAATTTTTCAAAGAAAATTTGAAAATAACGGAAAATTTTTACACAAAGAATTTTTGTAAATTAAAATAATAAAATATGTACAACTATTTACACGGGCGTGCCGCTTTATTTTACAGGACTTAAAGAATTTACAGGTTTTAACAAAGTAATTTATTTTAAGTGTATATACAATTGATAAGGAATTTTATGTATTTTATTTTAGATTTATACATATATATACTGATGCTTTTATTCCTCAAATTTACTTGAAAATCATTTTACAAACGATTTTGAAAAACTATAGTACAAAATAATTTTTACAAGCATTTTACAGACTTGTACACACATTTGAAAATCATTTTGCAAAGGTTTTCCAAACAGCATATATAGATTTTTCACATATTTTTGCAACCATTTTTCAAACCGTTTGCAAATAATTTTTCAAATATTTATTTCACACAAAGAAATAAACTTTACAAATCAAAATGTTTTTATAAAGGTTGAAAACATGTAACAAAACGTTTTCAAAATAGTTTTCAAAAGATTTTCACAATGATTTTCAAACTATTCTTCAAAATATTTTGCAAAAAACATTTTCACCTGATTTATTAATAAGTACATATAGAAAGAATTTGAGGAATGATAACATCTTTTTTTTAGGGTTTTTTAATGAATTTAAAGAATTATTAGCCATATTATTAAGGAAATACTAAAGTACGAGTTATGGCTGAAGTATAAACAGAGTATATACGACCCCCCTATACTTAGCTTGAGCTATGTCCTCATAAATCGGAAAAGAGAAAGAGAAGACATAACTCGTACTGAGTATAGAAAAGTCTAAAGAATATACAGATAAGAAATGAAGGAAAGAGAAGTGACCGCCCCCCCTTATACTTAGGATCAAGTAATCCTAAGTATAGCAGACTGTACAAAAAGCAGGGAGGGTCAAGGGTTGAATAAACAGATCAAAGAAGTAACAAATCAGGGGTACACCCACCTATACTTAGGATAAAGTACGTCCTAAGTACAGAAAACTAACACAAAGGGGCGACACCTTTTATTTAGATAAAGAAATATGAAAAAGAAAAGAAGAAGAGAAGAAAAGAGAGATATATACAGATAGATGAAAAGATCGTGGAGAATATACGCATCACTCCCCCTATACTTAGGGTGAGATATCCCTAAGTATAGGCAACAACAGGAGTGACGAAACTGAATGATGAAAGAACAACGCGTTGTGTACCCCCCTATACTTAGGACAAGGTATGTCCTAAGTGTAGACACACAGATATGGCGATAGATCTAGGGCACACATAACATGCGGGAAAAATAAGGAATAGACAAAACACATATATACAAGCGGTGAAGAGACTGGTGGAGTACAAGACGGTATCTGACAGGTGAATACCGTACTTGCACCATTGTCTCCCTGTGAGAACGCGGACGCAGTCAGATAGTGAAGGACACCCGGATATGCAGTCAGGTGGGTGTCGGCTACCGGGGCTAAATAGATCGACAGGTCAGCGGGGACCGGTAGCATGAAGCAGTCAATCAGCTCGTAGGGTCAGCATGAGGGAACAGAGGCGATACTATAAGACTAGAGGAAGAAGGATAGTACAGATTCCTCCGGTCAATCATAGTCTCAATAAGATATGGAAGATAGAGAATAGGAGACATCGTGGTATTCGGTGGTCATGAGGTCGGAAGATCACAGGAGATACACCGAATACCGCAAGTCATGGCTCAACCCTACGAGGGTTGTCAAGGTAAGCAGAATCAGAGAATAATTAGAAGACTCGGCTCCATGGCTCCGCAGATCGGAGACACAACCAGGGAGGAGACCAAGTAGAAAGCTCAGAAGACTCAGCTTCGTGCTCCGACAGATAGGAGACACCAGAAGTGAAACCGAGTACCTATAAGGTGATGTACCCTCCCGCAGATAACCTCGGGGAATGGTACATACTAGTCAATGAATAATTAGAAAAAGACTCAACTTACGAGGGTCATCAAGGCGAGTGGACGCAAAGGCGTCAGTGATCCATCAGACGGATCATCAGGTACGGTCTCGGTAGGCGACATATCGGCTACCAACAGAAGAGACCAGAAAGTCTAAAGAATGTGGCAGTGTCCCGCAGACAACCCTCGGGGAACGTGCTGCCAGCTAGGCATGGAAATAGCAGATATCAGGAGCTCAACCTTGCGAGGACCGTCAAGGCGAGCAGACTCAAAGGAGTCTAATCAGATGGGTCCCATGGATATGCAACTCAGGATGGGACCAAAATCATATATATCAAACGACTTGGTTCCATGCTCCGCAGATCGGAGACACAGTCAGAAGGGGGAACCGAGCGTCGCATTCTCCCGCAGATAGTCCTCGGGGAGGTATGCAATCTAGGCAAGAAATAGTCATAATGTGTCTCTACCTTGCAAGGGTCGTCAATGAGAGAAGAAGGGCTCGAAGGAGCCGGATCTCACAGACGGACCCACATAGTGGTCTCAGTAGTTGACAAATCGGCTACAACAAAAGAGACAAATCAGGTCGGAAATATGTCATAGTCTCCCGCAGATAACCCTCGGGGAGTTACGAGCTAGTCAAGGAATAATCAGAAAAGATCTCATCCTTGCGAGGACCGTCAAGGAGAGCGGACTCAAAGGAGTCTGAGCAAGTCGGTCTCATGCCCCAACAGATCGGGTGCATAATCAGAACGGGAGACCAACTGCCCATATCAGACGATCGGCTTCGTGCCCTGTAGATCGGGACACCAGAAGTGAGAGAAGCCGATTCGTAAATAAAGTGTCACATCCTTCCGCAGATAGTCCTCGGGAAGTGATGTGAGCTACACAGTGAATAATCAGAGTACATCTCATCTTTGTGAGGGTCATCAAGGAGAGAGAATGGCTCAAAGGAGCCGGATCCATCAGACGGATCCACAGAAAACATAGTCTCGATAGACGGTAGACCGTTTACCAGCAGAGGAGACCAGGGAGCTAAATTATGTCATAGCCTCTCGCAGATAACCCTCGGAGAGCTGTGAACTAGGCGGTGAATAATTAGAATATCGAGGCTCGTCCTTGCGAGGATCGTCAAGGAGAGAAATCCGTCTATTGGCCTCGTGTACTGACAGGTCGGGTACACAATCTCAGGGGGAGGCCAATCAAGTATATGATCTGACTCGGTTTCGAGTCCCATCAATATGGAGACCCAAGCAGTGGAGGAAACCGTAGTCCTAGAAATTATCGCATTCTCCCGCAGATAGCCCTCGGGGAGGAATGCGAGCTAGATAAATGTAGGTCATGGGAATGCTGGCATAAAATCTCAGATCCTCAAAGGCAATCAATCATTAATCATTCGGAGGGCATAAGATCAGGTGAGGAGCAAATAATCAGGTTATTCACAAGATATCCCTTAGGTCAATCAAATCTGGCTGAGATGGCACAACATATCATAAGGACTCCTCTAAGTGCTAGGGTGGATCAAAGAGTCAGGAGATCAAGGATGGTTCAATCAGGAAGATGAGAGATCACGCAGGATCTACACACCTTTATCAGGAAGTCCAAGTCAGAATAATCAGTCAATCCTCAAAATCAAGATGGGTGGAACCTCAAGATAGATAGATCAGTCAATACTCATGAAATCATCACCAAATCATCGCATCATATCACATCCTCAATCCGGTGTGCGAGAACTAAATCTTCGATACTGCATCACACCTATGCTCTATGCATCATCAAAAAATCCTCAATAAGCTCATATGCATGTATCTGATCACAATCCCATGACACACTCATCCCAGCATCCTCAACATCATTGGCGCATCTTATACAAATAATCACAATAGTCATGAAATCCTCGATGCGGGCATCATCCATGTGCACAGCATTCCCGGGTAAAGGGAGAGATGATACGGAGGACACGAGGAAGGTGGATAAGAAGGGTAACACAAGGGAGTGGAGAAGCTGATTGAGCTTGCGCACCAATATCACGGGTGGTAGAAGAGTGACACAGAGGGGACGAGGAGGGCGGGCGAGAAGATCGGGACATAGACAAAATTGGGGTGTTCCACACAAGGCGGGAACACCGCCAAACTGGTGGTCCGAAGAGCATGCTCTCCTCGAACCTGAGAAGATGGGGATGGTACGGTGGATACGAGGAAGGTGGTGAAGAAATGATGGACTTGGCGAAGAAATGATTGAGCTCAAGCGCCAATATCACGACTCAATGCAAATGAAGAGGTATATGTATAAGAAAGGTAGAGAGACTCAAAGATGAAAATGCATGACTCACACGGACGGGACCGACTACTCAAATAATGAATGAAAACGCAACGAACTCCAAGTGACAATCAATACACAAGGCAAACCCCCGATTCACCTACTAAACACAGTGAAGACCATCAGGTGACGGTCAATTTATCTTTTCAGTTTTAGAGTGAGGTGAGAATCACAAAGTTGTACAAACGCTTAGGAGGTTTGATGGGATTTGGGCTCTACTCCTTAATGTGTACGTAAGCAATTTAAAACGCATATAATGAGGGGGTTGCACTCCCCAAGACAAGGAATCCATTTTATTTTATTTTTAGGTCTAATAGAGTTAACAGTCCCAATTTTATTTAGGTTATCACTTTTTTTGGGTATTTTCAATGCACGTGCCTATCGAGGTTCCAATTTCCATTAAGCATCCTAGGTTGGCAAAAACAGAGGGAGAAGATCGGAAAAGCCATGCAAGTCGGAAATCGATGATGCATGCTAAGTAAGAAGACTTACAGTGCCTCCAGCTCTCTTCATGCGGGATGCATAACAGAATTTAAAACCTATGCTATATGCAAATGCAAGCCGAAGAAATTGCCCTAGGATAGTAACTGCTATTATCGTGAAGCACCACAAGTCGGTCACCGATCTTCAATCCAGGAGTCCGGTCTAGGCTCACCCATCCTCCTCTCGACACATCGAGTTCAGGAGCAGCGCTTGGCAGGGAGAGCTCGCGGCACGTAGGCTCGAAGATGGTGAGACGACTGTTTTAGAATTTGTTCTAGGTCCAAAGCGAACTATAGGTACATGCAAATATATTAGGGTGTTTGGACCTATTTCTACGAGCAAGCAATTCCTAAGCTAAGGGCTCATTCACACAAAATAATAAAAATAAAATAAAAAAGGAAAAGCGTCAAAACCATCGAGGCCCCCAAGGGAACAATCCCTCGGGCACTGGACCTCGGGAGTCGGAGTGTACCTGTGAGAGTCCTTGTATTATTATAATTCAAGTGCCACTCTCTCACATAAATATACATAATAAAATAAAATGCATAAAATGAGACTGTCATCCAAAAATTCTCCTTCATCTGCTTTTGATGCTCTCTCCTGTTGGTTGATGTCGAATGGCCAACTCCGCCTTGCTTGGGTGCACTGGTCCTCTTAGGAGGTCCTCCTTCGCTTGGCGGTCCCTAGCATCAAAGACAAATAAAAGAGATGGTCAGAACAGTCAATCAATAATCTCAATAAAAAACAAATAAAGAAATGAATAAATGAACATGAGCAAAGAATTAAATAAATGAATTAAAAACCACACAAAATTCATACAAAATACGTTGCCTCCCCGGCAACGGCGCCATCTGATGACTGGGGTTTTCAGAGGGTCTAGATGTCTCACAAGGCGAGAGATCCAGTCGCTGAGTCGACCGCTCCAAAAATTCCCAAATCAATCAACAATTAACCCACAATAAAATATATACAATGAATATCAAAAATGTGGAGTTAAAATTTATTATAACTCTACATGCAAGTGTGTATAGGTGTAAGCATGAGTAGAGGTCGAACACTGGGAGGCGAATGGTGATGTGGTGAAAATTAGTTGTGCAATTACTCAATTCAATGATCATGTCCAATCCTTATTATTTTTGTGGTTTTTAATTTTATTTTTTTTATTTTTTTGTTTTTATAATTTTTTTTGTTTTATATTTTATATTTTTTTGTTGTTTTCTTTTTTATATTTTTAATTATATAATATAGATATATATATAGGGAAATATATAAGAGAAGAGGGAGAGAAGTAATATAATATATGCCTATGTATATATAAATGCTCAAAATATATTACATATAGTATTTTTTCTCTTTTTTTATATTTTATTTTTTTGTTATTTTCTGGAATTTTTCTAATTTTTATGTATTTTTAATTTCAAAAATGTCCCTAACATGGACTAATTAAATAGGCCGAACATAATTTGGGTTTTAAAAATATAAAATAATTCCCAAAATTACCCAAATTAATTTCAATACATTAATAATAATATATAGATAATTATAAAAGAGAAAAATATATTTTTGGTATTTTTCTAGGGTTTTTCTATTTTTTGGATTTTGGAGCTTTATGATTTTTATATTTTTCTTTTTCTTATTTTTAGGGTTTTTCATTTTTTGGACTTAATATATCTATAAATATACCATATATAATTTTTTGTAATTTTTCAAAAACATTTTATTATTTTTTTTGTATTTTCTCATTTAAACAATGCGAAAAGGGCTCTTTTTCATTTTTAATAAATAGGTTAAATGCAAAAAATGCAGAATGGACACGTGGCGTGAAGGTACACTACATGAAGCATCTAACCTAATTTTTGTGGATTTTTAGGAGCTACATAGGTATTTTTAATAAATAGACAAAAGATATAAAAATTAACAGCCTGGCAGGGGCATTTTTGCAAATAAAATAAATACAGGGGGCTCTGTGCAAAAATACCTACTGTAATAAACATTTATTTTAATTTTTGAAACTATTTTACAATTAACAAAACCCCACCAGGGTTTACATGCAAAATTCACGCGCCTCACGTGAGACTGCACGTGAGGCGCGGAGGGACCTAAATGGAATTCTATAAAGCACAGGGGTCCACTGCAAAGTTTACAGTTTATTTACAACGTGACATTTATTTTACAATATTAAAATTAAATACAACATAAAGCAGGGGTATAAGTGAAAATTACCCCCAGAGGCGCTGAATCTGACGGTTGAGCTTCGTCCACTTGACACGTGTCGCCTCCACGTCTGCCGATGCCGCTTCGCCGATGGAGGGCTGAGATTAGATCAGCTGGGTTGATCTGACGGTCTGAACGCTGCTCCATCGGACGGTTGTGCTTCGATCTGGAGGGTCTCCCTTCATCCAACGGTAGGGGACGAAGATGGAAGAACAGGGAAGAAGGCTCGCCGGGGCGAGCTTCTTCCGACGAGATCTCGCTTCCCGGCCGGTCTTTGCTGCTCCTAAGGGTCCTCCAAGCTTCCTGGGAGGTATCTCTAGCTGCTGGAGCTCTCGGATCGGTCAGAGGCACACTGGAGCGCCCTTGCGAGGTCGGAGAAGTCAAGGTGCTCCAGGTACCTCTGGCGGCATGTAATTTCGACTCCTGGTGCTTATTAGCATGCCAAACCTACACAGGAAGATCACACAGCTCGAGGGCTTCACCCTCGACCTGGGTTTGAAGCTGTTAGCATAAAAATGGATGAGGTGGCGAAGCTTCCGACGAGTGGCGGAGTTGAAGCTTCGGGTCACGAATCCAAGAGGGATCCAGTTGGTCAAAGGTGGCTGGGAGATGAAAAACTGGAAGGGAATGGAATGGGTGGTCGTAGCGGTCGGAAAACGTCGAGGGCACAGTGAAATGGTTCGCCGGAGCTAAGCTCCGGCGAACTACGAATCGGCTAATCTACGTTAAACCTAAGGACTAATTATTAAACTAAATGCAGAAATGAAAAGCTGGGAAGGAAACCTACCTAGAAAAATAAATGCGCAGCTCTTATACCTGGGGGCCTCCAGGAGCAGGACGGACGCCGGAGCTCCACCGTGGGCGCATCTCCTTCCTCCACGAGCTTCCATAACCTTTAGAGGACCTCCATGTCACATGGATGCACACTAGGCCGAAGGTGGGAGCTCTAGGGCTAGGGAAATGGCCAAAAAGGTTCGGAGGAAGAAGATGAGTTATTTATAAACAAAGTGGTGCGCCCTTATGGATCGGCTCAAATCAAAGAATCTAGGCTATGTACAAGCAATCTACAAGGGTGGCGTGGATCATGATGATTCTAGAAGAAACTTCCGCGAAGAGATCGAAGGTGATTGATTACTGTATCGAGCGGGAAAAATGCAAGAATAAGGGGGAAAAGACAGTTCTGACGGGTCAGAGTCCCAGGTGGGACAGTTGACCGCGGTCAACATTGGTAGGGTTGTGATTGGTCCATATCAGCCTGAATTTGACTCATTATTTTAACCTAATAAATGAATTTATTAAATTTTACTTATAAAATAAAAAATGTTTATTAAGTAATCTAGTATTTATTTATGATTTTTATTTATTTTTTTGATGTATTTTATTTATGAATTAATTTTAATGATGTATTTATAAGTATATTTATATGTATTTATTTCTATTTTATTATTTTATTTTATTATTTTATATATTTATAAATTATTTTTGTGAGTATAAATATATTTTTATTTAATTTTTTATGAGTTTATTTACATTTTTAAATAAATAGGTATGTGCAATATCTAGGTATACTTATAGGTATTTTACCTATATTTTATATACACTTTATTTATTTAATGTATTTTATTGGTTTTTATTTTGGATTTATATTTTTAATAAATTATATGTAATATTTACAGTATTATAAAAATATGTAAGAATAAATTAATTAAAGAATTTTTTTCCCTTTTATTTATGTACATACATAACATAGAGTAGTTTGCCTATATATTGCATAGACTTATTTTATTTTACAAATTCTTTTTGGTTTTATTCTAATTTCAATATGTTCATGTATTATATACATTATTTACAAAATTCTGAAAATATAAATTTGTAAAAATAATGAATAATGAATAAATTAAATATTTTAATCAGGCAGACTGTACAATGAGGGCTAAAAACCTAACTTTCATAGATGAACTCCAAAAATTATGAAACCAAATTTATTAAATAGTTCTTGAAAAGCTATATACAATTAAAAGTAATTTTGGGTGATTTTGAGTTTTTATTTGCAAGATATGGGTCTGTGAAGTTGAGATTCTGACTTTTTATTCTGTGTATAAAATGTACACTGTGTATTATTTTTGTACAAACTTAATTTTGTATTTTTATTTACATTATTATCTACAACTTTCATGTACAAAATATTTCTATTTGATGAATAAATAATTATATACAAAATAGGTATCAAAAATGCATAAATAAATGAATAAATAAATGAGGTATTTATTGTATTATTGGCCCTTAGCTCCCCCTACTTTATTCCTTGTCGACCAACTCCATTCTGGCCTTGGTCTCGGAGTTAGGGTCATAAAATATTTGCAATATTTTATTCCTTTTTCTTTTCTCCTCTTTATTCTATAATTTTGGCATTGAAAACCTTATTTTATGTACAATAAATACAATAAATAATGAATGCTATTATGTACAAATCGATGCTATTTACATGCATTTGCTGGGGTTTTTAAGGCCAAAATGATAGAATAAAGGTGACGAAATGGAGATTCATCACGCACCCATACTGGTTGGGAAAAACTAGTTGCAAGGTTTCGGCTAGTATCCTGGGAGCATCGGGTTCCCAACAGCTCACTCTAATCGCTCTGATAGATTGATTTATCACCTAAACTCTAAAAAATTGACAAGATAATTGACTGCATCTTCACGGTCTTCACATTGCGTTGAGTAAGTGAATTGGGGGTTTGCATTGTGTTTGTATGTAATTGGTGTGAGTTGGTTACGATCATTATCTCTAGATCATTAACAGTCACCTCATGTCTCCTTTCTATGTACCCCTCCCTCCCACCCTTCATCTCTCCATTCCCATAATCTTCGATCACATTTTAGGGAGGTCGGGACCTCGATCGACCTCTCGTCTCCTTCTCTTTCTACCCCCTCCCCATTCCTACTTTCTATTGGACATGCTGTGCTTGACACCCGCGGAGATCAGACTAAGCAGATGCGAGTTCCGATCAATTGCTTTGCTGGGATGGGAGTGCATTCCATAGGCAATCACATTGGACAGTTGCGAGTTTTAGACGATTTCTATCCTGGGATGATGGCTGAGCAGCCTGATCAGGAAGTGCAGTCAGCTTCTACATTGAGTCCATTCATTCTGGATTTGGAATTCATTCAGCGACTGCCGAAGTTTTTAGGGGAAGTGCACGAGGAGCCTTATCTCCATCTTTCTGAGTTTGAGGATTTTTGTGTGAACCGCGCATACTTAGATGTTACTTCTGAGGAGTTGATGTTACAGACCTTCCCATTTTCACTTCAAGGTAGAGCCATGAGTTGGCACAGACGATTGGGAAGGAAGTTCGCTAGGAGATTTATGTTCACAATTTGTACAGAGATTTTATCCCCAGTGTAGAGCAGATTTGATGCGGTCTTTCATTTCAGATTTTTTAGTAGACCCTCAAGATCCATTATATAATACATGGCTGAGGTTTCTTGACCTCTTGAGGAGATTTCCAGATCATGGACTTTCGAGGACTGACCTTGTTCAGATCTCCATGAGGGGGATGATCGCGGAGAATATTGCACTGGTAGTTACCTTGTGTGGTGGTTCACACCACAATCCTGACATGGACATACTTTTTACTATCTTGGGAGATATTCAGCCAATTCATCAACTTCAGAGCCTTCACAAGATGATTTATTCAGGACAACACACGAGAGAGATATGAAATCAGTTGAGTGTGTGGCAGTTCATGCCGACTCAGACAACACACACCAGCCAGAGGATGTGGATTCTACTACATTTCAGATGATGGACATGTTAACCACTACTGTGAGTTCCCAGAGCTGGACATTGGTTGAGTTCCCATTGGTTTTACAACCAGAGTTTGAACCAATTCCGCACTTTCACGTCGAAGATTCTTGGATTCTAGATCTGCTAGTATCTCAAGAAATGGAGGAGGAGCCCACATTTCAACCGTCCTTTCAACCATTTCAGTGTCCATGTCTACCTAATTCAGTGTCCATTCTTCAGAAGATCCTCTCAAATTCACAAACACATTTGGATCCATCTCAACATATAGATCTTGATGAGGGACGCCATTGTGATTTGAAAGACGTAGATAGTGTCATCTTTGAGCCTTGTGTCCTCTAGTTTGATGAGATTGATACATTCTATGAGGACCGGATGTTAACAACCATTGCCACAGCTCGAGGATTAGTTTCATACACTTCTACATCTTCTGCATTGTTAACCAGTACCATTTCCTATTTCCAGATTGTTTAGAGGCAGTCTTCAGCCGAGGAGACCTATTTGTGCAAGGAGTGGGTGCTTGACAGTGGCGTGTATTCCTAGTAGGGGTGCACATGGATCGGATAAAATCCGTAATCCGATCCAATCCGTTGTCATTGGATTGGATCGGTTTGGATTTATAAGTCTAATGGATCGGATCGGATTGAACTTTTACAAATCTGTTCATTTATAGATTGGATCGGATTATTGTCAAAATCCGATTTGATCCAATCCGTTAATCCGTTAATAAATAAATATATAATATATAAAATATCATTTGTTTTTATTAGAGCATATCATATATTTAATTTTATTTGAAAGCTATGTGTAAATATCCAAGCTACTCACATTTATAGTTTACACCCAATCATACTTGTTGGAAACCCCCTTAGCCCGCCCCATCAGTTGGTTTCAAAAAAGTAATAGTTACCCGCAGTGTCCTTCACGTCCTTCCATTTTTTCAAAGAAAACATCTTTCTTAAAGAAGCATACCTAAACTCAAAACCCCATTTGGGCCCCTTTCAAACGAAACACCCACCCGGACTTCACACCTCTCCTCCCTCAAAAGTACATATCTCTGTTGGTTGCCACCCTTGTCTCCAACCGCACATATGCTGCCAGATCTCCCTCGTGTATGCGCAACCAAACCTCCATCTCACACGGCATCCAAACCTAGTCCTCGGCTCTCTCAGACCTCCCTCACGCTGCGGCCAAGCACCTTAGGCGCCTTCCAACATTGTGCCATCGCGCATGGTCCTCGTCCCAAACCTCCCTCGTGCATAACCCTCCCTCTCGCACCGCGTAGTCAAGCAGGTCGGTTACAGGTTCGTTGTAGTTCTTATTTGATATACACAAACTTGTAATTTTATTAAAAGTCAATGTGATACTTCTATAATTTCTACAAATTATAGGTACGTTATTTATATTTATTATACAATTATTGTTCATACTAAATCAATAACAAGCATATAGTTTTTGTTTTCCAAAAAATAACTATCATTTTCTTTAATACTCTCAATTTTAGAACCATGATTCAAATATCGAGGTCTAATGTGTTACAAACTTAATCATAGCCTATGATGAGATAGTATGTGAGCATTAAAAATCCGATCCAATCTCTGATCCGATGGATTGGATTGGATTGGATTTGCATGTTTAATGGATTGGATTGGATTGGAAAAATAAAAAATCCGTTGAGTATGGATTGGACACGGATTAAGCTAAAATCCGATCCAATCCGATCCATGTGCACCCCTAATTCCTAGTTAGATTTTGATTCCTCTCTCTTCACCGATGATTTTGCATTACTCCCCAAAGGTTATCTGTGGGAGGATGCCACACACCATGTGTATGCGGTTTCACTTTCTGGGAGTGTATCTGATCTGTCGGATCACAAGATCGAGTCTTCCGATTCTTCTGATCTTGTTGAGTCTGAGTTTTCTCTCCTCGACGACCCTCGTGAGGATGATCCGATCTTTGAGATATTCGATGATGTTACTGATTCTTCTCCATTATTTGCATCGGATATCATCTTTCTTAGTGTGTCTCCTCATCATGACCTTCCATACATTTTTGAGACGGTGATTAATGTGGAGGATTCCATGACTGTTCTTTCTTTCTCCACGTAAGATTTCTTTGGCTATGCCCTTCCACTCCATTCTGATCTTGAGCCGACGCATTCTCTTGTGCTACCGGAGCCCGATTTCATTCTCCCATATCTTTACCCGGTAGCAGACACCCGCCTGATTGTTTACTTGGGTGTCATAGTTTACATTGTTGACCTCGTCGTTGTTCCCCTACCGAGACTACAACGACAGTACGGTATTCGCCTCACAGATGCCATCCTGAACCTCGATACTACGTTATCCTAGCCTTTGTGCCCAGCTAGGGGCGTCAACTCTAGCGCTTGTTGAGTGGCACCTCAACATTGTCTTACTTGTCTAGATACATTCTGTCCATATCATTCATTCTTTTTGTCTAATACCCCATCTCCATCTCATGATTATGCTACACTTAGGTTGTTCTTTACCCTAAGTATAGGAGGTGTGTGATTATCCATTTGATTTTACTACTGCATATACTTAGGGATATTTTACCCTAAGTATAGGGGAGGTAATATTTGTACATCCTGTCATTCGGTAGTCCCCTTGTGTACAGTCTTCTATATTTAGGATTACTCGATCCTAAGTATAGGTGGATCACCGACTCCTATTGATTATATTCTTTTATTCGTCGTTGTAGCATAACCCTTAATTTCACTTTTATATACTTAGCACGAGTTATGTCTTCCTTTGCCGCTCTCTGATCACTATGAGGACATAGTTCGAGCTAAGTATAGAGGGTGTCGTATATATTGTATATATACTTTAGCCATAACTAGTACTTTCGTATTTTAAATATGGCTAAAATATTGTATAAATGCATGTAAAATTCAGTAAAATCAACTAAAAATAAAAAGATGCAGATATTTCCTCAAAATTATTTTGTGTACATACTGATTAATAAGTCAGGATAAAATATTTTGAAAAATAGTTTGAAAGTAGTTTGAAAATCTATTTGAAAAATCTTTTGAAAACTATTTGAAAAATATTTTCAACCTTTGTAAAAGTATTTTGGTTTGTAAAAGTTTTTCTTTGTATGAAATAAAATTATTCTATAAAACTATTTGCATATGTCTTGAAAATGGTTGAAAAATTATTTTGAAAAAAATCTATATATATATACTGCTTGAAAAATATTTGCAAAATAACTTTCAAATGTTTGTAAATGTTTGTAAAATTATTTGGAAAAATTATTTTGGACTATAGTTTTCAAAAGTATTTGTAAAATTATTTTCAAATAAGTTTGAGGAATATATGCATCATCCATAAAATTCTTTACCAACTGTATATATGTACTTGTATAAATTACTAACACTCAAGTTATAAATCCTTTCACCTAATTCTTGTAAATAATTGACTCACTCCCGTGTAAATATGTGTATCTTATCTACTAACCCTAACCCTTAAAAATCCCTAAAAATATAAAAACCAAAAATCTACAAAAATTTGCATTGAAAAAATCTTTTTACATTTGCATCAATTTTTTTCAATTATCTATAAAAAGTTCAAAATTAGAAAATTGTTTCAAAAGAAGACTTTTTTCTTTTCTTTTCTCTTTGCATTGTACATATTTTCTCACATTTGCATGAGCATTTTTCAGATAATGTCGACATTTAAACTAGTCTGGAATAAAATTGAAGAATGGAGCTTAGTTAAGATCTTAATCCACTTAATGTCAGAGGAACCTTATAGGATCTGAGTTTAGAATTTTTCAGGTATTGAGACTTAATTCTTCAAGTCCACTAGGCTATGTTCACATATCATCTTGATTGGTCTAAATAGAACACTGAACAACACACGCATGACTCTCACAGACAATGGCTTGACTTGCACACGTACTTTACACGTGGCTCAACACAGATGAGGTGGTGAAGAGGAAGTTGACCTTGGCCTTGGCTTGTAGTATACGAGGGTAGTACATCTTGGCGGAACCTCTCGTCTTCCTCTAGGAAGGGTAATGCATCTTAACCTGATCTAGTAGCATTGAGGTCTAAAGATAGGATGTTGTGGGATTGCAATATGCTTCAAAAGAGGGATAGTCTACTAATTCCTTATGTACATGCCTCACCTTGTATATATTTTTTTAAAAAAAGAAAAAATACAGAATCTCCAAAAGTGGACAGGCCTAATTGAAAAGTAAAATGCATGTCGGAGTGTATATACAAGTGAAAAAAAGAATAAGAGCTTCAAAGTCAAATTTTTGTAAGCTGGCAGCGGATGACTTGGCTACGCTGGTCATCCATCTAAGGATAGGTAACTACACTGTTAATGTCCATTCTTTTCTCCATCTCTTGAACTTAGAAGGGAATATCCCTGCTCCTCGAGGAAAGAGTTGCTAGATCGGGGGACTAGAGTTTCCTTGTCGAGGGAGGTTGTTTCTTTGTCATTTCTGAATTAAGGAGACAAAATACACATACACAGTACAAGTACAGATTCATAGTCACTAGAGTTTGTGTATGTAGACTTGTTCTAACCTGACTAATTGAGGCAATCTGACCATAAAATAGTGGAACTTGGGGGCTGTTGAGTCTTAAACCCGTTTCTCAATAAGCTTACGCCAAACTAATAATCCAAAGGTCTGACCGAGCTCTATACTCCAATTTTATAAAGATAAGTTTAAAAATCAACATTGGTATAAGCTCTTTCTCTTTCTTTTCTTTATTTTCCTTTTCACTTATTTTTCAAATAAGTTTTTGCTAAGGGACCAGCAAAGGTAAAGTATAGGGGAATGATGAATCCACGATTCATCGCCTTTATTCTTTTATTTTAGCTCTATTTCATTAGTCAAATACCTGTAAATACCTACTAATTTCATAAAACTACCATTCAGCATGCATTTGTTAAATATGCATTTTTAACACTGAATATTCAAATAAAAGAATAAAGAAGAAAAGAAAAATAAAATAAAATAATAAAAATAAAAGAGTATTTATGATTTTAAACACATTATAAATAAATATGTTTTGTAAATTATAAAAATAATTGCAAAGTAAAACCATGTAGAGAATAAAAGTACCAACACTCAGAAAAAGCTGTAAAGTGACAATTGAAAGATCAATTATGGCTCCATACAAAGTCAAATTGAATCAAACTCACTGCCGCTATACTCTATATTAAATTATCTTTAAAATAATTGTGGTTTTATAATTTTTGGAATTACGGTTGAAAAGTCGGTTTTCTGGGATGGTTTTGTAATTTTACCATTTATTTATTGTATATATTTATTCATCTTTATTTTTTTACACAATGTAAATAATTATAAATATTTCCATAATTATTTAAAATAAAATAAAAATAAATAATAATAATAATAATAAAACTGTTTCCTTTTTGTACATGTATATAATGTACTATATGTGTATATTACTTGTATATAACTATTTTCCTTATATAAAAAAACCAACAAAACTAATTTCTAAAATTAATTAATTAAAATGATATAATTACAGAATTTTAATTAATTTATTTAATTATTTGATTTGAAAACCAACCACGTATATAAGATTTGATTTTCTACCTTAAATAACCACCATTAAGGTGGCTAATTAATTTTTGTAAATTAATTATTTTATTTAATTATGAATTTTTTTAATTAATTATTTTATTTATTTATTTAAATAACCACCAATTACCTGCCTTTTTTGTACATAATTTACTTTTTTGGATTTATTCTTCTTTTTATTGAGCTCATTCTCCCTCATTTTCCTCTTGATCAATCTTTGGAGGAGAGGAGTCCGATCTCCAAGAGCTTCTTGTTGCAAAAGGGTGCCCAGCCTCCGAGCCGTCCGATGACAGCAAGTCAGTCCTCATCGAGGCCATCACGGTGTGTCCGATCCCAAGGTGAGATCCACTTTATTCTTTGGCATTTTCTAGACATATATTAGATTTAATTTGTGCTTCAATTAATGCTTAAATTTACATCTCAATCCCAAAAATATCCATTCCGATTTGATTTCGCAATCCGATCCGACATTGATTTCCACATTTACCTTCTCAATCCATCTGCATTCACGTTCTACCTCGTACGATCTCTCAGCTCTGATCACGCATGGTGACTGGAGATACGGATTCGATTTCTCATTTTTCACTAGATCCATGTTCACGTATTCTTTTTTGTTTTTCTTTAATCAGGCCGACATGCTCGTATCCTCATTTGTAAATGCAAAAATAATAAAAATAATAATAAATATATTTTTAATCTCCAATATATATATATGTACAGTTTTCGAAAAAATAATTTTACTACAGTTTTAAAAAAAGGTTTTTTACAGCTATTGTTTCTTAAAAAAAAATGGTGTTGTTCCGCTGGGAGCAGCCTCCTTAGTCTTGCCGTCCTCCACCTCAGCAGCGTCGTCACTGTCTCCGTGCATTCACGACACCGCCATCGCCTCGCCTACACCTGGCGGCCGTGCCACCCGTCGATTGAAGCCTTCGCCACCTCCCCTCCGCGCGGGCCACCGCTTGGAGGCCCACCGTCCGTCCGCCAATCTCCTCAGCCAGCTCCGCCTAGTCGGGCCACCGCCGCCGCCTGCGTAGACCAGCTCCGTCTCTGCGCGCTCCAGCTTCATGCGGACCTCCGTCCACCGTGCAGGCGCCGCCCATCCACGGTTGCGCAGAGCAGTTGCGCCGGCCACCTAACGCCACGCGGACTTCCTCCATCACCCTCCTTCCGCCAATCCGCGCCAGGCGGCGCCCGCCGACGCCTCCAGGACTTCCGGTGCCGCCTGCCATAGAACCTCATCCATCATCTGCCACCCCGCACATAGGGAGGAAGGAGGCGACGGTGCCCCCCCCCCCCCCCCCCCCCCCCCAATCGCCCCCTGTTGTTTGAGAAGAAACGAACGAAGCCTAGAAGAGCCCTAAAAATTATTATTTTATTTGGGAAATTACATATTCGGCCTTGAAAGTTTTTGAAATTGCGAAAAGGCACTGCCAGCACATAGCACGTGTGACGTACGCGACTCTTTGGGTAAATTAAAAATTCCACCCTGTAGTTTTTTTTCTATTATTTATTTGATGTAAAAACATTAAGTATTTACATTTTAGTCCCTGTTATCCAGATTGTTTATTTTGCATGTTTTTTTTATTGAAATAAATGTTTTCATCACTCTAAAAATTCTACAAGAATTTGTCTAACTCCTGTTGTATTCCTCTTCATTGTGTAAATTTTTCATCGCATTTTATTTTTATTAGATATTTTAAAAAAAATCAAAAACAGTGTCATCTTCTCTGCCTGAACTTTGAAAAATCATAAAAATTCAAATATTCTCTGAAAAATTCCAAAAATTTAGCTTAGGTGTATTTTAATGTCTTTTATTTTCTAACCAAATTTCATGCATTAATTATTTATAAAGCCCAAAAAAATTACAAAATATTAAAAAACTTATAAAAATCATAGAAAATTTTAGAAAATCCAAAAATAGTCATTTCGGTTTCTGTGTGTAGATATTTGTTTATATTTTAGCATAAAAAAATTTTCATGAGTTTTGGGCAATTAAAAAAATTTTAATTGCAAATTACTCTAGGTTGAGCATTGTTTACTTCTTTTTCCACTGTTTGATTTTTATAAAATCGCAAAAAACATCGGAAAAACTTGGAAAAATTACCAAAAATATTTTAAAAATTATAAAGCCCAAAAATATTTTCTTTGCAATTTTCTATGCATTTTTTACTATTCTGAAAAATACAAAAAGAGTGTGGTGTGTGTATTTCTTCCCTTGTGCATATTTTTCCTTATTTGAAAATTTTAAAAAATGAAAAATTAAAAATCACTAAAAATTCATTTTATTTTACTTTGAAATTTGATCATTGAGTTTTTCATTCCTTTTGTTCGACCATGGTCGTTATACCAGGTAAATTAAATAGCGAAGACCGCTTACATTACTTTTATTGATTGATTTTTTTAAAGTGGTTTTAAATATTTTTCTCGTTGATTATGCTTGGTGATTCAGATCACAACGACCCTTGATTATTTGCATACTTAACCCGAGTTGCTAGGCGTGTCACCAAAGACCAAGTCTGGACCATCTACGAGGAGATGGCTGAGAATTACACCACGATGTCCTAGACTAGGTTTTACACTGAGACAAAGCCACCGACCTATCACCAGCATTCCCGTGTGGCACACATCGAAGGGACTCATTCTTCTGTCATTTATTCGCATTCTTAATCATCATCAGGTGATATGGGGATCATCTGCCAGACTGGATCGTATGGAAATCACAGAGAAAAGTGCTAGAATTTGGACAAGCTTGACAATATTGACGAGCTTGAAAGATGTCTTAGTGATCTGAAGACGCAAATCATGTGACTTCAAGAAATTCAGACAGATTCCGTGAGGTCTTCGAGATCACTGGCTGACTCAGGTAGCAGAGACCGAGGAATTCTTTCGTGGCCACTAGTTCAGCACATATACCATGTGCATTTTGAGCCGACTCATCAGTCTATGGCTTACCAGCAGAATCCACAGACATCATCATCTAACACCCAGATGGTGGTGTATCAGAGTAATCAGCCATTTGCTTCGATGCCCCAACTTATTTCTGAGATGCCTAAGCCATTAATCAAAGTCAATGGGATATGGTACAACTAGTAGCAGCAACCATAGATCCATCGATCATCCTGGTTTCCGTTGGTCTTCACGAGGTACCTATTCCCAGCAGCCATCACAGGCACAGATAGGGCAGAACCGCAAATAGCAACAGCATTCCGGTCCTCGGTAAAACCAACCCGCTCATTATAGAACGCATATCCATCGCAGTATCAACAATCTTACCCTCCACAGTAGCAGCCAGCTCCACAGCAGCCTCGGTATCATCGAGGCGACTCATACGGGTCTCATGGTCCCTTCCATGATAACCCCGCTCTAGAGTATCTCGCTAGTTTGATAGCTGGACGGCATGTCGTATTTTGGTGAGAAATAGACGAGTTCAAGAATCATGTCACTGATCTCGTCAAAGGGAAGTCCGCTATTCCTGCTCAGATTGAGCCGAATCCGAACAATCTGATGAGAAAGTCAGAGCAGGTACACTTGACAGAACCCACCCTCCAGTCACAGGTATTTTCAGATGATTCTCTTTACTGTGATGAAGTTGGTTTTATTTCTCTTAGGAGCGGTAGGATACCCACAGGTGGAGACTTAACTAGGCTCGAGGAAGAAACACCTGATGATACAAGCGAGCATGTTAAGCCTTATAATGGTGGTGATGATGTCGCATATCCTTTTGAGGACGTCAATGGTGGTGTTGATACCACCAAGCTAGACAAGAAGCAGCCAGGTGTTAATGCTGATGCAATTGCTTTACCATTCTTCTTGTACAGTGATGATAATAGAAAGACATAAAAAATGTATAAAAGATAAACATCCAAAAAGAGAAATAAAGACAAGACAGTTGATCATTCTAGATCTCATAAGTCTTCTTCTAATAATTTGCAAGGAGCAAGTCTCTGTTTTACAAAAAAATCTTCTTCTTGTTTTTCTGATCCTCCTAATGTATAGACTAACAAGAAGAATGTATATATTCCTTTTCCCCGCGTACTCTGCTTGAAAAAGGAGATAAAAAGGAAAACACCAAAAAGATTTAGATGAATTATCTGACGAAAGAGATGCTAGATAAGTTCACCATTCAGCTTACTTTTTCAGAAGCCATCGTACACATTCCTCTTCTGTAGAAAGGTCTCAAAGAGCATACCACAGTCCGCAGAAAGAAGAGGCAGCGCAATCATTGTTCAGAAATCCATGTGTTGACCAAGAATACATGCCATGTTATCCAGAGCTGACTCCTAGCCAAGAGATCATATACGAGAGCATCGTATGTCAGATGTGAGATTCCTGATTTAGCCATAATTCACGGAGTCTAAAATGGTGTCTCACACAAGGCGGAGACAACCGTCGCTGTGACGACTCACAATGAAATCTGGACTAAAATCAGCAATTAACCCACACTAAAGATCAATAATTAGAAATAAATGTGGAGTTAAAATTTATTTTTAACTCTGCACAAATGATGTAAAGGGCAAGTATGCAGAGAGTTCGAACACAGGGAGCAAACAGGGTAATTCAAATAATTGTGCACAAGTGAGTGTGAATGATGTCTACACTAAGCAAGCAATCAAAGGACTTTTTGTGGGTTTTTAATTTTTTTTAAATTTTTTTTTAATTTTTAATTTTGTATTTTTGTTTTTAATTTTCTGATTTTTTTATAATTTTATATTTTATATTTTTTTAATATTGGAAAATATAAGCAATGTAATAAAATGAAAGATCAAATATTTATAAAAATGTGCAAAAATCACCAAAAATTCAGGAATAAAATGTTTTTGATATTTTTAGGATTTTTTACTGTTTTTGTGATTTTTGAGTATTTTTCAAGGTGTTTTTGGTATTTTTAAATACTGAAATAAACTAAAACAGTGAACAGTGTACTAGCTGTGAGCAAAATGGAAATTAAAAATAATTAACAGCCACAAAATTTTTGCAAACTATTTTTCAAATAAAAATAATGAAATATCAAACAAACAGGAACTGAGTTTGTAATTTTTGGAGTTTTCTAGGATTTTATATATTTTTTTGAAGTTTTTGAGTATTTTTGAATTTTTAGTGTTTTTCTTTTGAGATTTTTAGTGATTTTTGGACTAACACTAAAATATGGTAAAATAGACACTAGGGAATGTTTTTGGAGTTTTTAAAGGTATTTTACTATTTTTTGGGATTTTCTAAGCTAGACAGTAGGCAAAAAGCATGTTTTTTATTTTTAATAAATATAAAAATAAAATAAAATCAAAAACTAAAAATAGGGCGTCAAAATACAAGCATGTAGGAGCTTAACCCTAATTTTTGAGAATTTTTGGAGGCAAAATGATAATTTAAATAATTAGAACAAGCATCCAAACATTAATCCGGCCCGGCAGGGGTATAAGTGCAAATATCCAAAAGTCTAGGGGCATACATGCAATTTTCACACAAAATTTATACTGAATTAAATAATTTCTAGACCAAACACAAATACCTAAAGCCGCAAGGGCTTCTCTGCAAAATGTCCACCCACGCGCGTGCCAAGCACGCGCCTGGGGAGGACTAGATAGCGATTATACAAAACGTGGAGGGCTAGATTGCAACAAGCCTCGAAATATTATAACTGCACCTGAAAGTTTAGGGATTAAACCTAAATACAACAAAACCCTGGGTCCCTTTCGCAAAAAATCCCAGACGCACGCTACGGGCACGTGCACTAGGGGGAGGACCTAAATGCAATATCTAAAACTACGGGGGTCTTTTAGCAATTATTACAAAACTTTTAATAAGGCAAAAGAAAGTTTAAAAATCTTTTATGAAATACAAAACTTGACTGGGTATAAGGCAAAATTACCCAGCTCCAGAGGCTATCCGACGGTGGGCGTTAACCCACTTGGACACGTGGCGGCTCGGCGCGCCGCGATACCGCTTCGCCACGGACGGTCGAGATTAGATGGGCCTTGGACGATCTGACGGCCGTAGGCGATCGCGATCCGACAGCGACTGCTGCATCTGGGGAAGCTCTGAAAATCCGACGGCGGAGAGTGGCGAAGAACGAACAGGGAAGAACCACGCTGCTGCGAGGTTCCTCCGGCGACGTGGGGTTTCTCCGGCGGCTCTTTGGTCGTCAAAATGGCTCCGCACGCTCCTGGAGGTAACCTCTTCTCTCCTGGAGCTTCCAAACGAGGTGGCGACAACCTGAGCTCTCCGGAGGAGGTGGAGGAGCTAGAGCTCCTAAAACACCTCCGGCAAGCTCTCAAAATAGCTCCAGGAGCTCGATAAGCTCAGGGTACCTGCAGAAGAAGTGTAATATGATCGGGGGCAAATTGCCTCGATCACGTGGCGCAAATGAACGTGGGTGGACGACAGCGTAAGGTGCGGGGGACGACGTGGCCGGAGGTAGCTCCAGCTACGATCGATTGAGCGAATCGATACTCGAAAGAGATGGATGCAAAAAGGGAAATGACGCTCAGACTATAAGGAACAAGATGGAAGCGAAAAATAAGGAGATTAAACGGCCTCGAGCCCAGGAGGGGCGAGGGAAGATGTACCTCGACGGGGGACACCACCGGAGGTCGGAGGAACACCCATAGCTGTTGATCGGCCACCTGGAAGGGTCGATCCTTGAGCTGTCACCTCCAGGAGACGATGGAGCTCACTAGGGTCGTGAAAGGGCCAAAGTTTGGGGTTCAATTTTCGAATGAAGTCAAGGGGGTGGTTTTGAAGAGTTGACGAGGGTGGTCCAAAGATCGACGTGCAACGCCTCGGCAGTGATTCAAAGCCCAAGAATTGCCTTGGGCGTGAATCACAAGTGTCCGAGGAGCAAAAACTCTGAAGGCGCTATCATGAAAGGAAGCAAGGGCTGACCTAGGAAAATGGGTGAAAGGGGACAAAAACCCATTGCTAACATGCTACAGTGTGGAGGTCAACTGTCAGACCAACCTGGTTGGTCCACGTGGACCAACCAGGGAAAACCCCTTGTAAAATCAATTAAAAATAACAAACGATATTATTTTAATTAGGTTATAAAATAAAAAGTTTTTATAATTTTATAAATTATTTTATTCCGATTTTTAATTATTTTTTTGAGATATATTTTTACAGGTTGCTTTTATACCCCTATATAGGTATATTATCTATATATCTGACTATTTGATTTTTAATTTGGGATTTTAATTTTATTATCTTTGTTTCTTATTTTCTAAAATTATAAGATACTTTTACATACACAAATATATTTTTGTTTAATTTTTCTGATATGTTTTGTATATTAAATAAAATATAAGTGTGAAAAGTATAGGTATAAGTATAGGTATAATATCTGTATAACCTATATGTGTTTATTTTTATTTTTATTTTTCTTTGCATTTTTATTCTGATTTTAATGCACATATATATTATAAGTAATATTTACATAATTATAAAAATATAAAAATACAAAAATAATGAATAAATAATAAATTGAATATTTTAATCTGTACAAGTATACAATGTGGGTCCAAAATTCAACTTTCAAACCGTAGCTCCGCCAAATGCGAAACCACCGCCATTAAATAGCTTATTTTATTCTATATACAATTAAAGGTGAGTATGCTGCATTTGGAGTTTTCGTTTGTGAGATACGGGTCTGGGAAGTTGGGATTCTGGATTTTTATTCAGACCATAACTTTTTATCTGTACATTATTTTTCTTTGAAATCAATTTTGTATTTTTCTTTATGAAATTATCTACAACTTTCATGTACAAAGTTTCTTTATTTGATGTGTAAAAAGTGGAACCAAAAATAGGTCCCAAATGAATAAAGAATGAATAGAAAGTATAGGTATTTTATCTGTATTTTGGCCCTTATCTCCCCCTACTTTATTCCTTGTCGACCTATTCATCAAGATGCCTAGGTCTCGGGGTTTCGGGTCATAAAATATTTACAATATTTTATTCTTTTTCTTTTCTTTTATTTATTCTATAATTTTGGCCTTAATTACAGTAATTTATACACTAAATAGATGCACATGCATGAATGCTAAGATGATGAAATAAAGGGTATTTACAGGCATTTGCTAGGGTTTTTGGTGCCAAAATGATAGAATAAAGATGATGAAATGTGGATTCATCATCCCCCTATACTTTACCTTTGCTAGTCCCTAGCAAACATTTATGCAATAAGTGCAAAAAAGAAAAAGAAAGAAAAGAAAAAGAAGAAGGTGGATTTTATCTGATTATCAAACTTGTCTTCACAAAATCAAAGTTTGGAGCTTAAGTCAGACCTTTGGAATTTTAGTGCGGGCGGAACCTTAGTGAGAACCGTGTTTGAAATTCAACAGTCCTTGAGAATCCCAACACTCTGTCCAAGTCTCCTCAATAGCCAGGTCAGAAATACTTCAACTCATACGCAAACTCTTACGACTATGAATCTGACTCGTACAGTGTAAGTGATGGTGGCTCTCCCCAACGAGAATGACGAAGAGACTGACTTCTCCAGTACGACAACCCAATGATTCCCCAATCCAATAACTCCATCCTCGAGGAGCGGGGTATTCCCTTCTAAGTTCAAGTGGCAACCAGCTCAAGAGGAGGGGGTGAAGAGAAGAATGGACGGTAGCCAGTGTAACTACCTATCCTTGGATGCAAGACCAGTGTAGTCAAGTCATCCTGCTGCAGGCTCACATATTTGACTTTGGAACTCAAGTTTGCTTATTGACTTTGTACATACTTGCAGGCTTTTTATTTTTGTACATGCCTGACTTGTTTTTTTTGAAATACTATTCACAGCAGCATTTACATAGGGAGTTTTTCCTCTTGAGCTAGTAGACTATCCCTCTTTTGAAGCTTTATCGCAACCCACAGCCTCCTGTCTTTAGACTTCCTAATCACTGGACGGGTTGGGGTGCACTTCCCTCCCTAGAGGAGGACAAATGTTTCCACTTGTGTGCGTCTCATACCGGCAAATCCAATCCCCTCACCACTCCAACTGAGTTGAGCCATGTGAAAGGTGCAAGTGTCCAAGTTAGGTCATTATCAACAAGAGTCGTGCGTGTGCTCCGAAATACTCTACTTAGGCAGTCAAGAATCCATTGAACCAAGTCCCGTGATCCTCAAAGAATTAAGTCAACTAGACCTGAAGTGCCTCAAACCCAATTCCTATAAGGTTCCTGTTATTAGGTAGATTTTAAGGTCCAATCAAGCTCCAATCTCCGGATTTTACTTAGACTTGTTCAACTATCAAACTCAATCCGAAAAATACGAATGCTATGCAAATGATATGCAGAATGCAGAAAATATTTTTGTGATGCAATTTTCAAAGATTTTGAACTTTTTATGGATTTTTGAAAACATGATGATGATGCATATGCAGATGCAATTTTTTTGTATTTTTCAAAAAGACTTTTCAAATGTTTTTGGATTTTAATTTTGCAAATGTTTTTGGGAATTTTGAAGACAAAAAGATTTTGGCTGAAAACTGGGTGAAAAATATGTACACGGGAGTGCTTCTTATATATGCAAGAAGTGGATTTTAAGAATTTACAAGGGTAAGTGATCAATTTTATAGATATATATAAAGTGGATTTTGGTGTGATGTATATATTCCTCAACTTATTTGACACAAGTTTTTCACATAATTTTTGAAAACTATAGTCCAAAATAATTTTTACAAACATTTTTGCAAACATGTACACACATTTGAAATCATTTTGCAAAGGCTTTCAAAACAGTATATATAGGTTTTTCAAATATTTTTGCAACCATTTTTCAAACCATTTGCAAATCATTTTTCAAACATTTTATTTCACACAAAGAAAATAAATTTTGCAAACCACACATTTTTACACAGGTTGAAAACATGTAACAAAATATTTTCAAAATAGTTTTCAATAAATGTTAACAAGGATTTTCAAACTATTTTTCAAACATTTTGCAAAAAACATTTTCACCTGATTTATTAATCAGTAAATACAAAAAGAATTTGAGGAATAACCACATCTTTTTATTAAGGATTTTTAAAGAATTTTAAAGAATGATTAGCCATATTATTAGGAAAATACGAAAGTACGAGTTATGGCTAAAGTATATACACAGTATATACGACCCCCCTATACTTAGCTTGAGCTATGTCCTCATAGATCGGAGAGAAAAGAGAAGACATAACTCGTACTAAGTATGGGCAAGTCTAAAGAATAAATGAATAAAGGAATGGATGAACAAACGAATGAGAAGTTGACCGTCCCCCCTATACTTAGGATCAAATAATCCTAAGTATAGCGGATTGTACACAAAGCAGGGAGGGTCAAGGGTGGGAATGAACAGGTCGTACTCAGATTGTCTCCCCCTATACTTAGGGTAAGATATCCCTAAGTATAGACAAGAAGAGGAGACAATGGAGAGGATCGAAACGAATGAAAGAACTCGGGTGCACACCCCCCTATACTTAGGACAAAGTACGTCCTAAGTATGGAAAACTGTCTACAAGGGCGGTACCTTTTTGATAGATAAAGAAGATAGAAAAGGAAAAGAAGAAAAGAAGAAAATAAAATAAATCAACAGATGAAAGAGTGATATGGACAGATGATCTGTACAGCGGAAGATGGAATTGATCACCATGTATGAGATGCAGATGATGTGAGTCAAAGAGTACATCTCATACCAGAAGAATGGGGGCAACGTCAATGGTCGGCGGATCATGATCAAGATATAGTTTCAGACGTTGACCATTGACGCGGAAGGTAGAGGAAGATGACGGTTCGGATATGTCGATGCTGCCATTGTCATGTACCTTCCTAACCACATAGGGACCTTTCCACTTGCTCTGTAATTTCCCTGGAAATAATTTCAGCCTGGAATCAAACAACCATACTCTCTGATCTGGCTCAAACTGTTTATGGCTGATATGTGAATCGTGCCATGTCTTCACTTTCTCCTTGTACTGTATGCTGTTGGAAAAGGCTGTGTCTCTCAGTTCCTCCAGGGCTGCCAATTCTGCTCTTCTCTGGTCTCCTATACTCTCGGGATCTAACAGCAACTCAGTGACTGTCCAAAAAGATTTGTGCTTGATCTCCACTGGCAAATGGCACGGCTTGCCATAGACGAGACGAAAGGGAGATGTCCCCAATGAATTCTTGAAAGAAGTCCGATAGGCCCACAAGACCGAGTCCAAAAGCTGTGACCAATCCTTTCGGTCTGGGCGGACAACTTTCTGCAAGATTGTTTTTATCTCCCGATTCGAAACTTCGGCAAGACCATTAGTCTGAGGGTGATACGGTGTGGCAACTCGATGGTCAATGCCGAACTCGTTTGCAAGGGCCCTAACCTTGTCATTGATGAAATGAGACCCCCCGTCTGAAATCAAGACTCTAGGTACCTCGAACCGTGAAATGATATTTTTCCTCAAGAATTTGCACATGGTTTTAGCATCTGCAGCTCGGGCAGGGATGGCCTCAACCCATCGGCTGACATAATCAACAGCGAGCAGGATATGCTCGAATCCCTGGCTCTTAGGAAATGGGCCCATGAAATCAATCCCCCATGCATCAAAAACCTCACAGAAGTGAATGGGTTGCATGGGCATCATGTCTCTCTGTCCGCAGGTTCCCATTTTCTGACAGTCAGTACATCTCTTCACGAACTCATCAGAATCCTTGAAGAGAGTAGGCCACCATAGGCCGGATTGAAGCAACTTTTGTGCTGTCCTTTTTCCAGAATGATGTCCTTCTGCCTCAAGCTTGTGGCAGTATGTGAGGACGCTATGATGCTCTTCTTGAGGAATGCACCTCCTCCAGATACTGTCCCCTCCTTCATGATAAAGGACGGGATCCTCCCAATGATAAAACTTGGCCTTCGCCAGGAAGGTCTCGAGTTTCTGCCTGGGCCAACCTTGTGGGACTGTCTTGGCAACAAGATAGTTCACAATGTCAGCGTACCACGGGAGCGAGGTGATAGCCAAGATCGCCTCATCTGGAAATGTCTCTGTGATAGGTGCGCTGGGCTCAGATTCCTCAAGATTCTCCAATCTGGAGAGATGATCCGCCACCACATTCTTGATTCCAGGCGTATCCTTAATCTCAATATCAAACTCCTGGAGCAGAAGGATCCATCTGGTCAGACGTGCTTTGGCATCCTTCTTAGCCATTAAGTACCGGATGGCGGTGTGATCAGTGAAAATAGTCACTCTAGATCCGAGAATATACGATCGATACTTATCAAGAGCGAAGACTACAGCCAGCATTTCTTTCTCAGTCACAGTGTAATTCTGTTGGGCGGCATCCAAAGTACGGCTGGCGTAGTGAATGGCAAACGGTAATCCATCCCTCCTCTGTCCAAGCACAGCCCCAACGGCAAAATCTGAAGCATCTGTCATGATCTCGAATGGGAGAGACCAATCGGGTGGCTGAAGGACAGGAGCTGAAACAACCATCTCTTTGAGAGTCTCGAACGACGCAAGACACTTATCATTGACAATAAACTCGGTGTCTTTTGTCAGCAAGTCAGTAAGCGGTCGGGCAATACGACTGAAATCCTGAATGAACCGTCGGTAGAAACCGACATGCCCCAGAAAAGACCGCAACTGACGCAAGTTGGACGGTGGATTGAGTTTTCTGATGATATCCACCTTGGCCGGATCGACCTCCATGCCCCTGTTGGAGACGATATGATCGAGGACCGTCCCTTGAGTCATCATGAAATGACTCTTCTCCCAAGATAAAACAAGGTTGACCTCTATGCAGCGCTGAAGCACACGGTCTAGGCAGTCAAGACAAGCATCGAACCCGTCGCCATAGACCGAGAAGTCATCCATGAAGACCTCTAAACAGTCACCCACCATATCCAAGAAGATGGATAACATGCACCTTTGGAATGTCGCCGGAGCGTTACATAGACCAAAAGGCATCCGTCTGAAAGCATACGTCCCAAACGGATAGGTGAATGTCATTTTCTCCTGGTCTTCGGGTGCAATGGCCACTTGATTGTATCCAGAGTACTCGTCAAGAAAGTAGTAATGACTCTTCCCGGCTAGTCGCTCGATAATCTGATCAATGAAGGGTAGCGGGAAGTGATCCTTCTTGGTGGCCTCATTCAATCGTCTGTAGTCCACACAGACCCTCCAAGAAGTGGGCACTCTGGTAGCGATCTCCTCTCTAGACTCGTTGACAACTGTAGTGATACCCGTCTTCTTGGGTGCCACATGTAAAGGACTTACCCATTTGGAGTCGGAGATGGGATAGATGAAATAGGCGCTCCACCACCTTGAAATTTCTTTCATGACTACATCTCGAAGATTCGGGTTCAGCCGTCGTTGGAACTCACGCGACGGCTTAGCGTTATCCTCGAGATAAATGTGGTGGGAGCAACGATTTGGGCTCAGCCCCTGGAGATCAACTATACTCCAAGCTATTGCCTTGCGGTTTCTTTCAACAACCTCCATCAGACGAGATTCTTGTTCTCCAGTCAAATCTGTTGAGATAATGACTGGGTGCATTTCTGGCTCACCCGCAAGGAATCTATATGTCATCGACTGCGGCAGAGGTTTCCGTTCTGGACAACTGGGAGGTAGCAGATCTGGCTTCTGATATGTCTGTGTAAATGCTACCAGGTCTGCATGGGAGAACTCTCGCTCTTCATGAATCTCTGACGAAGGGCGGCCTGCTAAATCATCAATAAACTGCACTGGCTCGCACTCTGTCATGGTTGTCGGCTCAGAAGGAATCAGACAAGGCAAATAATCATCAAAATCATCCCAATCTATGTCTGAATCCGAGGGATCAGAAGAAGATGAACACGAATGGAAATCATCGGCACCACTCGTCACAACGCTGTCAGCTTCAGGTGTATCCTCATTCAGGGATGTGCTCTCCCGGCTCTCGACTGCCATAAGCTGGAGATATAATGAATCTGTAGGCAAGGCGAGAGTCGTTGCTACAGGATCTATCCAGTTGGATTCATCATCAGTCATCTCAAAATCACAAACCTGGTGGATGTCTAGCTCTTCCTCTGTCATCTGTGCTGCTTCACTGGACTGCTCTGAGCATTCTAACTCTCGAGCTCTGGTCTCCTCGATCGTCTCTATTTGTATGGTTTCACCCTCTAGGCGAAAGCATACCTTCCCGCTATCATGGTCAGTGACCGCCTGATGGGGGCATCAGTTACCGACTCAGGGATCTCCATGTCCAACACAACGAAGTCCACCGGGAATTTCAGGCCCTGAATGGTAACGACCACGTCTTTCAATAACCCCTTCGGCCTCTTAGTCGTCCTATCAGCAAACTGAAGGACTGTCCTGCTCCTAAGAAGAGGGCCAAACTCGAATCGGTCGATAAGGCTGCCGGAAGAAGGTTAATTGAAGAGCCGTTGTCTAATAGAGTACGATCAAACTGCTGCTCTTGAATCTCGCATCTGACATAGGGAGCTCCTGCGTCTGGTCACTTGGCTGGCAGCTTGTTCTGAATAGTGCAACAAGTGGAATGAGTGAGCACATGGATTTGATCTCTGTGGTTCCTCCTCTTCCTGCGGACGGTAGTCTTCTCTTTCAGGTTTTTCTTGAAGAGGGGGATGTGCTCAAGTGCTTCTTGTAGAGTCAGCTGAATGTGCAATCTGTCTATCATCTGATTGCCGAACTCTACCTGTTGCTCTTTTTTGGGATTTTCTCTTTTATTCCCCTTCGCTCGGCGGAGTGCCTCAGGGAAGGGGATGGTAGGGGCCTCCACAGATGGAGGACTAGGAATCGGTCCCTATGCCTGTGAAGGAGGAGAATCCATACAATCATCATCATGCAACACATATGGATCCGCAATGTGCACAGAAACCTTTCCTTTATTCATATTTTTGTTTTTCTTTTTGTTTCCACAGTTCATAGGTACAGAATGTGGGAACATCACAGAGGGTGGCTCAACAAAAGTAGATGTGGTGGCCTCAGCACCACCACTAGCACCTGTGTCTGCGGCATCAGCACTGCGCTCTGGCTCAGCATCCAAAATGATGGCATCAGCACCACCGTCTGCAACTGGTATCACTACGGCATTAGCACCGTCATCTGGATCTCCATCATTGGTGGCCTCAGCACCACCGTCTTCAACATCATCATTAGCGGCATCAGCACCGCTACTCTGCTCTTCTGGCGCTCCTGGTTCTGCATCTGGTTGTCGCTCAAAAGAGGCGTCGCCTGCGGGCATCCTACCGCTCCTAGTAGTAACAAAATCAGCATCATAAAAGGAATAAGACATATCACTCAAATAGTCACTAGGAGAGGTTTCCTCTGTAAACTCTACCTGCTCAGACTTCCTTTTTAGATTGTTCGGGTTAGGTTCAATCTGAGAGGGTATGGCGGCCTTGCCTTTTATTATGTCCCTCATCTCCTGCCGGAATTCATCCATTTCTTACCTGAAGGATGCTCACTGTTCGGAGAGCAAGCGGGCAAGATCATCGAGAGCTGGGTTCTCAAAGGTGGGACCTTGAGAACCGGATGGTTGTCCCTGCTGGAAATGGGGCTGCTGGTGCTGCTGGTGTTGCTGGTACGGATAGTTCTGGGTTGGCTGGGCATAAGATTGCTGAGGCTGCTGTCGCTGCCTCCACTGCTGTCCCTGATAGGCGGGACGAGGACCACTCTGATACTGTTGTGGCTGGGCATACTGGGGCTGCTGGTGTTGCTGTTGTGGCTGGTTGTTCTGATGTCCTTGGGCAGGATTCTGCTGCTGGGAGGAGGAGCCACCGTTGCCCCAACGGAATCCGGGGTGATCACGACGAATCCCGGGCTGAGGGTACCGGTCGTACCAAATCCCATTGACTTCCATCAATGGTTCCTGCTCAAAGGAGGGTGGAGGAAGAACTGCCAGTGGCTGCTCCGGCTGATACACCACCATCTGCGTGTCCGAAGATGGCGGCTGCGTTGGGTAGTACTGCAGCAAGGGAACCGGCTCTACCTGGATTTGATTGACTTGACGATACGAGGTAGAGGGCTGGTTGGCATTGCTACTGCTCGGATCAGCACGTGATCTGGGAGGTTGTTGGGAATGAGTTTGTGCCTCCTGGACGCACAAGATCTGCGTCTTCAGATCACTCATGGTCTTGGCATTTTGGTCCATCTGGGCCATGCCTTGCATCTGCTTCTTCTCGAGGATCTCGAGGCGGTCCAGCTTCTCACTGATTATGCCCATGTCGGCTGCGGCTGATTCAGCTTGGGCTGCGGCAGCTGACACTGTATTGGGACCGGCATTGATGCGGGCGATCCTCTGGAATGATCCCGCTCCTTGCGGGGGCTTCTGTTGCGTGTAGACTCGGGCTTGGGCCATTACTGTTGAATTTTCTGCCATGCCCTCGTAAATGGCCCAGACGTCGTCTTCACCCTTGGAAAAGTATGATCCACCGTAAGAGGCGTTGACAAGCCCCTGCAGCTCCGGTGTCAGCCCACAGAAGAAACTTTGCACCAAGTTGGGCTTGGAGATATCGTGATGTGGACACCGGTCGATGAGCTCTCGAAAGCGATCCCAAGCTTCATGAAACTGCTCATTTGGGATCATGACGAAGTTACTGATCATTGCTCTAGCTGCGTTGGCCCGGCCGAGAGGGTAGTACTTCTTTAGGTATGCGGTCCGGAGATCTGCCCAAGTGTCGATGAATCGCCCCAGGTGCTTGAGCCAATATGCGGCTCTGTCAACCAATGAGAATGGAAAGGCGATCATCTTTATGGTTTCCTCGGTCATCAGCCGATCATGGATGGTGCTGCATATCATCTCGAATTCCTGGAGGTGGAGGTGCGGCTCTTCGGTCGGCAACCCATGGAACTTGGGTAGAAGCTGGATAGTGTGGGGCCGAAGCTCGAAATCTCCGTGGATGGGTGGGAGTCGGATCCAACGATGAGTGAGGGATGCAGCTGGGTTGTGCAATTCCCTCATGATGGTCTGTGGTGGTCTCTCAGTGTCTGGATCGCCTCCTCCTGCATCAGGTCCTCCTTCTCCTCCACCGCCACCGCCACCGCCCCCAGGTCGGTTCTCTCTCATCTGTGCTATCTCTCTCATCAGATCACCCATGAAGGTACCCTGGTCATGGATCTGTCTCTGCATAGTCTCCAGGGACGCTAACAAGGAATTGTTGATGGCCGCCTGATCGAATATGAACGGAGGATGATCATGGTCATCTGGGTGCTCGCCTCTGTCTGCCATCACTGGATTTTCTGAAAAAGCAAAAGAGGCCATCTCAGGTGTTGTCGAATGATCTGAACTCTGTGATGCATTGAATTCTGAAACTATTGGACTGAGAGAAGGAGAATGGGAAGGGTGGTCGAGGGGGAACAGGGTGGATGTGAACTCAGGCTCGGAGAGCGGACTCTCCGAGGTATTCCTAGATGAATAAGGAGGAGTGCTGGATAGTGGTGCCGACAAGGTCAGCCTAAGAGATCTCCGTCCCATCATCTTGATTATTGGGAAGAGCAGAGGGAATGCAAAAGAAGAAGAATGAAATGAGATCCAACAAAATTGCGCACAATTGTGCGGTTTTTTTTTTATCTTGACCTAAATAAATCTAACAATCAAACACAAAGCAGGGGTGAGTTCACCAACTCAACACATGAAGTTGTGAAGGTTCGGCTTTTATCTTGTCAATTTTAGCTTGATTCAAGAATTTATCTTTTACGAGTCCTTAGAACGCTACGCCTAAAGGAGAGAGAGTACTGCCGGAAAAGTATTCCCGTACTTGTCCTCCTCCTGTGTAACCTGTAACTTGCGCTTTTTAAGGTCCTTGTAACCCTTCCTGGATCCCTACTCAGCCAAAGAAATAGAGGGAGGAAGCCGATAGGCGAAACCGATACTTCGGACCTCGCTCGCAACGGAATCACCCGTGAGTGTGCAAGATCCTACTCAGACGCAGCCGGTGAGACAGACACACCCGTGAAGGCGTGGCCTAAGCTCGGTACTTCGGACAAGGTCGGCGCTCACACAATAGTGAGTCACCAATGGCGACCAAGCCCTACTCGACTACGTACGATAGTAGCGCCAATACTTCGGAAATCCAGGCGATACACAAGGCAGCCACAAGTTGGGTTTTTGGTTCTAATCCTTACGAAGTGCTCACCTCACTTGGAAGGAGACCTTCCCATGCAACCTGAATACAAGTGAGGGTGTTACTCTCCCCAAGCAATGAATCCAATTACCGATTTTATTTTTGGTCAAGATTTTCTTAGCAGACCCTTTTTTAATTTTTTTGGTGTTATCGCTTCTTTTGAGTGAATTCAAACAAGCGCCTAACGATTTTTGTATTTTCTTGATCCTACTTTGTTCCAAAAACAGAGGGAGAATAGAGTCGGAAAAGCCGTGCAAGTCGACACCAAGGTGGAAATCTCACCTTTGTGCCTAAATGATGCATGCAAAGTGAGAAGACTTACAGCGAATCCCAGCTCTCTCCATCTGGGATGCAAAGCAGAATTTGTAAACCTAAGCTAAATGGCGATATGCAAAACGGAAATCATCCTAGAGTAGGCAACTGCTAACGTGAAGAACCACAAGCTAACCACTAACTCTCAATCCTAATGTCCGGTCTAGGCTCACCCCTCCTCTGCTCAACACATTTGAGTTAGGAGAAAGCGCTTGTGTGGAGTGAGCTCGCGACACGCGGATCGAAAGCAATTGGTCAACTATTTAATTAGTCTAAGTCCAAATACGAACTATAGGAGCATGCAAAGATAATTAGTGTGTTTGGACCTATTCTAATCGAATCAAGCAGGACCTGCAACTAAGGGCTCAATCCACAAAAGAAATGAAACGGGAAAACAAATTCGAAAAATGACAAGCGGGAAAACGCGATAAAAACCGCGGTGAGCCCCCGGGTGAACAAACACCCAAAAATTAGGCCCGGTAGTGTCTCAAGAGTCCAAGTGTCCAAGTACATGTATTATTACAAATTATTAAGCACTCTCTCACAAAAATAAAATGCAAGCTAAACTAATCACTCTCTCACTCCTCCTGCTCTCTCCTGCCGGCTTAGCTAAAGAATAGCCGGCTCCGCTTCCCAAGGATGCTCCGGGTCACCTAAGCGATCCGCCTCGCTCCGCGGTCCCTCGCAAGAAGACAAGAGAAAAGTGGTCAGAATAGCTCAACAAGATATATCAAAAAATGCAAGAGATAGAAAATAAAGCAATAGTAGACAAACAAACACAAGCAAACAAAATATGAACTACTCGTTGTTGCTCCCCGGCAACGACGCCATTTGATTTAGCCATAATTCACGGAGTCTAAAATGGTGTCTCACACAAGGCGGAGACAACCATCGCTGTGACGACTCACAATGAAATCTGGACTAAAATCAACAATTAACCCACACTAAAGATCAATAATTAGAAATAAATGTGGAGTTAAAATTTATTTTTAACTCTGCACAAATGATGTAAAGGGAAAGTATGCAGAGAGTTCAAACACAGGGAGCAAACAGGGTAATTCAAATAATTGTGCACAAGTGAGTGTGAGTGATGTCTACACTAAGCAAGCAATCAAAGGACTTTTTGTGGGTTTTTAATTTTTTTAAATTTTTTTTAATTTTTAATTTTGTATTTTTGTTTTTAATTTTCTGATTTTTTTATAATTTTATATTTTATATTTTTTTTAATATTGGAAAATATAAGCAATGTAATAAAATGAAAGATCAAATATTTATAAAAATGTGCAAAAATCACCAAAAATTCAGGAAAAAAATGTTTTTGATATTTTTAGGATTTTTTTACTGTTTTTGTGATTTTTGAGTATTTTTCAAGATGTTTTTAAATACTGAAATAAACTAAAATAGTGAACAGTGTACTGGCTGTGAGCAAAATGGAAATTAAAAATATTTAACAGCCATAAATTTTTTGCAAACTATTTTTCAAATAAAAATAATGAAAGATCAAACAAACAGGAACTGAGTTTGTAATTTTTTGAGTTTTCTAGGATTTTATATATTTTTTTGAAGTTTTTGAGTATTTTTGAACTTTTTCTTTTGAGATTTTTAGTGATTTTTGGACTGACACTAAAATATGGTAAAATAGACACTAGGGATTTTTTTGGAGTTTTTAGAGGTATTTTACTATTTTTTTGGGATTTTCTAAGCTAGACAGTAGGCAAAAAGCAGGTTTTTGATTTTTAATAAATATAAAAATAAAATAAAATAAAAACTAAAAATAGGGCGTCAAAATACAAGCATGCAGGAGCTTAACCCTAGTTTTTGAGAATTTTTGGAGGCAAAATGATAATTTAAATAATTATAACAAGCATCCAAACATTAATCCGGCCTGGCAGGGGTATAAGTGCAAATATCCAAAAGTCCAGGGGCATACATGCAATTTTCACACAAAATTTATACTGAATTGAATAATTTCTAGACCAAACACAAATACCCAAAGCCACAAGGGCTTCTCTGCAAAATGTCCACCCACGCGCGTGCCAAGCACGCGCCTGGGGAGGACTAGATAGCGATTATACAAAACGTGGAGGGCTAGATTGCAACAATCCTCGAAATATTATAACTGCACCTGAAAGTTTAGGGATTAAACCTAAATACAACAAAACCCTGGGTCCCTTTCGCAAAAAATCCCAGACGCACGCTACGGGCACGTGCACCAGGGGGAGGACCTAAATACAATATCTAAAACTATGAGGGTCTTTTAGCAATTATTACAAAACTTTTAATAAGGCAGACGAAAGTTTAAAAATCTTTTACGAAATACAAACTTGGCTGGGTATAAGGCAAAATTACCCAGCTCCAGAGGCTATCTGACGGTGGGCGTTAACCCACTTGGACACGTGGCGGCTCGGCGCGCAGCGATACCGCTTCGCCACGGACGGTCGAGATTAGATGGGTCTTGGACGATCTGACGGACGTAGGCGATCGCGATCCGACGACGACTGCTGCATCTGGGGAGGCTCTGAAAATCCGACGGCGGAGAGTGGCGATGAACGAACAGGGAAGAACCACGCTGCTGCGAGGTTCCTCCGGCGACGTGGGGTTTCTCCGGCGGCTCTTTGGTCGTCAAAATGGCTCCGCACGCTCCTGGAGGTGACCTCTTCTCGCCTGGATCTTCCAAACGAGGTGGCGACAACCTGAGCTCTCCGGAGGAGGTGGAGGAGCTAGAGCTCCTAAAACACCTCCGGCAAGCTCTCAAAATAGCTCCAGAAGCTCGATAAGCTCAGGGTACCTGCAGAAGAAGTGTAATATGATTGGGGGCAAATTTCCCCGATCACGTGGCGCAAATGAACGTGGGTGGACGGCAGCGTAAGGTGCGGGGGACGACGTGGCCGGAGGTAGCTCCGGCTACGATCGATTGAGCGAATCGATACTCGAAAGAGATGGATGCAAAAAGGGAAATGACGCTCAGACTATATGGAACAAGATGGAAGCAAAAAATAAGGAGATTAAACGGCCTCGAGCCCAGGAGGGGAGAGGGAAGATGTACCTCGATGGGGGACACCACCGGAGGTCGGAGGAACACCCACAGCCGCTGATCGGCCACCTGGAAGGGTCGATCCTGGAGCTGTCACCTCCAGGAGATGATGGAGCTCACTAGGGGCGCGAAAGGGCCAAAGTTTGGGGTTCAATTTTCGAATGAAGTCAAGGGGGTGGTTTTGAAGAGTTGACGAGGGTGGTCCAAAAATCGACGCGCAACGCCTCGGCCAGTGATTCAAAGCCCAAGAATTGCCTTGGGCGTGAATCACAAGTGTCCGAGGAGCAAAAACTCTGAAGGCGCTATCATGAAAGGAAGCAAGGGTTGACCTAGGAAAATGGGTGAAAGGGGACAAAAACCCATTGCTGACATGCTACAGGGGGGAGGTCAGACAGTTGACCAGAGGTCAACTGTCAGACCAACCTGGTTGGTCCACGTGGACCAACCAGGGAAAACCCCTTGTAAAATCAATTAAAAATAACAAACGATATTATTTTAATTAGGTTATAAAATAAAAAAGTTTTTATAATTTTATAAATTAGTTTATTCTGATTTTTAATTATTTTTTTGAGATATATTTTTACAGGTTGCTTTTATACCCCTATATAGGTATATTATCTATATATCTGACTATTTGATTTTTAATTTGTGATTTTAATTTTATTATCTTTGTTTCTTATTTTCTAAAATTATAAGATACTTTTACATACACAAATATATTTTTGTTTAATTTTTCTGATATGTTTTGTATATTAAATAAAATATAAGTGTGAAAAGTATAGGTATAAGTATAGGTATAATACATGTATAACCTATATGTGTTTATTTTTATTTTTATTTTTCTTTGCATTTTTATTCTGATTTTAATGCACATATATATTATAAGTAATATTTACATAATTATAAAAATATAAAAATACAAAACTAATGAATAAATAATAAATTGAATATTTTAATATGTACAAGTATACAATGTGGGTCCAAAACTCAACTTTCAAACCGTAGCTCCGCCAAATGCGAAACCACCGCCATTAAATAGCTTATTTTATTCTATATACAATTAAAGATGAGTATGCTGCATTTGGAGTTTTCGTTTGTGAGATACGGGTCTGGGAAGTTGGGATTCTGGATTTTTATTCAGACCATAACTTTTTATCTGTACATTATTTTTCTTTGAAATCAATTTTGTATTTTTCTTTATGAAATTATCTACAACTTTCATGTACAAAGTTTCTTTATTTGATGTGTAAAAAGTGGAACCAAAAATAGGTCCCAAAATGAATAAAGAATGAATAGAAAGTATAGGTATTTTATTTGTATTTTGGCCCTTATCTCCCCCTACTTTATTCCTTGTCGACCTATTCATCAAGATGCCTAGGTCTCGGGGTTTCGGGTCATAAAATATTTACAATATTTTATTCTTTTTCTTTTCTTTTATTTATTCTATAATTTTGGCCTTAATTACAGTAATTTATATACTAAATAGATGCACATGCATGAATGCTAAGATGATGAAATAAAGGGTATTTACAGGCATTTGCTAGGGTTTTTGGTGCCAAAATGATAGAATAAAGATGATGAAATACGGATTCATCAATTCCCTATCAGACTTTTGATTGTACTCTCTTAGATAGTTGATGACACGATTTTCGATAGGTTAAGATGTAAATAATTATCACAAGTTGTTCTCAACCACTCGAATCGGTCAACGAGAAAAATAAATAAACCCCACAAAATAAGATCAATCAATAAAAACAATGTAAGCGGCTTTCACTATTCTTTTTACCTGGTATAGCAACCAGAGTCGAACACAAGGAGCACGATTTAAAAACTAAGTAGTCAAATTTCCAAGCCAATTTTTAGTGATTTTTTTCGAATAAGGCACAAAGGATAAACGCACACACCACACTCTTTTTGTATTTTTTCAGAATAGTAAAAATGTTCAGAAAATTAAAAAGAAAATGTTTTTGTGTTTTATATATTTTAAAATATTTTTGATAATTTTTTCAAAATTTTCTGATGTATTTGTGATTTTACAAAAATTAAACAGTAGAAAACAAAGCAAAGAGTGCACAACAAAGATTATTTTGCAACTTAAAAATACTTTAATTATCCAATAATCCTGGAAATAATTTTTAATATAGCCAACAAAACAATATCTACAATCAGAAACTAAAATCACAATTTTTGGATTTTTCTAGAATTTTCTACAATTTTTTTAAGGATTTTTGTTTTTCGTAATTTTTTTTGGTTTTTATAAAGAGTCAATGCACAAAAATTGGTTAGAAATTAAAATACACCAAAACACATCTATAATAATTTTTTTGGAATTTTAAGCAATTTTCCAAATTTTTATGAATTTTGCAATTTCGGGCAGATAAAAAGTTACTGTTTTTATTTTTTAAAAATATCAAACGACAATAAAATTTGATGAAAAATTATTCAATGATAAAGACTACAACATGAACATATATGAATTTTCTCAGAATTTTTGCAATCATAAAAATATTTATTTCATCAAGAAGAACATGCAAAGTTTGAGTCTGGAAATACATGGACTCAAATGTAATTTCTCCAAGTGATTGTTTGAAAAGATAACAGAATTAAAAGCAGAGGAAAGCTTGCAATTTACCCAGTAAGCATGTGCAGGGCACATGACTTGAAGTTGATAGGGGGACACTTTTGCAAATCTCAAAACTTCCGAGGAAAAACTGGTAATTTTTCCCATCCTTTTTTATTTTAAAAACCATCCCTAGGGTTCTTTTCCTCAAGCGTTGATGGGGGCACAGGCTGCAACATCTTAGGACAACCAAGAGGCAGCCACCAAGACAAGGCCGAGGGCGGCGCGGGGTTCTGTGGAGGCACGCGCGGACGGGCGGCCAACGTACGCACGGCCACAGAGGAGGGCGCGCACAGGACAGCGGGCCGCAGAGCGGTTACGGCGGGAAGGAGCAGGAGGTCAGGCGGCTGTCGGTTGGCAGAGGGGCCGAAGACGCTAGACACGGGGTTGTCGCTCGCGTGTGGAGGTACAGGAGGAGCATAGGGTGGCGCATCTAAGTTGCTGGAGACTGCGCGCACGGGAGGCTCGTAGGATGGCGACGTGGAGGGAGTGCACGACGAAGCTTCCCGCTGCAGGCAGGCGCAGAGGACGAGAGGTGCGGGCGTGCAGGAGGGTTGCGTCGCTGGCGGCGCGAAGGTTAGTGGCTCGACGGTGGCGGCCGTGCACAGGGGAGTACCGGAGGTTGCGGCGAGTGCGACGGAGGAGGCGCAGTGTCACGTCGAGCCGCACGCTGCCTTGGCAGGGAGCGCGCGCGGTAGGGGGCGGCGCGGGCCGGGCGAGACCTGGGACTTTTTTATTTTTTTATTTTTTTATTTTTTTCTCTTATATGTAAACAGAATTGTTATAAGAAAAAAATTTATTTTTTTTAAGAACAGGAACAGTAAAAAAAGAATTTTTTTATTTGAGTGTGTTTTTTTATTTTCCTGCAAAACAAAGATTAGAGAAAACAACAAAAAATCTAATTTTTTAATTGTATCCTGCAAAAACAAAAGTTAGACAACAAGACACATTTTTTTAATTTATTTATAAACAAAAGAGAGTCAGTGAATGGTATGGATCTCGCATGGAACGGAAGATAGACCCGTGGCTCTGGTCACCGTGCGTGACCGGAGATGGAAGATTGTGTTAGATACAATCGTGAAAATGGAGAGATTAAGAGGTGAGGTGCAAAAATCAATCTCAGGGCGGAAATGTGTGATATGGATTTTTAATGATTTCTATGATCTAAATGCTAATCAACTGGGAACAAAAATTAAATCTATGACTTATCTAAGGAAAAGACAGGAAATGAAAGTGGATCTCACCTTGGGGTCGGAAATGCCATGATGGCCTCGACGTGGGCCGACGCGTTGTCACCGGACGGCTCAGAGGCTAGACACCCTTCTTCAACAAGACGGTTCTCGGAGATCGGGCTCCTCTCCACCAAAGATCGATCAAAGAATGAAAGGAGGAGGAGGAGCCCATTAAAAAGAGAAGAAAAATAAAAAAGGAAGGTATTTACAAATAAGGAAAGTAATTAGTGGTTATTTAAATTAATTTATTTATTTATTTATTAAATTAAAAATGAAAATTTGGTATTAATTAAAATAAAATAATTAATTAATTTACAAAAATTAATTAACCACCTTAATGGTGGCTATTTAAGGAACAAAATCAAATCTTTACATAAAAGGTAAGTTATCAAATCAAATAAAGAATTAAATAATAAAATATAAATACAAAATTCGTAATTAAATTAATTAATTAAAGTTAGATAATTAATTTTTTTGGTGAATTTTGTAAAAGGAAGTTAATTATATACAAGTATTATGTACATATAATACAATATACACATGTACAAATAAGGAAATAATTTTTATAAAAGATTTTTAATTTTTAATTTAATTATTTTTTATTTTTAATGAAAACAAAATTTGCAATTATGTACATTATGAAAATAAATATGAAAATATGTACAATGAATAATGGTGAAACTACACAAAACACCCCTAGAAAACCGACTTTTTAACCGTAACTCCAAAAATCATGAAACCACACCATTTGAAAGATAATTTAATTTGTAGTATAATGGAAGTGAGTTTGGTTCGATTTGAACTCGTATGGAGTCAGAATTGGTGTTTTAATTATCACTTTGCAGCTTTTTCTGGGTGTAATTATTTGCAATATATACAATATTTTATTTTACAATTATTTTTCTTATTTACAATACATTTTTATTTACAACTTTTGTTTACAAAAATAATTAATTTGAGTTCAAATTATGTACAAATAAAATAATGTAAGTTTTGTACAAATATACATGAAAAATATTCACAAAATATTTTTGATTTTTCTGAAAGAAGACCCTATCTCCCCCTACTTTATTCTTGATCGATCAGGTCATCTCTTGACCTTCTCTCGGGATTCGAGTCAGTCTGTATTTATTGCATAAACACATCCTTTTCTTTTTCTTTTCTTCTTTATTCTTTTATTTATGTACAAAAAGTGTTAAAAATGCAATTTTAACAAATGCATGCAAAATGGTAATTTTATGCAATTAATGGGTATTTACAGGTATTTGACTAAGAAAAAGAGGGTAAAATAAAAGAATAAAGGCTATGAATCGTGGATTCATCATTCCCCTGTACTTTACCTTTACTAGTCCCTTAGCAAACACTTATTTGGAAAATAAGTGAAAACAAAAATAAAGAAAAGAAAAAGGAAAGAAGTTAGGACAATATTAACTTTTAAACTTATCTTCATAAAAATGTAGTATGGAGCTCTGTCGAACCTTTGGATTATTAGTGTGTCGGAACCTTAATGGGAAATGGATTTAAAACCTAACAGCCTCTAAGTTCCATAAGACTCCTATTCAGGTCTCCTCAACAGTCAGATCAGAACAAGTCTACATACATAAATTCTTATGACTATGAATTCTTACTTGTACGTTTAAGTGAAATATAGCTCCTCATCTCAAAAGTAGCAAAGAAGCAGCCTCTCTAAACAAGGTAACTCTAATCCCCCGGTCTGGCAACTCTTTCCTCGAGGAGCGGGGATATTCCCTTCTAAGTTCAAGTACAACCAGCTCAAGAAGAGGGGATGGAGAAGAGAATGAACGATAACCAGTGTAATTACCTATCCTTGGATGCATGACCAGTGTAGCCATGTCACCCATTGCAAGCTCACAAATATTTGACTTTGAAGCTCTTATTCTTTTTTTTCACATGTAAATACACTCCGGCAGGCATTTTACTTTTCTATCAGGCATGTCTACTTTTGGAGATTTTACATTTTTTCTCTCTTTTTTTGATAATATATACAAGGTGCAGCATGTACATAAGGAGTTTTTCCTCTTGAGCTAGTAGACTATCCCTCTTTTGAAGCATTATTGCAACCCCACAGCATCTTGTCTTTAGACCTCAACATCACCAAACCAGGTTGAGACACACTTCCCTCCCTAGAGGAGGACGAGAGGTTCCGCCTACATGTACTACCCTCGTATGCTACCCCAAGCCAAAAGATTCTGCCCCCTCACTACCTCCTCCATGAAGAGCTACGTGTAGAGTGTATTGTCCAAGGTAAGCCACGGTCTGAAAGAATCATACGTGTTTTGTTAAATATTCTACTTAGACTTATCAAGATGACATGTGAACATAGTCTTATGGACTCGAAGAATTAAGTCACTAGGACCTGAAAAGTCTTAACTCCAAATCTTATAAGGTTCCTCTGAAAATAAGTGGATAAGGTCCAACTAAGCTCCATTCTTCAAATTTATTCCAGACTTAGTTTAAATGTCAAAAGCATCCTGAAAAATGCTCATGCAAATGTAAGAAAATATGTACATGCAAAGAAAACAAAAGCAAAAATCTTTTTGTGAAATAATTTTCTAACTTTGAACTTTTTATGGATTTTTGAAAAACAATGATGCACATGCAAAAAGAATTTTTTTGTGTTTTTTTTTCAAATTTTGATAAACTTCTGGGTTTTGTAGTGTTTTTTTAAACAAAAGGTTAGTAATATATACAAGTATATACAAAAAAAATTTCAAGTTAGGGATGAGATACTTATTTACACGGGAGTGAGGAAATTATTTACAAGAATCAGATGCAAGAATTTACAACTTGAGTAATTTATACAAGTATATGCGGTTTAATTTGATTTTTTTGTGATGCATATATTCCTCAAATTTATTTGAAAAACAATTTTACAAATTATTTTAAAAACTATAGTCCAAAAGAATTTTTCCAAACAATTTGACAAACATTTACACACATTTAAAAACTATTTTGCAAACATTTTTCAAACAGTATATATAGATTTTCGAAATAATTTTTCAACCATTTTTCCAAACATTTGCAAATAGTTTTTACAAAATAATTTTATTCCAAAAAAAAGGAAAATTTTACAAACCACAATATTTTTACAAAGGTTGAAATATTTTTCAAACATTTTTCAAATATTTTTCAAAAGATTTTTCAAATATGTTTTAAAACTACTTTCAAAATATTTTTCAAAATATTTTAACTTGATTTATTAATCAATATATACAAAAAGAATTTTTGAGGAATTTTCTGCATCTTTTAATAGTTAGTTTTTTTTGTGTATTTACACTGTATTTTAGCCATACTAAAAATACGAAAGTACGAGTTATGTCTAAAGTATATATACAATATATAAGACACCCCCTATACTTAGATCAAACTATGTCCTCATAGTGATCAAAAAGCTGCAAAGGAAGACATAACTCGTGCTAAGTATAGAAAAGTGAAAAGAATAGTATACTACAACGACGAATAAAAGAATATAATCAATAGGAGTCGGTGATCCCCCTATACTTAGGATCAAGTAATCCTAAGTATATAAGATTGTACACAAGGGGAAACCGAGGAGTAGAATGTACAGGGTCTACCTCCCCTATACTTAGGGTGAAATATCCCTAAGTATAGGCCACAAAACAGAGGTAAAAAGAATCAGGAGAATAATCACAAGTCTGACACCCCCCCTATACATAGTGTAAAGTACATCATAAGTATGGAATGATCATAAGATGGAGATGGGGTGTGAGACAGAAAGAATGCATGATATGGACAGATGGATCTATACAGTTGTGAGTAGTGTTGAGGTGCCTCTCAACAAGCGCTAGAGTTTACGCCCCTAGCTGGGTGCAAAGGCTAGGATAATGTCGTATCAAGGTTCAGGACGGCATCTGTAAGGCAAATACCATACTGTCATCGCAGTCTCGGTGGGAGAACAACGACAAGATCAACAGAGTAAACGGTGACACCCAGATAAAAAATAAGGCGGGTGTCTGCTACTAGGTCAGGATATGGGAAGATGAAAGCGGGCTCCGGTAGCACAAAAGAAATCGTCGACTCAAGATCTGTATGGAGTGAAAGGGGAGAGCCGAAGAAGTCAAACTTGGAGAAGGAAGGATCTGTTAGGGAATCCTCCACGTCAATCACCGTCTCGAATAGATATATGGGAAGTCATGATCAGGAGACTCACTATAAAGGCTGATATCCGATGCATATAATGTAGACAAATCAGTGAAATCATCGAATACCTCAAAGATCGGGTCATCCTCGCGAGGGTCGTCGAGGAGAGAAACCTTAAACTCATGATCAGAAATATCAAAATACTCGGTCTCGTGATCCGACAGATCGGATACACTCCCAGAAAGTGAAACCGAGTACACTGGGTCTGTGGCATCCTCCCGTAGATAACCCTCGGGGAGTAATGCCGAATCATCAGGGAACTTGGGATCTATATTATCAAATATAATGTCCTCCAAAAATATATCGACCTCATCAAATGGGAGGACACATGGCTCAAATACGGGACTATTAAGGTCTGTCAAACCAAAAATCGGTCCCTCATGAAGCTCTCTTTGATGAGATGAATCCAAGTATATCTCTGAATCTGAGAAAATCTTCTGAAGAAAAGACACTGAATCAAATGCGTTTGGACACTGGAATGATTCAAAGGATGGTTGAGAGCTGGGTTCCTCCTCTATTTCTTGGGATTCTAGCAGATATATAATCCAAGAATCATTAATGTGGAAGTACGGGACTGTCTCAAAATCTGATTGAAAATCTAATGGAAACTCGACCATTGTCCGGCTCTCAGAACTCACAGTGGTAGTCAACACATCCATCAAATGAGAAGTAGTAGCATCCATATCCTCTGATTTCTGTGTGCTGTCAAGATCGGCATGATGTGTCACACTCAACATGTGTCATATCTCCCTCGTGCGTTGTCCCGAATAAATCATCTTGTGAATATGGAATGTCTGAAAGTGTATCCAAGATGGTCTCAACTAAATCTAGATCGGGACAGTGGTGTGAACCACCATACGAGGTAATGACGTATGCAATCTGCTCTGCGGTCCTTCTCCTCATGACGATGTGGATAAGGTCAGTCATCAAAAATATATGATCTAGAAATTGCCTCAAAAGATCACGTAACCTCAACCATGAATCTATCAATGGCTCCTGAGGGTCAACTGAGAAATCACGAATACACGACCGCATCATCTCTCTCTACGCTGTGGGTAAAATTTCTGCAAAAACAATGATCGTAAATCTCCCCAGGTAGTAATCTTCCTTCCGAATCATCTGTGTCAACTCTTGGCTTTACTCTGAAGTGTAAATGGGAAGGTAATCAACATCATGTCCTCAGAAGTGATATCGGAATATGATCGTGATCCACAAATATCCTCAAACTCATCGATATGTAAATAAGGTTCCTCGTGCACTTCCCCTGAAAATTTGGGCAGTAGATCAATGAACTCTAAATCCAGAATGAAGGGTCTCAAAGTAGAAGCGGATTGTGCTTCCTGATCTTGGTTCTCATCCATCATCCTAAGATAGAAGTTACCTAAAGCACGCAATTGCGCCATATAATCGCCTATGGGATGCACTCTCATCTCAGCAAGGTGAACACCCGTGTCTCGTATATGGTCAATATGCACTCTTCGGCATCACTCACAGCAGTCCCGAGAAAGAAGGTGGGTAGGGAGAGGATGGGATATCGGTCGGAGTTCCGACCTCCCAAGAGAGTGGGCGAGAATGATGGGTATGAAATGTAGAAGCCGGTTAATCCGGCTAGAATGGAATGCGACCCATCATGACAAGAGAAAAATAAAGGGAGAGAGGGTGGGATAGAAGGGAGTGAAAGAAAGAGAAGGAAGGAAGGAAGAGAGAGATAGAAGGGAGGGAGGGTGGGCTAGAAAGAGAGAGATGGTGACTACTAATGATTTAAATATAATCGTAACCGACTCACACCAAAGACATACAATATGCAATGCAAAACCCTCAATTCACCAATTCAACACAAATCTGATAGTGAGAGTTCGATCTTTATCTTTTCAATTTTAAGAGTTAGGTGATCAACAAAAGTTGTACAAACACTTAGGAGGCTTTAATAGGATTTGGGCACTACTCCTTAGTGTGTACATGAGCAATTAAAAACGCAAACAATGAGGGGATTGCTCTCCCAAAATAATGATATGTATCAATTACGTTTGATTTTAATGGTCAAGTTCAATTAGCAGTCCCAATTTTTAATTTTTGATTTTCTATTTTTTTTGGATATTTTAATGAAACATCTAACGTGATTTCTGATTTCCTTTATTCCTATATTCACAAAATAGAGGGGGAAACGGAAAAGACAATGCACAAGAAAATATGGATACGAATGCTAGAGATAGAGGTGTGTACCTGACTCCAGCACTCTACATGCAATATGATCCGCGCAGAAAAATTAAACTAATCTAAATGAATAAAATGCGAGAATCGTCCTAAACATAAACTTCTATTATCGTGAAGCACAGATTAATTTGACTAAGTCCAAACGAGTTATATAGGAACAGATATCTATTAGGGGCTTTGAATCTAATGCTACCTGGCTCAATCAAATAGAAACCTAAATCTAGGGGCTCAAGCATAAAAAATCCGCATAAAACAAATAAAAAATAAAAGCGAGAAAACAAAACACGAAAAAGAGCGGTGAGGTCCCCCAAGTGCACCGGTACTTGGCGAAATAGACATCAAAATGTCCAAGTCCACAAGTGTTCAAAGTCCTAAATTATTACAAGACAAACATTGTTCTCTCAAATAGAATAAAAATCTTCTTCTCCTCCCTGCTCTTCCTCCTGTACGGGTCCTCCAAAAAGAAACTCCAAGTTGTCCTCCAAGCAGTTCCTCGCACAAAAATCCAAGAGAGAAGGTCGGAAAACAATTATAATATTTAGAGATAAAATTGAACAAAAATGAAAAATGACTACAAAGTCGTGCTCCCCGGCAACGGCGCCATTCTGATGACGTGGATTTCGATAGGTTAAGATGTAAATAATTATCACAAGTTATCGTTGTTCTCAACCACTCGAATCGGTCAACGAGAAAAATAAATAAACCACTCAAAATAAGATCAATCAATAAAACCAATGTAAGCGGCTTTCGCTATTCTTTTTACCTGGTATAACGATCAGAATCGAACACAAGGAGCACGATTTAAAAACTAAGTAGTCAAATTTTCAAGCCAATTTTTAGTGGTTTTTTATTTTTTTTATTTTTTTATTTTTCGAATAAGGCACAAAGGATAAAAACACACACACCACACTCTTTTTTGTATTTTTTTCAGAATAGTAAAAAAATACTCAGAAAATTTAAAAAAATGTTTTTGTGCTTTGTATATTTTAAAATATTTTTGGTAATTTTTTCGATATTTTCTAATGTATTTATGATTTTATAAAAATCAAACAGTAGAAAACAGAGCAAACAGTGCATAACCAAGATTATTTTGTAACTTAAAAATATTTAAGTATCCAATAATCATGGAAATTATTTTTAATATAACCAACAAAACAATATCTATAATCAGAAACTAAAATCACAATTTTTGAATTTATTCTAGAATTTTCTACAATTTTTTTAAGAATTTTTGTTTTTCGTAATTTTTTTGGTTTTATAAAGAATCAATGCATAAAAATTGGTCAGAAATTAAAACACACCAAAACACATCTATAATAATTTTTTTGGAATTTTTAAGCAATTTTTCGAATTTTTATGAATTTTGCAATTTCAGGCAGATAAAAAGTTACTGTTTTTTATTTTTTAAAAATATCAAACGACGATAAAATTTGATGAAAAATTTACTCAATGATAAAGACTATAACAGGAAGATATATGAATTTTCGCAGAATTTTTGCAATCATAAAAACATTTATTTCATCAAGAAGAACATGTAAAGTTTAAGTCTGGAAATACAGGGACTCAAATGTAATTTCTCCAAGTGATTGTTTCAAAAGATAACAGAATTAAATGCAGAGGGAAGCTTACAATTTACCCAGTAAGCATGTGTGGGGCACGTGACTTGAAGTTGATAGGGGGACACTTTTGCAAATCTCAAAACTTCCGAGGACGAGCTTGTAATTTTTCCCATCCCTTTTTTTTATTTTGAAAACCATCCCTAGTGTTCTTTTTCCTGAAGCGTTGTTGGGGGCACGGGCCGCCGCTTCTTAGGACAACCAAGAGGCAGTCGCCAAGACCAGGCCGAGGGCGGCGTGAGGTTCTGTGGAGGCATGCGCGGACGGGCGACTAGCGCACGCACGGCCGCGGAGGAGGGCGTGCACGGGACAGCGGGCCGCGGAGCGGTTACGGCGGGAAGGAGCAGGAGGTCGGGCGGCTGTCGGTTGGCGGAGGGGCCGAAGACGCTGGACACGGGGCCGCTGCTCGCGTGCGGAGGCGTGGGAGGAGCACAGGGCGGCGCAGCCAAGCGGCTGGAGGCTGTGTGCGCGAGAAGCTCGCAGGATGGCGGCATGGAGGGAGTGTACGGCGAAGCTTCCCGCTGCGGGCAGGCGCGGAGGACGAGAGGTGCAGGCGTGTAGGAGGGTTGCGCCGCTTGCAGCGCGGAGGTCAGTGGCTCGGCGGTGGCGGCCGCGCACGGGGGAGTACCGGAGGTTGTGACGGAGGAGGCGCGGTGTCATGTGGAGCCGCACGCCGCCTTGGCAGGGAGCGCGTGCGGTAGGGGGCAGCGCGGGCCGGCCGAGACCTGGGACTTTTTTATTTTTTTGCTTTTTTTCTATTATATGTAAATAGAACTGTTATAAGAAAAAAATTTGTTTTTTTAAGAACAGAAACAGTAAAAAAAGAATTTTTTTATTTGATTGTTTTTTTTATTATTTTCCTGCAAAACAAAGATTAGAGAAAACAACAAAAAAATCTAAATTTTTTATTGTATCCTGCAAAAACAAAAGTTAGACAACAAGACCCATTTTTTTTCAATTTATTTATAAACAAAAGGGAGTCGGTGAATGGTATGGATCTTGCGTGGAATGGAAGATAGATCCGTGGCTCCGATCACCGTGCGTGACCAAAGATGGAAGATTGTGTGAGATAGAATCGCGAAAATGGAGAGATTAAGAGGTGAGGTGAAAAAATCGATCTCAGGACGGAAATGTGTGATATAGATTTTTAATGATTTCTAAGATCTAAATGCTAATCAACTGGGAACAAAAATTAAATCTATGACTTATCTAAGGAAAAGACAAGAAATGAAAGTGGATCTCACCTTGGGGTCGGAAATGCTATGATGACCTGGACGAGGGCCGACGCGTTGTCACCGGACGGCTCGGAGGCTAGACATCCTTCTTCAACAAGACGGTTCTCGGAGATCGGGCTCCTCTCCACCAAAGATCGAAAAGAATGAAAGGAGGAGGAGGAGCCCATTAAAAAGAGAAGAAAAATAAAAAAAGGAAGGTATTTACAAATAAGGAAAATAATTAGTGGTTATTTAAATAAATTAATTAATTAAATTAATTAATTAATTAATTAAAAATGAAATTCGGATTTAAATAAAATAAATTTATTAATTAATTTACAAAAATTTAATTATCCCCCTTAATGGTGGCTATTTAAGGTACAAAATCAAATCTTTACATAAAAGGTAAGTTATCAAATCAAATAAAGAATTAAATAACTAAATATAAATACAAAATTCATAATTAAATTAAATTTATTAATTAAAGTTAGATAATTAATTTTTTGGTGAATTTTATAAAAGGAAGTTAATTATATACAAGTATTATGTACATATAATACAATATACACATGTACAAATAAGGAAATAATTTTTATAAAAGATTTTTTAAATTTTAAATTTAATTTTTTTTATTTTTAATGAAAACAATATTTACAATTATGTACATTATGAAAATAATATGAAAATATGTACAACGAATAATGGTGAAACTGCACAAAATGCCCCAGAAAACCGACTTTTTAATCGTAACTCCAAAAATCATGAAACCACGGCTATTTGAAAGATAATTTAATTTGTAGTATAATGGAAGTGAGTTTGGTTCGATTTGAGCTCGTATGGAGCTAGAATTTGTGTTTTAATTATCTCTTTGTAGCTTTTTCTGGGTGTAATTATTTGCAATATATACAATATTTTATTTTACAATTATTTTTCTTATTTACAATACATTTTTATTTACAATGTTTGTTTTCAAAAATAATTAATTTCAGTTCAAATTATGTAAAAATAAAAAAATGTAAGTTTTGTACAAATATATATGAAAAATACTCACAAAATATTTTTGGTTTTTCTGACAGAAGACCCTATCTCCCCCTACTTTATTCCTGGTCGATCAGGTCAAGTCTTGACCTTCTCTCGGGGTTCGGGTCAGTCTGTATTTATTACATAAACACATCCTTTTCTTTTTATTTTCTTCTTTATTCTTTTATGTATGTACAAAAAGTGTTAAAAATGTAATTTTAACAAATGCATGCAAAATGGTAATTTTATGCAATTAATGGGTATTTACAGGTATTTGACTAAGGAAATGAGGTTAAAATAAAAGAATAAAGGCGATGAATCGTGGATTCATCATTCCCTATACTTTACCTTTGCTAGTCCCTTAGCAAACACTTATTTGGAAAATAAGTGAAAACAAAAATAAAGAAAAAAAGGAAATAAGTTAGGACAATATTAACTTTTAAACTTATCTTCATAAAAATGTAGTATGGAGCTATGTCGGGCCTTTGAATTATTAGTGTGTCGGAACCTTAATGGGAAATGGATTTGAAACCTAACAGCCTCTAAGTTCCATAAGACTCCTATTCAGGTCTCCTCAAAAGTCAGATCAAAACAAGCAGACATACACAAATTCTTATGACTATGAATTCTTACTTGTACGTGTAAGTGAAATATAGCTCCTCATCTCAAAATAGTAAAGAAACAGCCTCTCTCAACAAGGTAACTCTAATCCCCCGGTCTGGCAACTCTTTCCTCGAGGAGTGGGGATATTCCCTTCTAAGTTCAAGTACAACCAGCTCAAGAAGAGGGGATGGAGAAGAGAATGGACAGTAACCAGTGTAGTTACCTATCCTTGGATGCATGACCAGTGTAGCCATGTCACCCGCTGCAAGCTCACAAATATTTGACTTTGAAGCTCTTATTCTTTTTTTCACTTGTATATACACTCCGGCAGGCATTTTACTTTTCTATCAGGCCTATCCACTTTTGGAGATTTTGCATTTTTTTCTCTCTTTTTTGACAATATATACAAGGTGCAGCATGTACATAAGGAGTTTTTCCTCTTGAGCTAGTAGATTATCCCTTTTGAAGCATTATTGCAACCCCACAACATCCTGTCTTTAGACCTCAACATCATCAAATCAGGTTGAGACACACTTCCCTCCCTAGAGGAGGACGAGAGGTTCCGCCTAGATGTACTACCCTCATATGCTACCCCAAGCCAAAAGATTTTGCCCCCTTACTACCTCCTCCATGAAGAGCTACGTGTAGAGTGTATTGTCCAAGGTAAGCCACGGTCTGAAAGAATCATGCGTGTGTTGCTAAATATTCTACTTAGACTTATCAAGATGACATGTGAACATAGTCTTATGGACTCGAAGAATTAAGTCACTAGGACCTGAAAAGTCTTAACTCCAAATCTTATAAGGTTCCTCTGAAATTAAGTGGATTAAGGTCCAACTAAGCTCCATTCTTCAAATTTATTCCAGACTTAGTTTAAATGTCAAAATCATCCTGAAAAATGCTCATGCAAATGCAAGAAAATACGCACATGCGAAGAAAACAAAAGCAAAAATCTTTTTGTGAAACAATTTTCTAATTTTGAACTTTTTATGGATTTTTGAAAAACAATGATGCACATGCAAAACGAATTTTTTATGTTTTTTTTTCAAATTTTTATAAACTTTTGGGTTTTGTAGTGTTTTTTTAAACAAAAGATTAGTAATATATACAAGTATATACAAAAAAATTTCAAGTTAGGGATGAGATACTTATTTACACGGGAGTGAGGCAACAAAATATACATAATTGTTTAAGTACATATATAATAAATATACATAATTGTTTAAGTACATAATTAATCTCTAAAAATACAATAAAAATACCTAAATATGTATTCAAATGAATTATAAATATATAAATTATGTATATAAAATAATAAAATAAAAAATAAAAAAATAAAATTAAAAACATAATATATATGTCAATATACATATAATCATACATGCAGAAATTAACACCAAATAATTAACTCAGAAATAAATAAAAATCATAATAAAATACTACATAAAATAATAAGTATTTTTCATATTTTGATAAAAAATAAAATCTTTTACTATTTTAATTTGATTTAATAAGGGAATTTCTCCATGTTTTGTCGTCATGCGGGTGACGTGGCCTAATCAGGGGTCGGCCTTGGTTGACCCACCGATCAACTGGCCCCATACTCTTGTAGGCTTGTCAGACCCGCAGACCACCCCTTCTTCCTCGATTTTCCCCTTTGATCCTTGCACCAAATCGGCTTGATTCCTTCATCAATTTCGCTCCTCAATCAATGCTCTTTCACGCCATCATCTCTCCTCGGTCGATGGAGCCCTCTATCGAGCAGCATCCTTGATCAAAGATCCCATGTACAAATAACCTTCGTCAGACCTCATTTGAAATTTGATCCCACTCTATTCTCGAAATCCCCCATCCTTCTTGTGCTCGAGCTTGCTGGTGACAGCAGCATCCTCGCTGGAACCTTTGGTGTGGAGAAAGAGGTCCGAAGGTGGCAATCCGAGCTCGCCAGAGTAGCTCAGGCAGAGCCCCACCTTGGCACCCAGTTTCGCAGGTGAAGCCCTAACTTTTTATTGCTCTTTTCATTCTTATCATTACAGATGACATGGTTTAGGCTTCAGTTTCATGTAATTTCTTCTTTTATTTCGTAAAATTCCAAATCGAAGTTTGCTGGAGCTTCTGCTCCAGCCGCCATTTCTCACTGTCACAACTCTGTTCTGACCCCCCTGTCATCGCTATCTCCTTCACCTATCATTTATGTACATCCCACGCACCTTCACTCAATCTGATCGAGACCCGATCAGAAGATCAGGCCTTCACCTCCGCCTCTTGCCAGAGTACCTCCACCGAACCCCACCTTCACTCATCTTTGCACAAACAAGGCCTAGAACCCTCTGTTTTCTTGTGCAAACCTCACTTTGCATGTCATGGCGCTAGAAGACCCACCTTGGGTCGATTTTTGTTGAGTTGAAGACACTTCTGGAGCTCCCAGCCGATGCGGAAGACCTCCAGTCTTGTTTTACGCCACCTTGGAGTCGTTCTGGTGGCCGGAGTCGATCAGGAGCACCGATCGAAGTTCACCTAACAGGGTGTTCTTCCCTGTTCTTCCTAGTGCGCTCCCGATCGTTCGATAATTAGCCCAGCAGGGTGCAATTCATTTATTTTGATAATATTTTCAATTAGGACCACGTTTTTATTTTATTTGCAATCAGGTCCAGTCCATGTCACCTCATGTGCGCATACACGTACGGGTACAGGATATTTTGTAGAGGATTCCCTGCAAGTTTGTGTTATTAATTACTCCAAGAACTTTGACATTCGGTGTAATATTTTTTGGAGAAATTACATGTAGGACCTGGAACATTTTGAATATTGCACCCTACCAATACATTTAATATAAAAATATTTGGGAATTTACGTGTATGCCCTTGGACTTTTGTGAAGTGTTCTATAATGCATTAAAGTTTTATTTTAATTACATTTACGTCCCTCCTAGAATAATTATTTTTATTTCTTTCATTTGCATTATTAAAAATAGCATTTTGCACTAAAAATCTTAGGAAAATTATTTTAAGTGTCTGGGACTATATTAGATCACATATTTTTTGTGAGGCAACTAAAAGTATTTTCCTATTTTTAAAATACAAAAATAGTGCATATTTCTCATGTTTACATTTAAAAATACATAAAAATTATAAAATTATTCTTGCAAATTCCAGAAAAAATAAAGTTTCTCTATTATTGTGTTATGCATCTTTAGATCAAAAATCACTAAAAATTACAAAAGAAAAACACTAAAAATTGAAAGCCACCAAAAAAACTTATAAAATTTATCAAAAATTAATTGAAAATTCAAAAATATTAGTTTCTATTTTTGAATTTTGTTTATATTATATATTAAAAATAGTTTTGGAAAATTTTGAGACATTTATCTATTTTTAAATTCCAAAACAATCTGTCATAGTATTTTAATTTCTTGTTTTGACATTTTTACTCAATTAAAAATATACAAAATAGCAAAAAATATAAGAAAATTAACAAAAAAAATGGAGAAAATATTAAAAAAATAAAAATATTTTATTTTGTATTTTTTAAATATATATAATTGTATTTATAATTATAATATTATATATAGCTTATAAACATATTACTATTATATATTACTTATAATCATTATTAATATTTATAGAACCCTATAGATATCTAAACCCCTTTAAAATAAAAAGGATTGTACTTAAGGGTATTTTTCTGATTATATATATATATATTAAATTTTTATTTCTTATATAGTAATTATATTATACATGTATCTATACATATTAGATATATTTATTACATATAAAAAATAAAAGAAATTAAAAATATAAAATTATAAAAGAAAATGAAAATAAAAATAAAAATAAAAAAATAATATAAATTAAAATTCATTAAAAATATAAAATATTAAAAATCCATAAAATTAGAAAATCTTTGTTGATTTTTCTCTTGATTGTCAATTTTTGTGGCTATCCCTGTTGCTCCTATGTGGTTCGACCCATACACTTGCATATTTTACATACTATTCTGTGGGGTATAATAAATTTTAGCTCACCATATTTATTGCTTGAGCATTGTTGTGGTTTAATTGTTGATGCACTAGATTGTGGATATCTAAGAGAGGAGAGAGTGGCCGACACAGCGACTGTCTGACCCGACTTTTCAGGCACCGTAAACTCTACAGGACCATACGTTAGGATCCCTCTGCGATCTCGGTGTCCATCAGGCGACCCTCCCCAACCGTCACCCTACATCTATCGGTCGCTTTCCGCGCGCCATCCATCACCTCCGCGACTAACTCGCCCTCGCCATATCCCCCATGATCGTTACCTCTCCACGTCACCTCCGCGACTAACCCTATATGCCCTTCTCGCCCTAACTCCAACTGGCCATATAAGGGATCTGCCTTCGATCGCCACCATCATCGTCTTCTCCGGTAGAGTTAGAGTGAGAGAGAGAGGGGGTGCAAGAGGGTGATAACCTCCGTACCTTCTCCCTCGACGAGATCCGGGGAGGATTCGCCCTCTTTCGCCGCAAGCTTTATACGAAGCTTGCAAAGTCTCCACAATCTTATGCCATTGTGTTCGAGGTGATAATCACGAATCTCCGTTGAGCTTCGACCCCAGGCGAATCCAACCACTCCAGGTACTCTTTCTTCCCTATCCTTCTTTGTTCTTCTTATTCTTTCTCTGTCTCCTTCTTTCTTCCTTGTTTTTATTCTTCTTCCCCTCTGTTACATCTTCGGTCTCCAAATCAACTTCGTCCCTCCACCAAACCACCGTCGCTCCACCACCATCTCCATCCTTCCTCCTTCACCTTCCCCAAGATACACCCTCGCCCTGTCGTTCGAGATGCCCTCGACCTTTGCATGTCAAGCCACTACTTCGTCTGTTGAAGCTTCACCCTCGTCGCTCGACGAGTGCCCTCGACATTTGCATGCCAAGCTCGATGCTCAACTCCGCATGACAGTTGTCGCCTTCCATCGCTTCACACCATCTACCTGGTTGTCGTCATTGAGCGCTCTTCCATTACCCTACGCTCTGCCTTGTCGTCAATCGCCATTAAGCCAGCTCTGCCTCGCAACGCGTTAGCCACTACCTCATAGATCCTCGACCATCGTCGCCTTGGCCATTGCGCCACTCGAACCTCATGTCTCAGGGCAATTGAAGCGAGTCGTTGTTCCGTCTGGCACCTCAGCCTTCCGCACCTCCACCTCAAGGTTCGGGTGGACCTAAGCCTCCCTCAACCTCCATGTACAACTTTGAGCACCCGAAGCTGAGCTCAGCTACTTGAGCCTCCAGGATAACGTGGATCGTGCGTGGCACCCAAACAAATTGCATGCATGCCCCGTATTTTCATCTAATTATGTAAAGGGTCAACCGACCAGCCCGCACGTGCACATCACGCATGCGTATGAAGAATTTCATATAGTCCCCTCAGGTTTTTAGGTAATTTCATTTTAGTCCCTGTCAGAATATTTTCTCTCTTTATTTTATTTTCCCTAAATTGCATTTATATCCCTATCTTTTCACTATTATTTGAACCATCATTTGTAGATATTTTAAATTTCCAAAATTTGTGTATTATACGACAACGAATCCTCTATCTTGTGATATTTATATGGCATTTTTATGAGTAGTGACTGATTTATTAAATTTAAATTAGTGATTAAGTACATATTTCACCCATTTGTGTGTAACTAATTCTTGATAAATTAATACTTGCTCTGGAAATTCTTTAAAAAATCACATTAGGTAGAATTCATTATTCTCTAACTTTTGTGCTAAAAAATTATCCGCTTTTCACGCATAATTAGGTTAAAATAAATTAAGTTGTGTTTTTTGTAATTAATTTTTAGTTCTCGGTAAACTTGATAATTTTAGGAGTTATCAATTTTCCTTGATACATCTTCCTTACACATATCTAGGATAATTTTAGTTCTCAAAAATAATTAAGTCTACTATTTATTAAAATGAATTAATTGAAAATCACACAATATGCATATTTAATTCGTCGTAAATTCATTTTGATCAGAAAAATCCCAAAAATTCATAATAGGCTAATTTCATCATAATTAACTTACTAATAAATTTCATAATTTTTACATATCATTTTCATGAAATTTTACAGAACCCCACCCCCCCCCAAAAGTGCCCATTTTTATGCATGCATTTTGTCATAAAAGTACAAAAATATGTATTCTGGATTCATCGTTGCATAAATAATTAAGAAAAATTAGCTTTCTAGATTTTATACATTATTTGCTGATTAATTTGGAATCTCCATTTCAGGGTCATTTAATCTTGAAATTGGCATTTTGTATTTGCATGTCATTAATATTTGCATAATAATGCCAAAAAATATTCTCCTCGAAAACCTAATATCTTCATTATATGAAAATTGACCTAAGGAGACAGTGGCCTCCCTGAGTTCGACCTTTGCCTTGTCCAAGTAAGATAAATTTGACCGCTTGTATTTAATTGAAAGAGTAATTAAGTGGTTATTTTAATTAATTCGAATTTGCTCACCTGCAACAAAAATCAATTAATTCTCATGAATTAGCGATGGTATTTTCATAATCTTCAAATAACATCGTTGTCGGGGAGGCATTTATTTTTAGATAATTTAGAAATTAGGTTTTCATCCCCTGGGTAGTCTGACCCCTCGAGCTGTAACATCCCTAATTTCTAATGACCAATTAAGTCCAAGATGATGAATAATTAGTGAGTTTGATTGGCTTTAAAATTTAAGAATTTAATTGTGATTAAGTATGGAAAATTAAGATGCCATTAGTGGCTAATTGTGGAATTGTGGCTAGAGGTGATTAAGTGGCTAAGTTTGATTAGTAATGTGATTACTATTCATAGGTGGGCCTTATGTGCAAATAGGAAGAGTTGGTGGGGTTTATGATGTAATTTTCCCAAGGGTATAAGCACCCATAGGCGCCACCCCTTCATCTCCACTTCATCTTCTTCTTCTTGAAAACTTGGAGCTCTCTTCCCCCATAGCCGAAATTCCATGGAGCTCCATCTTGTTTCTTAGTTTTCTCCCTCATTTCTCCACCAAATTTCGAGTTCTTGGGCTCAAATCAAAGCTGTGGAAGAGAGGAATGTGGATCAAGTGTTGCATGTAAGATCAAAGGCCAAAGAAGAAGAAAAATCAAGCCTTTAAGCTCAAGGTGTAGACAGCCCAACCTTGTTCTTGAGAAGTTCTTCTTCAATCTTTTGAAGCTTGATTTGAGGTACAAATTTAGCCCTTCTCTTGCTGCCATATGTAGAGTTTTTACCACTTATATCCCAGATCTAAAATCAACCTTAGTTTTGGGGTTTTTGGTTGAAAAAAATTGAGAAAAATAGACTCATGTGCACAATTTTTCTTGTGGCCAGAATCTGTGTGTCTTCCTTTTAATCCAAGTTGGACATGTATTTTGGGATCTTTCTTGGGTTCTCTTGGGTAGAATCATATGTTGATTAATACCCCATTAAGGTAGACTTAAATTCATGGGGTTAAATACGAAATTGCATGTGATTATAACATCTTAAAGAGGCTATACATGGACTGTCCACTGAAATTTTCAGATTTGTTGTTGTAAATGTTGGCCAATAACTTGCATGATTTGGGAGTCTTCTTTAAATTCCCTTGAGTAGATTTACTTACTGATTATGACCCCAATAAATTGGCTTATGATTCTTGGTTTTAAATTTGAAAATTTAGGTGATTAGAAATATTTTGGATGTTGACATATGCATGTAACTGAATGTGTCCAGATCTGTCCATGAATTTTAAGTTAGTGTTTTAAGATGTATTTGAGGAGTTTCTCCATGTTTCCTTGAGTGAAATTACTTGTTGGTATATACTCTTTCATATTAACCTTTAGTCCATGGAGTTGTTTTAGAAAAATAAGGAGTTTTGAAGAGTTGTTGACTACCTATATCCTACATGACATAGAATGTCCAGATCTGTCCATGCATTTTAGATTAGAGTTTTAGGATGTATTTGGGGAGTTTCTTCATGTTTCCTTGAGTGTAATTATTGGTTAATATATACTCTTTCATATCAACCATTAATCCATGGGTTTGTTTTAGAAAAATGAAGAGTTTTTGAGGAGTTATTGACTACCTATATGACATCTCCACTGAATGTTCAGATTGGAGATGGTTGCCTTAAGACTAAGAACATACATGATTTTGACAATAACCTTAGACATCCTTTGGTGGATTTGACTATAGATATCTAGGGAATGTAATACACATGAAACCCGTGTATTTGGATTGGTTTTGATGAAGATTTTGAGACTAATTTGGTTGCTGTCCATGAACAAAACTGTGACCAAATTCCATTGTAGAGTGCATGTTTAATCAAACTTTTAGGCATCCTTTAATAAGTTTTAAAAACACCAAGTCCCCTTGTTTCCCTATATTGAAATGGGAAATCAATTAGTGATTTAATCCCAGTTAGGAGAGGGATTAGGATAGGATAATTTTCCTTATGTTTGCAACCATATGCTTATTATACACATAGGTCTATGAGTGGATTAGATACATGTTTGGAGCATGTGATACTCTCGAACATACCCCTTTAAATGTTAGACCTATACAGGAAAATAAGACTATATGAACTTGCCATGAAGCAAGTCTTCCTCTAAGGAGTAGCCCGATCCTTGTAGGTTTTTCCAAATCTTTTGGGGCGTAGGAAGGAAAGAAGTTTCCGATAAGATAGCCAGGATCATGAGATTGATGTTCTTGAGTAGGAAATTAGAGAGAGACTATCGTATCAGATCTGTATCGTCGACCTTGGATCAATAGAGGTTCTTATAGAACAAGTTCGGGACAAGGACCGATAACTTGTAGATGTGAAACAAATCAAAGAAACCATAGACGCTTAGGGAGTAACATGAAAAAGAAATGGTGATGTCACATATGATCAGTCATGGAGAATGGTGCTCCGACTGTGCGAGGGCGCGGTGACCCTCACCTGAGCAGGAGATGAGGTCGCTCAGGCTTGGGTAGCGGACATTGAGAGCATGGGTCTAGGATCCCAGTCTTTTTACGTGTTTTCTTCGAGCCGGCTCGGTTTTTACGCTTCGTTGGGATCCACGAGTTGTCTAGACCATTCCGCTGACCCGTTGGTTTTTCTTAGAGAGCCTAGGTTGGGGGTTCTCTGCAGTTTTTTCTTTACGAGCTCGTATGGTTTTTACGTACTTTTCTCCTCCGGGAGTTGAGTATCGGGAGAGGAAGTCGGGTCCGGCAGGCTTACCTCTTCTTTGTTTTCCTGCCTCTAGTGGCGTAGTAGTCGTACTACCACTGCCTTTCCGTGGACCACACTTCCACTGGGATTGGCGAGAGCAGACGAATCCCTTTGGGGGTTTCTTCACCGCTGAAAATTTATTTGACATTGATGTCCCATGAATACCTTTCCGCTTAGGCGTGCCCTGGTGATGGGGTAGTGGCCAGCAGACATCAATGTCCCATAGGTAGCTTCCGCTAGGCTGTGACCTAGCGAGGAAATAATGGTTAAGAGATTGTGACAGTTCACCATTTGCCAGTTAAGATGTTGTTTCATCTGTAGACATTGATGTTCCATAAATACCTTTCCGCTAAGGCGTGCCCTGGTGATGGGGTAGTGGTTAGCAGACACTAATGACTTCATTATTACCTTTCCGCCATGCAGGTGTCCTGGTGATAGGGTAATGGTTAGTAGATACTGAGGATTTCACTTACCTTTCCGCCAGGCTGTGACCTCGTGATGGGGTAAGAGATGAGTGACTTTTTCGCTAGGAGACTAGTGACGACAATTCTGTTAGTAGAGGCTAGCGAGGGTTGGGTGTTGAGAGAGTTGTGAGTACGTTTCCTTTCATACACCTTCGTGAGCGAGCTATCACACGTGTCGACCGAGGATCAATGAGTCGAGAGAACAAGCTAGAAGGAGTGTTGGGAACTTAGTTAGGATGCAAGGTACCATCGCATGCCTACGGAGGCACCCCAACCCTGAGGCGTACATCATACCTCAGAGTCATAGTGTGAGGTTCAACCTGGACTTTGAAGTCCTACCCGGATATCGAGGTCCTAACCGGACCAAGACCACAGACTTACTTCTAGGCTTGAGTTGTTGTTGGGTTAGTTCCATTGATCGAGGGAGACACGGTGTGGTGGTGAGCGAGAGTGAGTGCTTCTTGTTAGCTTTCCAAAAGCAAGTAAACAACTTAAAAAAAGAATAAATTAACCTATAAATGCTTGCTAGTTCTTTTGTTACCCACTACAGCTACTTTTTGTCTCTCTAGTAGTTCTAGTCTTTGCTTTGTTACCTTACTTAGTAGAACTGCGTAGAATTTGTACGTACAACTTTGTAACAGATACTTTTGTCCCTTTTTCTACTATGGCAGGCAAAGGGCCTGCGATCGAGTAGCCGACGTACTTGGGGCTACTGTTGTTTCTTTTTGGTGCTACACTTTCAGAGCAGGTATACCCCTTTGGAGCTCATTAGACAGTTGTATGTTGTGATCTCCTCTGTAGCCTCATTTTGGGATATATGTATATGTATATTGGATGTTGTGGAATTCAGTATGTTATATGAATGAAATGGAAATGAATGAAATGAATATGAATGGATATCATTGTTGTGGTTCAGTTCTGGTGCACTCTTCTTCCGCTTCCAGTTTCTTTGTGGTTGCTTGTTTAGCATTAATATAAATCTAGTGAATGTCATAAGCAAAAAAAAAAAATTTCCCCAGGTTTTTCATAAGCATGAGATTAACTTAAGCTTGTTAAGTGTGCAAATGACGTGTTTGACGGGTAACCTAAGGTCCTCGGGAGGAGGGTCGTCACAGGTTGGTCGTCACAGGTTTGGTATCAGAGCAGAGTTACCCCGATACACGCATTCGCATAACTTAATAGCGAGAGTCTTATGATTTCTCATGAAGCCGAATGGGAAATTTTTTGACATTCAAAAGATTTATGTAACCACAAGTCACCAGAACATTTCATTCATATAAGTATCCCAAGAGGAGAAATAGTACAACTGATTATTTTCTAAAGTGTGCTTAACTATGCTATGATCCAATACAGGAAGGATCAGCATGGCACCCCGAGTAGCTCGCGATCAGCCAGGAGAGATGGCACAGGTACTAGCTGCACTCGTTGATCTGCGACAGAGACAGGATCAGATACTTGCCCAGCAGACTGAGTTGGCTGAGCGCCAGACTGGGATGGAGCTGAGGATGGAGGAGCTGTCCGACTCCTCATACCACCCATCTAGGGATGAGTCTGCTAGAGCCGAGCATCTATTCTCTGAGGAGATTCACCAGCATACTGAGGCAGAGATTCCGAGGGAGTCAGGAGCCGACAGAGCTGAGGTAGGCCAAGGGCCTACAGCAGGAGTAGAGGTCACAGGGTTTGTTCTTCCTACTGCACCGAGACACCATGATGTCTTCACATCCTACCAGAGAGCTGGAGTACCCAGATTCCAGGGCACGGGTACATCTGACGAGGCTGAGCAGTGGCTCAGGACAGTGATGAAGGTGTTCAGGATGATTCAGGCACCACTAGAGTCATGGTTACCTTTTGCTGAGTTCTCCCTTACTGGGTTTGCAGAGCGCTGGTGGGAGGCTACTGTGTCTGAGATGGGACGTGTGCCGACTTGGACAGACTTTGAGACCCACTTCAGAGGCCACTTCTTCTCAGGGAAGTGGAAGGAGACACAGCGCAGGTTGTTCGCAGAGCTGAGACAGGGCAGGATGACAGCGCGAGAGTACTTTGTGCGCTACACTGAGTTGTCACGCCACACATCTTCTGCAGCTGCTTTTCCAGAGGAGAATCTGGAGAAGTTTGTTCGTGGCATGAGAGAGGACGTTCAGGAGAAGTTGGTAGGGCTGAGACTGACTACCATTGATGAGGTGACCGACGCAGCAGAGCGGATTGAGGACGTCTGCGAGAGACGTTTTGGGAGTACCTTTAGACCGCCACCAGTACCATCGAGGTCGTCTGGGCCTATTCGGCGGCAGTTCCAGCCACAGCGGTCAGCACGACGCTTTCGTCCGACAGGGACGGTTTCTTCTGGCAGTGTTCGCTCGACCCCCACAACTACTTTGGGAGGAGCACTGGCCAGTAGAGGTTTTGAGGCAGCGCGGCCATCTGGGTCGCAGAGGTTTGGAGCACAGAGCGCGAGACCCGCAGAGAATGCCGGTCCATCTTCTACGCCGAGCAGGGCGATCAGGTGCTACCAGTGCCAGCAGGTGGGACATATCAGGTCCCAGTGCCCACAGCTACAGACTCCACCACCTCCACCTCCACCGCGTTCGAGAGCTACCGGGAGGAGCTCCCAGTACAGAGGTCAGCAGAGACCAGCTCAGAGCGCAGCAGGATCCAGTGCCGGATCTATACGTCAGGGACATATTCACGCAGTTACAGCTGAGCAGGCACGGTCCGCGGCCACGGTCGTGAAAGGTATGGTTTCAGTTTTGAGCCATCCTTTTCACGTGTTGTTTGATTCTGGTGCTACCCATTCGTTTCTTGTTGTGAGGCTTCTAGCCACATTGGGTAGAGTCGCGGAGGACGTAGATCCTCCATTTCACATTCGAGGGCCTGGCGGACAGTTGTTCGTGATTTCAGAGATAGTTAGAGGGTTATCAGTGTCCATAGGCGGTCACGAGATGACTGCGGATTGCCTTCTACTACAGCTTGTTGAGTTCGACATGATTTTGGGCATGGATTGGTTGTCTACACATCACGCCTTAGTCGATTGTTACAGGAAGACTGTTGTCTTCAGGATCCCCGGCTTGACAAAGTTCACTTTTGAGGGGACATTGCAGGACTCTAGGATGGAGTATATTTCAGTGCTGAGAGCACAACGACTGGTTGATCAGGGATGTGACACTTTCCTGGCCTTTGTTCAGGAGGTTGCAGATAGAGAGCCGATGGCTCAAGACATTAGAGTTGTGTCAGAGTATCCTGATGTGTTTCCTGAGGAGTTACCAGGACTACCTCCAGTTAGAGAGATCGAGTTTGAGATCTCGCTACTTCCCGATACGCAGCCGATCTCCATGGCTCCGTATCGCATGGCACCCGCAGAGCTGAGAGAGCTGAAGGTGCAGCTACAGGAGTTGCTTGACTTAGGCTTTGTGAGGCCGAGCACTTCACCTTGGGGCGCTCCTGTACTCTTTGTTCGGAAAAAGGATGGAACCATGCGGTTATGCATTGATTATAGACAGCTGAATAAGAGGACGGTGAAGAACCGTTATCCTCTACCACGCATTGATGATCTGTTTGATCAGCTACAAGGATCTTCGGTGTTCTCGAAGATCGACCTCCGCTCGGGTTACCATCAGTTGAGGATTCGGGAGACAGACGTCCCGAAGACAGCCTTTCGGACACGGTATGGCCACTACGAGTTTGTAGTGATGCCATTCGGACTGACGAATGCCCCCGCGGCATTCATGGACATGATGAACAGAGTATTCCGTCCTTACTTGGACAAGTTTGTTGTGGTGTTCATAGATGATGTGCTGGTTTACTCGAAGAATGAATGGGACCATGAGAACGACTTGAGAGCAGTGCTTGGTACCTTGAGAGCATAGACTGTATGCCAAGTTGAGTAAGTGTGAGTTTTGGCTACCTCAGGTCTCATTCTTGGGGCACGTCATCTCAGGAGCAGGAGTCGCAGTGGACCCTTCGAAGATAGATGCTGTGATGTCTTGGGAACAGCCCAAGACAGTGACACAGATCCGCAGTTTTCTTGGGTTGGCAGGCTATTACAGACGCTTTGTCAGCAACTTTTCGCGGATCGTACTACCTTTGACGCGTTTGACGCAGAAGGGAGTACCTTTTGTTTGGGATAGTTCATGCGAGCAGGCTTTCAGGACACTGAAGGAGAGACTTACTACAGCTCCGATCCTTGCTCTACCATCAGGTACACAGGACTATGCGGTTTACACAGACGCGTCAGGTGATGGTTTGGGAGCAGTGTTGATGCAGAGGGGGCATGTGATTGCCTATGCTTCGAGACAGTTGAGACCGCATGAGCGGAATTACCCCACACACGATCTTGAGTTGGCGGCAGTGGTCTTCGCTTTGAAGACCTGGCGTCACTACTTGTACGGGGTTAACTTTGAGCTCTTCACAGACCACAAGAGTCTGAAGTACATATTTGATCAGAAGGAGCTGAACATGAGGCAGCGCAGATGGTTAGAGCTGCTGAAGGACTACGATTGCACGATCTCTTACCATCCTGGTAAGGGAAACGTGGTTGCAGACGCCCTTAGCAGGAGAGCGCACACGGAGGGTACGATGAACTGGCTATACACTTGGGACTTACTTGCAGCACTGACGGATTGGCATCCACAGGACGGTGCATCTTCTCCCATCTCCGTACCTCCTAGGTACAGCAGCCTTTGGGACCGTATTGTGTCAGGTCAGTAGACAGACCCGTGGATTCGCGACAGATACATGCGGGCAGTGAAGGACGAGTTTGACGATTTTGTTGTTGCAGAGTCTATTCTGTGGAAGGAGGTCGGGTAGTGGTTCCCAACGATGAGCAGCTACGAAGAGACATACTTGACGAGGCGCATTGTTCACATCTTTCCATTCATCCCGGCAGTACGAAGATGTACCACGATCTTCGCCGACATTTCTGGTGGGACGGGATGAAGAGGGACGTAGCTGGGCATGTCAGCAGGTGTTTGACTTGCCAGATGGTGAAGGCAGAGCATAGACGACCACCTGGATTACTGCAGCCTCTCCCCATTCCTGAGTGGAAGTGGGAGAGCATTTCGATGGACTTTGTTACAGGACTGCCAAGGACACCAGGAGGCCATGATTCCATTTGGGTCATTGTTGACAGGTTGACGAAGTCAGACCATTTTATACCTGTTAGCATGACTTATACACCTTCTCAGTTGGCCAGATTGTACATACAGCACATTGTGAGGTTACATGGCATACCCCGAGAGGTAGTGTCTGACAGAGACTCGAGGTTCACTTCCCATTACTGGCAGCAGTTCATGTCAGCTTTACAGACCGAGCTGAAGATGAGTTCAGCGTATCACCCTCAGACGGACGGACAGAGCGAGCGTACGATACAGACCTTGGAGGATCTTTTACGCGCCTGTTCTCTAGAGTGGAAGGGATCCTGGAAGGATCATTTACCTCTTGTTGAGTTCACTTATAACAACAGCCATCATTCGAGCATCGGCATGGCGCCATTCGAGGCTCTTTACGGGCGGAGATGCCTTACGCCAATCAGTTGGCGCGAGGTAGGCGATCATGCGTTGTATACCGTGGATCTCTTGGAGGAGACTGCGAGGGTTGTTGACTTGGTAAGGAGGAAGCTCTTGACGGCACAGAGTCGCCAGAAGAGCTATGCAGATCGCCGACGCCGACACTTGGAGTTTCAGGTTGGGGATTTTGTGTTCCTGAGTGTATCGCCCATGAAGGGGATACAACGGTTCGGAGTTCGTGGCAAGCTGGCGCCACGTTTTGTTGGGCCATTTGAGATACTTTCACGTGTCGGGAAGGTGGCGTACAGACTGGCACTTCCCCCGCGCTTGGCGGCTATACACGACATATTCCATGTGTCGAACTTGAGGAAGTACGTGCACGATCCTCAGCACATCATCAGCTATGAGAACCTTGACATAGAGCCAGAGTTGACATACGAGGAGGAGCCAGTACAGATACTTGATTTTGCTGTCAGGAGGCTTCGGAACAAGGAGATTCCCTTGGTCAAGATCCTATGGCACCGACAGGGTGTTGAGGAGGCGACATGGGAGACCGAAGCAGCTATGCGAGAGAAATACCCGCGACTCTTCTCAGGTACTTTCGCAGTTTAGTTTATCAGTTCTCTGTATGGTAAATTATTTCACTTTCTGGGTAAAAACCTTCTTTGAGGTTTTTATGGGTTAAAAACCTTTTGAGGTTTTTATGACATCTCTTTGAGGTTTTTATGATTGTAACATCCCTAATTTCTAATGACCAATTAAGTCCAAGATGATGAATAATTAGTGAGTTTGATTGGCTTTAAAATTTAAGAATTTAATTGTGATTAAGTATGGAAAATTAAGATGCCATTAGTGGCTAATTGTGGAATTGTGGCTAGAGGTGATTAAGTGGCTAAGTTTGATTAGTAATGTGATTACTATTCATAGATGGGCCTTATGTGCAAATAGGAAGAGTTGGTGGGGTTTATGATGTAATTTTCCCAAGGGTATAAGCACCCATAGGCGCCACCCCTTCATCTCCACTTCATCTTCTTCTTCTTGAAAACTTGGAGCTCTCTTCCCCCATAGCCGAAATTCCATGGAGCTCCATCTTGTTTCTTAGTTTTCTCCCTCATTTCTCCACCAAATTTCGAGTTCTTGGGCTCAAATCAAAGCTGTGGAAGAGAGGAATGTGGATCAAGTGTTGCATGTAAGATCAAAGGCCAAAGAAGAAGAAAAATCAAGCCTTTAAGCTCAAGGTGTAGACAGCCCAACCTTGTTCTTGAGAAGTTCTTCTTCAATCTTTTGAAGCTTGATTTGAGGTACAAATTTAGCCCTTCTCTTGCTGCCATATGTAGAGTTTTTACCACTTATATCCCAGATCTAAAATCAACCTTAGTTTTGGGGTTTTTGGTTGAAAAAAATTGAGAAAAATAGACTCATGTGCACAATTTTTCTTGTGGCCAGAATCTGTGTGTCTTCCTTTTAATCCAAGTTGGACATGTATTTTGGGATCTTTCTTGGGTTCTCTTGGGTAGAATCATATGTTGATTAATACCCCATTAAGGTAGACTTAAATTCATGGGGTTAAATACGAAATTGCATGTGATTATAACATCTTAAAGAGGCTATACATGGACTGTCCACTGAAATTTTCAGATTTGTTGTTGTAAATGTTGGCCAATAACTTGCATGATTTGGGAGTCTTCTTTAAATTCCCTTGAGTAGATTTACTTACTGATTATGACCCCAATAAATTGGCTTATGATTCTTGGTTTTAAATTTGAAAATTTAGGTGATTAGAAATATTTTGGATGTTGACATATGCATGTAACTGAATGTGTCCAGATCTGTCCATGAATTTTAAGTTAGTGTTTTAAGATGTATTTGAGGAGTTTCTCCATGTTTCCTTGAGTGAAATTACTTGTTGGTATATACTCTTTCATATTAACCTTTAGTCCATGGAGTTGTTTTAGAAAAATAAGGAGTTTTGAAGAGTTGTTGACTACCTATATCCTACATGACATAGAATGTCCAGATCTGTCCATGCATTTTAGATTAGAGTTTTAGGATGTATTTGGGGAGTTTCTTCATGTTTCCTTGAGTGTAATTATTGGTTAATATATACTCTTTCATATCAACCATTAATCCATGGGTTTGTTTTAGAAAAATGAAGAGTTTTTGAGGAGTTATTGACTACCTATATGACATCTCCACTGAATGTTCAGATTGGAGATGGTTGCCTTAAGACTAAGAACATACATGATTTTGACAATAACCTTAGACATCCTTTGGTGGATTTGACTATAGATATCTAGGGAATGTAATACACATGAAACCCGTGTATTTGGATTGGTTTTGATGAAGATTTTGAGACTAATTTGGTTGCTGTCCATGAACAAAACTGTGACCAAATTCCATTGTAGAGTGCATGTTTAATCAAACTTTTAGGCATCCTTTAATAAGTTTTAAAAACACCAAGTCCCCTTGTTTCCCTATATTGAAATGGGAAATCAATTAGTGATTTAATCCCAGTTAGGAGAGGGATTAGGATAGGATAATTTTCCTTATGTTTGCAACCATATGCTTATTATACACATAGGTCTATGAGTGGATTAGATACATGTTTGGAGCATGTGATACTCTCGAACATACCCCTTTAAATGTTAGACCTATACAGGAAAATAAGACTATATGAACTTGCCATGAAGCAAGTCTTCCTCTAAGGAGTAGCCCGATCCTTGTAGGTTTTTCCGAATCTTTTGGGGCGTAGGAAGGAAAGAAGTTTCCGATAAGATAGCCAGGATCATGAGATTGATGTTCTTGAGTAGGAAATTAGAGAGAGACTATCGTATCAGATCTGTATCGTCGACCTTGGATCAATAGAGGTTCTTATAGAACAAGTTCGGGACAAGGACCGATAACTTGTAGATGTGAAACAAATCAAAGAAACCATAGACGCTTAGGGAGTAACATGAAAAAGAAATGGTGATGTCACATATGATCAGTCATGGAGAATGGTGCTCCGACTGTGCGAGGGCGCAGTGACCCTCACCTGAGCAGGAGATGAGGTCGCTCAGGCTTGGGTAGCGGACATTGAGAGCATGGGTCTAGGATCCCAGTCTTTTTACGTGTTTTCTTCGAGCCGGCTCGGTTTTTACGCTTCGTTGGGATCCACGAGTTGTCTAGACCATTCCGCTGACCCGTTAGTTTTTCTTAGAGAGCCTAGGTTGGGGGTTCTCTGCAGTTTTTTCTTTACGAGCTCGTATGGTTTTTACGTACTTTTCTCCTCCGGGAGTTGAGTATCGGGAGAGGAAGTCGGGTCCGGCAGGCTTACCTCTTCTTTGTTTTCCTGCCTCTAGTGGCGTAGTAGTCGTACTACCACTGCCTTTCCGTGGACCACACTTCCACTGGGATTGGCGAGAGCAGACGAATCCCTTTGGGGGTTTCTTCACCGCTGAAAATTTATTTGACATTGATGTCCCATGAATACCTTTCCGCTTAGGCGTGCCCTGGTGATGGGGTAGTGGCCAGCAGACATCAATGTCCCATAGGTAGCTTCCGCTAGGCTATGACCTAGCGAGGAAATAATGGTTAAGAGATTGTGACAGTTCACCATTTGCCAGTTAAGATGTTGTTTCATCTGTAGACATTGATGTTCCATAAATACCTTTCCGCTAAGGCGTGCCCTGGTGATGGGATAGTGGTTAGCAGACACTAATGACTTCATTATTACCTTTCCGCCATGCAGGTGTCCTGGTGATAGGGTAATGGTTAGTAGATACTGAGGATTTCACTTACCTTTCCGCCAGGCTGTGACCTCGTGATGGGGTAAGAGATGAGTGATTTTTTCGCTAGGAGACTAGTGACGACAATTCTGTTAGTAGAGGCTAGCGAGGGTTGGGTGTTGAGAGAGTTGTGAGTACGTTTCCTTTCATACACCTTCGTGAGCGAGCTATCACACGTGTCGACCGAGGATCAATGAGTCGAGAGAACAAGCTAGAAGGAGTGTTGGGAACTTAGTTAGGATGCAAGGTACCATCGCATGCCTACGGAGGCACCCCAACCCTGAGGCGTACATCATACCTCAAAGTCATAGTGTGAGGTTCAACCTGGACTTTGAAGTCCTACCCGGATATCGAGGTCCTAACCGGACCAAGACCACAGACTTACTTCTAGGCTTGAGTTGTTGTTGGGTTAGTTCCATTGATCGAGGGAGACACGGTGTGGTGGTGAGCGAGAGTGAGTGCTTCTTGTTAGCTTTCCAAAAGCAAGTAAACAACTTAAAAAAAGAATAAATTAACCTATAAATGCTTGCTAGTTCTTTTGTTACCCACTACAGCTACTTTTTGTCTCTCTAGTAGTTCTAGTCTTTGCTTTGTTACCTTACTTAGTAGAACTGCGTAGAATTTGTACGTACAACTTTGTAACAGATACTTTTGTCCCTTTTTCTACTATGGCAGGCAAAGGGCCTGCGATCGAGTAGCCGACGTACTTGGGGCTACTGTTGTTTCTTTTTGGTGCTACACTTTCAGAGCAGGTATACCCCTTTGGAGCTCATTAGACAGTTGTATGTTGTAATCTCCTCTGTAGCCTCATTTTGGGATATATGTATATGTATATTGGATGTTGTGGAATTCAGTATGTTATATGAATGAAATGGAAATGAATGAAATGAATATGAATGGATATCATTGTTGTGGTTCAGTTCTGGTGCACTCTTCTTCCGCTTCCAGTTTCTTTGTGGTTGCTTGTTTAGCATTAATATAAATCTAGTGAATGTCATAAGCAAAAAAAAAAATTCCCCAGGTTTTTCATAAGCATGAGATTAACTTAAGCTTGTTAAGTGTGCAAATGACGTGTTTGACGGGTAACCTAAGGTCCTCGGGAGGAGGGTCGTCACAGGTTGGTCGTCACACGAGCTTTCTTGTAATTATTATTCTATATATTTTTTCTCTAGGTCTGACTCTTACGACCTTGAGAGTTGCAAGTGCTTGCCTTCGACCTTAGAGATACATTTTGGTGTACATCTTCTCATCATCCTTAGGGGTGTGATATAACCCAACATGCTGGGTAGATCGTCTCTTTGATTGAGATATAGTGGGAGTGTACGTTGAGCGTCAGGCGGCTCACCTTGTGTGCATGTGTAACAACAAATGTTTTATCACTTAACTAAAACCGAAAAGATAATGGTCGGATCTTTGCGACCATCACAGTGTTAAGATGGTAAAATCATGGTTCGATCTTGCATTTGTTTTTGTGTGTGTCTGTGTGTGTTATCCTTCTGTGCAATTGCATGTTTTTGCCTCGATTCGCATTCATTTCTTTCGACTGACTTCTCCATTTCTTCGCACTTCTCACCCAATACCATATTCTCACACTCCTGGTCCACTTTCATACTAGGCTGACTCACCATATTCTTGGACGCTTGGTGGAATCAAGGAACCATTCGAAGAGCAAGCCACTGCTAAGACAGATGACTGACAGAGTTACCAACCCCCACAAGCTTCATTTCCTCCTCACATGAATGATGGGACAGGCAAACGATTTAGAGATACATATCCTGACTTGACCTTAAGGTATAACATGATTGAACAAATATCCTGATTTTCAAACATGGACCAGGCCCAGCCCAAACCCGAGTTGGCCCGTTAAAGCCCAAGCCAGCCCGTGCTTGTATGAAAATTATATTTGCAACAGCTCCATCTAATCTGCATAGTTGCTCATCAGATCTCTAAATTACAGAATGAAAGTTAATGCTAATGTTATTTTTTTAGAAAAAAAAAGGACCCATTGGATTTGCATAGGTATAGCATGGGGGCAATACATGGGAAAATCAGGCAAAAGCCTTCCCCTCCCAATCCCCTCTACCCTCGTTGCATGCACATCAGAGAAGCTGTGACCCACGACTACAAGAATTTTGACCCAACTTCCAGCTATTCGTATTTGAGATCATGTATTGTGATCAATATTTACTACTCTTTCTTAAAAAATCCAGAGGTGATCTTAAAAGTGAGGATCTCTGAATGGCAGTTACGCATATTGTGTGAGTAGAGCATTTTTTTCTTTTGCTCAAGACCCACGAAATGTTAGGAACCACATTGCTCGATCTCCTCAAGCAAATTTCAATCAAGAACGAATTCCCTGCAAATCAGGAATCCAGTCCAATCTCCTCCAAATCTCTCCGCATGCACCCATATCTTCCATCTAAACCCGAATCAGCCTGCTCCAATCAGACCTAGTCGAAATCAATCCTTCTGAACTGACGCAACCTTCCCAAACCGAAGCCCCAAATTCCCCAACATGCATAATCAAAGCTCTTCACCCGAGTCCGATCATCGCCGCCATCAAAGTAACCCAAATCAATACGGTTCCATCTTCTTCAATCTCTGATCACCTACGTCCCTTCTCTCTCGTATCCTATATAAATCCAATTGCGGTTCCAAATCCAGTATCCGTCATGCGTCAATCAGAACGAAGGAGAGAGCAATGGGGTGCCGATAGGATGCAAACAGTCACGGATATATCAGTATCCGATCCATCACCATATCCGTTTTATACAGCTTTTGACATCAGTATCCTTATCCGTTTTAAAATGGATATGGATATGGATATCATTTTAATATCCATAAACATCCTATCCTATATCCGTATTCATATCTGACTGTTTGTATCTCTAGGTGCCGAGCACCTCCGTTTAGTGACAGCGGACAAGATACCCACCTCCTACTAGCGAGATCCGTGGTTTCCTGAACCACGTAGCAGCATCTCCAAATTGCTGCCCAGCTCGCGTTTCTTCACCGGACGCTGGAGCAAATACCAAAAGTCCTTATTCATGTTAGAATAATTATGTTATTTTAATTTTTAATTGTCCTGTTTATGTAAATTACCCATAGAGCTTTTTTCCTATATAAGAGAGCTCTAAGGGTTAATGAAATTTATCATGCTTATTCCCCTCAACATGGTATCAGAGCGACGGCCCTAGACCGGAGTTCTCGAAACCCTAGCCCTAACCCACCCCACCCGCCGGCCTCTCTCTCTTCGTTTCTCTCGATCGGCGCCGCCCCTACGCCCCTACGCGCGGCTGCGCCGCTGCTCGCGCACCTCCCAATCGCGCGTGTAGCTTCTCGGTCGTGCGCCGCCTTCTGTGAAGCGCCTTCTTGATCGGTGAAGCGCCTTCGGTCGTGCACCGCCTTCTGTGGCTCGATCTTGCGTGTGTAGCGCGCATGTGTCTGCGCACGGCTAAAGCCCCTGCGCGCCCTAAGTCCCTCCCTCCGACTCGCTCGCACGCCTCCTGCGTGCGTGAATGCCCTCCTGCGCGTGAAGCATCGTGAACGCGCCTCCTGACAGCCCTCGCGCATCGTGCGCGACCCCTCCTGTCCTGCTCAAGGCCTGCGCGTGCCCTAGTTGCACAGCTTCTTCCTGTCCTGTCCTCCGTCTGCACGACTCATACACGCGCGTAGGGTACGCCTGGTTGGGCTGTAATCTCACAAGTACAAAGTAGAGGCCAAGTCAGAAAAAAAACTTTCAAAGTATGGAAGGCGTTGTGGTTGGAGTCTACGTCCACAGCGGCCTTCATTGATGTTCACGTAGACATTACGGTCTAGTCGTGTAACCCCAGTCGCAGAATATTGTTGTCATCATGTCAGACAACAAGGTAGATCTTCCGTCCCTGGGTGCCTTCAAAGGTCCAGCACCTGTTGTGAAAATGGACGGCACGAACTATGAACTGTGGGCCATGCAGTTCATGAGTCTAATGCAATGCAATGGCAAGAAGCATATCCTCACGCAAGAGGAACCTGTTGAGAAGATTGGGGTTAACGCCTCATGGGAGGCTGACGATGCATATGCACGTGTATGGCTATCAGGTACCGTGTCCATGGAGATAGCCAACGACATTCTGAGTCAACCCACTACGAAGGCTATGTGGGATATCCTCACTGCCACATTCTCCGGCGAAGAACGAGTCCAAGATCTTACAACTTCAGCATGACATCTTTACTGTAAAACAGAACGGTCGTCCTCTTCATACCCTGTATACCTCTCTGAGGGGTATGTTTGAGAAGCTTCACGGGTACATCCCACTGACAGTCACGCCGGAGCAGTTGAAGGCATACAGGGACTCAGTGATGACAGGGGTATTTCTAGCCGCCCTTGATCAGGAATATGACGCCGCCAGAGCACAGATTCTTACAGATGCTACCATACCCCCTATGGAAGAGGCCTATCGCAGGTTGAGCAGACTCTCCATATCTCATGGTGGATCTCAGACGTCCTCTGCCATGGCAGCATCTCGTGGCAGGGGAGGATCACCACAGTTTCGAGGAAGAGGTGGTCGTGGAAGAGGAGTGTACAGACCTCCTCGACAGTCGTGCACTTATTGTCGCAGGCCTGGTCACACTGAGGAAACGTGCTATTCTAAGCATGGGTTTCCTCCTACTACAGCACGTGTGGCGGAGCAGACCCAGCGGGATGGGGGTCCTTCCCATGTACCAGATCAGAGGTTCGAGGAGTTTGTGGCGCGACTTAGAGAGATCATGCCAGATCAGGGGCAAGCAAGTACATCAGGATCTTCAGAGATAGCAGGTTCGGCATCAGCATCCACGTCAGGTACAACATATGCTCTCACTAGTTGTTACAGCGCAGATCTATCAGAATGGATCATGGATTCAGGAGCATCACATCATTTATGTGGGGATAAAAAGCAATTGGATGTTTTTAATGCAACTCAGACTGGATGATCTGTGGTGATAGATGATGGGACACACTCTCCCATTACTGGTCAGGGGGAGGTGCATTTGACCCCTGCGATATGGCTTCAGAATGTTCTTTATGCTCCGGATTTTTCAATGAATTTATTGTCGATTAGTCAAATCACTAAAGATTTACATTGTCGTGCCATATTTGACCCATCTGCTCTTGTGTTTCAGGACATCCTAATGGGCAGCGTGATTGGAACTGGCCGTGAGCAAGGGGGTCTCTATAGACTGGTGCAGTCTCCTTATGCTGGTGTCTCTTCTGTTCGTGCTGGATTTGTCTCTCCTTACACATGGCATCTCCGCTTTGGTCATCTTCCGTTGCAAAAGATGGTCCATATCCTTCCACAGATTTCTCCCAGGTTTACTTTTCAATGCGAGGCGTGCCAGCTTGGGAAACATCACCGGTCGTCGTTCCAGAGTCGTCTAGGTCCAAGTCATCATAGTCTGTTTGAGTTACTTCACTTTGATATTTGGGGTCCCAGTCGTGTCCCTGGTCTTCAAGGGCACAGGTTTTATCTTGTTGCTGTCGATGATTTCTCTAGGCTATCTTGGGTCTTTCTTCTTAAAAATAAATCTGATGTTGGTCATGTTATTCAGTCTTTTATTATTGAAATAAAAAATATTTTCTCTGCTAAAGTGAAGTACATACGGTCTGACAATGCTCTAGAGTTGTGTAGTACCCAAATTTCCAAATTTCTTATGTCTCATGGGATTGTGCATCAGACGTCTTGTGCTTATACCTCCCAACAGAATGGGGTGGCTGAACGGAAGCATCATCACTTGTTGGATATGACCAGAACCCTTTTGATCCAGAGCCGTGCCCCTCACTCCTATTGGGGGGATGCGGTTCAAACTGCCTGTTATCTTGTTAACCGTATGCCTTCGACAGTGTTAGGGGAGAAGATTCCACTCTTGACTTCGGGAAATTTGTTCATTGTTTTTCTCCGAGTCTTGACAAGCTCTCTCCCAGAGCTGTCAAATGTGTTTTTGTGGGTTATTCCAAAACCCAGAAGGGATATCGGTGTTTTGATCCAGTTAGACGAAGGTATTATGTCAGTGCAGATGTCACTTCTTTGAGTCCATTATGTATTTTTCTCCTACAGGTGACAGACTCACTCACTCAGAGGAAGGAGACGATATCTATGTGCCTCCTCCACCTCCATCTATTCCATGCTCTAAACCACCACCACAGCCTACTCCACCACCACCACAGCCTACACCACCACCACCACCGCCGCCGCCACCACTAGCTACTGCTCTTTATCCTCAGGTCTATCAGCGTCAGCCCTCTGCTCATGTGCCTCCTCCATCATCCAGCACGCCCGAGGTATGTACTGATCATTTGAGTTCTACTGATGGCACAGGTGATTTGCATGCGCAGATGGATGTACAGGGTACTGATGGTACTTTCACTCCTCCAGTCGATGACCTACATATCCCTATCGCTCATAGATGGCAGAAGCGTGCGCGGACGATGAATCCCAAATATGGGATGGATTTTTGCTCTGAGGCTTCGTTGGAGCGTTTGTCCCCGGACTTTCGCAAGTTTGTTGTTGGGTTATCGGCAGTAGACATCCCACGGTCTTATCAGGAGGCCCTACAGAGTAGCCCGTGGCGTTTAGCTATGGAAGAGGAAATGGCGGCGTTGCAGTCACGTGGTACGTGGAGTATTGTGCATCCTCCACCAGGTGCGTCGATAGTCGGAAGCAAATGGGTTTTTACTGTTAAGCATCGGGCAGATGGTACGGTTGATAGATACAAAGCCAGGTTAGTTGCTTGTGGGTTCACCCAAACATATGGGGTGGACTATCAGGAGACGTTTTCTCCAGTAGCCCGTCATTCTACCTTACGGATTCTCATTGCAGTTGCTGTTGTCCGTGACTGGCCCTTGTTTCAGTTAGATGTCAAGAACGCTTTCTTGTATGGTGACTTGCAGGAAGAGGTCTATATGCAGCAACCACCAGGGTTTGCTGCTGAGGGGGAGTCTAGTATGGTGTGTCGTCTTCATAAGGCCATATATGGCCTGAAGCAGAGTCCACGGGCTTGGTTTCAGAAGCTCTCGGAGTTGATTGAACAGAAGGGCTTCGTCAGATCTACAGCAGATCATACTCTCTTTGTAAAGAGAGACCAACGAGGTATTGTGATCATCTTAGTGTATGTTGATGATATTGTTATCACTGGTAGTAATGAGCAGGGCATTCAAGCAGCCAAGGAGTTTCTTAGTGAGCAGTTTGTTACGAAGGATCTGGGTACACTTCATTACTTTTTGGGATTGGAGTTTGCACGAAATGAGCAAGGCATGGTAATGACACAAAGGAAGTATGTTACTAATCTGTTATCTGAGACAGGAATGGCAGGATGTAGACCAGCTACTACTCCTATGGATCCTAATGTTAAACTTTATGATGATGAGTCTGAGGAGGTGGACAAGAGACGATATAGAGAGCTCGTGGGGAAGTTGTTGTATGTCACCATTACCCGACCAGATATATCCTTTGCTGTTAGTAGATAAGTCATTCTATGGAGCAACCCAGACAGGCTCACATGAATGTTGTTTTTATGATCCTGAGATATCTGAAGTCGTCTCCAGGTGCTGGTCTTCTGTTCAGAAAAGATACCTCTATATCTGTCACAGGTTGTGCTGATGCAGACTATGCTGGGTGCCCTAATGATAGAAAGTCTACTTCAGGCTTTATTGTATTTGTTGGCAGCTCACCAGTGGCTTGGAAAAGTAAAAAACAAACTGTCGTGGCTCGATCCAGTGCAGAGTCAGAATATAGGGCAATGGTCCAAGGTAGTGCTGAGATGATGTGGGTCAAATCTATTTTGACTGATTTAACTATTAAGGTATCTCTTCATATGCATCTTAAGTGTGATAATCAGGCAGCCTTGTTTATAGCCAATAATCCAGCCTTCCATGAAAGGACAAAGCACATTGAAGTGGATTGTCATTATACCCGGGACTTGATTCAAAAGGGGCTGATTTCGACTTCTTATGTATCATCAGGAGAGCAGATTGCAGACATGTTCACCAAGGCTCTTGCTAGAGATCCTTTTCATCTATGTTGTTCCAAGCTGAGCATGTTAGATATATATGCTCCAACTTGAAGGGGAGTGTCTAATAGACCCCAACATTTACAATAATTGATCTGCCCCTTCCACAAGAATTGATCTAGACCCCAACATTTACAATAAGAATGAGCATCGCGGATCCTTGTTTCGTGCAAAGCGAGTAAGTTTGATGGTAGATCTTATTCAATTCAGAGGATGGCAAATCAAGAATTAGGAAAATACTTCTAGAGGACAGAAAGGCGAACACCAGGAGCAGCACGTCAAAGGCAACACAGAGCTTGAGCCCAGCTCTGGATGGAGCACCACCAAAAGCACCCCCAAAGAGAAACCCTGCACACACTCACACCCCAACTCATGCCATCACATTCCTTGGCCTCAAGAAAGAGCACTCTTAGCTGCCCCCAAAATATTCAATAAAAGATCGTCAGTCAAATTAGAACTATTAAATCAATTGGTATTCAACATCTATGACTAGCTCAATAATTCTAGAGGACATATAATCGGTATACGACACTTGCAAACAGGTTGCCTTCTCACATATCATGCATACATTCTAATTGCCACCATTTCCCACTAATTGGAAGATCAAATAACACTGTACGTTTAGATAAAAGAAAGGTTTTTTTCCCTGGGTTTTATGACATTCATGCTTTCCTCACCACAATGTGTCTCTCTCGCCGATACTCCACTTCATCTCTCTGATGCATTGTCAATAGTGCCCTCCTTACCTGGCAAGTAGAACAGATTTAACATTCAAGCTTATGTATCTTCAAGGACGAAATCTTACAATGATTTGCAACAGATGTACAAAACTCACAATAGATTCGTTCATTCCCATTCGGGTCAGGTCATCTATGAGGCGCCTTTCAGACATTCGACTCCCTATTCCCATTCTTCTCTTAATCTGGGTCTCTGCTTGCTGCACGTTGTACAATTCATCGTAAGCAAAAGAAATGTCCATTTCATCTTTCAAAACTGGCATTCCTACCATATAGACTTTGCAGATTATACCTGAATTTCGTTGGCTATCTCAGGAGCCAGGTTGAGTATATCATTGATTCCAGACTTGGCAGCATCCATGGTAGAGACATTGAATAGCCTGAATGCTTCCTCAACATGTTCTTGAGTAGCAACATGAGTCCTGACATGTGTAAATTTTAGAATTTTTAGAATAGCTCATCTGTGACTAGCAAAGAAATGAGGATATTGCATTTAGTTCCATTTCAAGAAAGCTCACAGTCTCATCCTTGCAAGGGACTCGCTCAGCCTTATGATGGCCTCGAGCTGCCTCACTGTAATTGGTATTGCGGCTTTTCCAGATTCGTGTATCTGTTCTCTCATCCTCTACAAAGGACATACAAATACATAACAGATTCAGCATCTATAGAGTTTGCATTGTCATTGTAAAGGCATGAATCACATTGATACCATTCTAATGTCAACATATTTGTTCTGCAGCATTTCAGCTGCCTGTTCAGAGAGCCGAGGGTGACAGACAGTTCTACAATACTCGATATACCTAGATAATAAATAAAATTCACCAGATGAGAAACGGCATTACATTTAAAAAAATGTCCTGTTTGGAGCCTATTTTCTGACTTTGAAATTATTCAAAGCTTAAAAAGTTAATTGGCCTAATTCGAAAAAGAACCACAATAAGCTATCGTAAATCCACTGTCAAACCAATAGTGAAATGACTAATATGCTATATTTCTACGTATACATTGCACAAGAATATAGGAAAACATTTAAAGCATGTCGAAAATTCAGTAATGGATATATGCAACAAGTCCTCACGTGCTTTTTTCCCAACATGGTATTAGAGCGGCGGTCCTAGACCGGAGCTCTCATACCGAACCCTAAACCTAGCCCTCCACCTTTAAGCCTCCACGTGTGTCGCCCCCTCACGCGCTACCCCCACGCGCATTGCCCCCTCGCTCGCTACCCCCACACGCGGCCTGCCCCACATGCGGTTGTGCGCCACCCCACGGCGCCCACGCACGCCGCCTGCCCGTGCACCGCATGCCCGTGCGGTTGTGCCCGTATGCTGCCTGCCTCTGCGCCGCCTGCCCGTGCGGTTGTGCCCCTGCACCGGTTGTCCCTAGGGTTTCACCACCCCTAGGGTTCGGTTGTCATCTTTATAAGGAGCTCCTCGTGGCAGGGGAAGATCTCCGCGGTTTCGAGGAAGAGGTGGTCGTGGAAGAGGAGGTGTATACAGACCTCCTCGACAGCCATGCACTTATTGTCGCAGGCCTGGTCACTCTGAGGAAACGTGCTATTCTAAGCATGGGTTTCCTCCTACTACAGCACGTGTGGCGGAGCAGACTCAGCAGGATGGGGGTCCTTCCCATCTACCAGATCAGAGATTCGAGGAGTTTGTGGCGAGACTTAGAGAGATCATGCCAGATCAGGGGCAAGCTAGTACATCAGGATCTTCAGAGATAGCAGGTTCTGCATCAGCATCCACGTCAGGTACATCATTTGCTCTCACTAGTTGTTACAGCGCAGATCTATCAGAATGGATCATGGATTCAGGAGCGTCTCATCATTTATGTGGGGATAAAAAGCAATTGGATGTTTTTAATCCGACTCAGACTGGACGATCTGTGGTGATAGCTGATGGGACACACTCTCCCATTACTGGTCAGGGGGAGGTGCAGTTGACCCCTGCGATACGGCTTCAGAATGTTCTTTATGCTCCGGATTTTTCAATGAATTTACTGTCGATTAGTCAAATCACTAAAGATTTACATTGTCGTGCCATATTTGACCCATGTGCTCTTGTGTTTCAGGACATCCTAACGGGCAGCGTGATTGGAACTGGCCGTGAGCAAGGGGGTCTCTATAGACTGGTGCAGTCTCCTTACGTTGGTGTCTCCTCTGTGCGTACTGGATCTGTCTCACCTTACACATGGCATCTCCGCTTTGGTCATCTTCCGTTACAAAAGATGGTCCATATCCTTCCACAGATTTCTCCCAGGTCTACTTTTCAATGCGAGGCGTGCCAGCTTGGGAAGCATCACCGGTCGTCGTTCCAGAGTCGTCCAGGTCCGAGTCGTCATGGTCTGTTTGAATTACTTCACTTTGATATTTGGGGTCCCAGTCGTGTCCTTGATCTTCAAGGGCACAGGTTTTACCTTGTTGATGTTGATGAATTCTCTAGACTATCTTGGGTCTTTCTTCTTAAAAATAAATCTGATGCTGGTCAGGTTATTCAGTCTTTTATTATTGAAATAAAAAGTATTTTCTCTGCTAAAGTGAAGTACATACGGTCTGACAATGCTCTAGAGTTGTGCAGTACCCAACTTTCAAAATTTCTTATGTCTCATGGGATTGTGCATCAGACATCTTGTGCTTATACCTCCCAACAGAATGGGGTAGCTGAACGAAAGCATCGTCATTTGTTGGATATGACCAGAACCCTCTTGATTCAGAGCCGTGCCCCTCACTCCTATTGGGGGGATGCGGTTCTAACGGCATGTTATCTTCTTAACCGTATGCCTTCGACAGTGTTAGGCGAGAAGATTCCGTTCTTGACTGCGTTTCCCGAGAAGGATCTTTTCTCCCTAACACCGCGTGTTTTTGGGTCTGTTGCATTTGTTCATTGTTTTTCTCCTGGTCTTGACAAGCTCTCTCCAAGAGCTGTCAAATGTGTTTTTGTGGGTTATTCCAAAACCCAGAAGGGATATCGGTGTTTTGATCCAGTTAAACGAAGGTACTACGTCAGTGCAGATGTCACCTTCTTTGAGTCCATTATGTATTTTTCTCCTACAGGTGACAGACTCACTCAGAGGAAGGAGACGATATATATGTGCCGCCTCCACCCCCATCTGTTCCATGCTCTAATCTACCACCACAGCCTACTCCACCACCACCACAGCCTACACCACCACCACCACCACCGCCGCCACCACCAGCTACTGTTCATTATCCTCAGGTCTATCAGCGACGGCCCTCTGCTCATGTGCCTCCTCCATCATCCAGCTCGCCCGAGGTATGTACTGATCATTTGAGTTCTACTGATGGCACAGGTGATTTGAATGCGCAGATGGATGTACAGGGTACTGATGTACAGGATACTGATGGTATTGTCACTCCTCCAGTCGATGACCTACATATCCCTATTGCTCATAGACGGCAGAAGCGTGCTCGGACGATTAATCCCAAATATGGGATGGATTTTTGCTCTCAGGCGTCGTTGGAGCGTTTGTCCCCGGACTTTCGCAAGTTTGTTGTTGGGTTATCGGCAGTACACATCCCACGGTCTTATCAAGAGGCCCTACAGAGCAGCCCGTGGCGTTTAGGTATGGAAGAGGAAATGGCGGCGTTGCAGTCACGTGGTACGTGGAGTATTGTGCATCCTCCACCAGGTGCGTCCATTGTCGGAAGCAAATGGGTTTTTACTATTAAACATCAGGCAGATGGTACGGTTGATAGATACAAAGCCAGGTTGGTTGCTCGTGGGTTCACTCAAACATATGAGGTGGACTATCAGGAGACGTTTTCTCCAGTAGCCCGTCATTCTACCTTACGGATTCTCATTGCAGTTGATGTTGTCCGTGACTGGCCCCTGTTTCAGTTAGATGTCAAGAACGCTTTCCTGTATGGTGACTTGCAGAAAGAGGTCTATATGCAGCAGCCACCAGGGTTTGCTGCTGAGGGGGAGTCTAGTATGGTGTGCCGTCTTCATAAGGCCATATATGGCCTGAAGCAGAGTCTACGGGCTTGGTTTCAGAAGCTCTCGGAGTTGATTGAACAGAAGGGCTTCGTCAGATCTACAGCAGATCATACTCTCTTTATAAAGAGAGATCAGTGAGGTATTGTGATCATCTTAGTATATGTTGATGATATTGTTATCACTGGTAGTAATGAGCAGGGCATTCAAGCAGCTAAGGATTTTCTTAGTGAGCAGTTTGTTACGAAGGATCTGGGTACACTTCGTTATTTTTTGGGATTGGAGTTTGCACAAAATGAGCAAGGCATGGTAATGACACAAAGGAAGTATGTTACTGATCTGTTATCTGAGACAGGGATGGCAGGATGTAGACCAGCTACTACTCCTATGGATCCTAATGTTAAACTTTATGATGATGAGTCTGAGGAGGTGGACAAGAGACGATATAGAGAGCTCGTGGGGAAGTTGTTGTATGTCACCATTACCCGACCAGATATATCCTTTGTTGTTAGTAGGGTAAGTCAATTTATGGAGCAACCCAGACAGGCTCACATGAATGATGTTTTTATGATTTTGAGATATCTGAAGTCATCTCCAGGTGTTGGTCTTCTGTTTAGAAAAGATACATCTATATCTGTCACAGGTTGTGCTGATGCAGACTATGCTGGGTGCCCTAATGATAGAAAGTCTACTTCAGGCTTTATTGTATTTGTTGGCAGTTCACCAGTGGCGTGGAAAAGTAAGAAACAAACTGTCGTGGCTCGATCCAATGCAGAGTCAGAATATAGGGCGATGGCCCAAGGTAGTGCTGAGATGATGTGGGTCAAATCTGTTTTGACTGATTTAACTGTTGAGGTACCTCTTCCTATGCATCTTAAGTGTGATAATCAGGCAGCCTTGTTTATAGCCAATAATCCAACCTTCCATGAAAGGACAAAGCACATTGAAGTGGATTGTCATTATACACGGGACTTGATTCAAAAGGGGCTGATTTTGATGTCTTATGTATCATCAGGAGAGCAAATTGCAGACATGTTCACCAAGGCTCTTGCTAGAGGTCATTTTCATCTATGTTGTTCCAAGCTGAGCATGATAGATATATATGCTCCAGCTTGAGGGGGAGTGTTAGAATAATTATGTTATTCTAGTTTTTTAAATGTCTTGTTTATGTAAATTACCCATAGAGCTTTTCTCCTATATAAGAGAGCTCTAGGGTTAATAGAAATTCATCTCATTCATTCCCATCAACACTCCTCTCGCTTCCAGGATGTTAGGTTTGGTTGCATAGAGGTCTACACGTGCAACTAAACATAATCATCATGTCAATGTAGACCAAGGCTTATCTTGTCTACAACCCTAGTTTTCTATAATCAAAATGTCAGAAAGCAAGATCGAGATCCCCACTACAGACGCCTTCAAAGGTCATGCGCCTATTGTGAAGATGGATGGATCCAACTATGAGTTATGGGCCATGCAGTTCATGAGCCTAATGAAGTCGATGGGTAAGAAACATATTCTTACTGAGGAAGAACCAGAGGAGAAAACATGGTTGTATGTCTCATGGGAGGCTAATGACGCATATGCTCAAGTTTGGTTGTCTGGTACTCTGATTCCATACATTGCTAATGATGTCTTGCATCAACTTACTGCCAAAGCCATGCGGGACATTCTTGCTGCCACGTACTCACAAGCCAAGAATGAGACAAAAATCCTACAGTTCCAGCATGACATCTTCACGATAAAGCAGAACGGTCGACCCCTGCATGCTCACTACATTGCATTGAGGGGAATGTTTGAGAGGCTTCACAGTTTCATGCCTCTCACGACTACTCCAGAACAATTGAAGACATATCGGAATGCTACGATGGTGGGAGTCTTTCTAGCTTCTCTTGATTCACAGTATGAGGCGGCTTATTCTCAGATTCTGGCAGATGCTACCATTCCTCCCAAGGAGGAGGCCTTTCGACGATTGAGCCAGATCAACATCTCAAGCCCTACTACTGTGCCAAATTCTTCTGCTATGGCAGCCTCTAGAGGAAGAGGCAATTCATCTCATTTTTGTGGACGAGGACCACATGGTAGGGTTGGTCGTGATCGTGGATTACAGTGCACTTATTGTCGTCGAATGGGTCATACAGAAGACACATGCTACTCTAAGCATGGTTTCCCAGCATCTGCCTGTACAGCAGAACAGATCCAGCATCATGGTGTTACGCCAGCGTCGGATCCACGATATGATGACCTAGTGTCTCGTCTACGTGATATCATGCCACCAGCCAGTACTCCTCCACCTGTTTCAGAGAGCAGCTTGGATGTTGCTGCTACTGCAGAAGCTAGTTCCTCAGGTAGTGCTCATACTTCTGCTTTCTACCAGGGTTCATGTACCTCAGAATGGATTGTAGATTCAGGTGCCACACATCATTTGTGTGGAGATAGACACCAACTCACATCCTACAGGCAAGTTTCCCCAGGAAGGACCATCGTCATAGCAGATGGGACTCATTCTCCCATCACAGGACAGGGACAGATCGCCTTAACACCTTCTATGCAGTTGCAGAATGTCCTCCATGCTCCTAATTTCTCAATGAATTTACTGTCAATTAGTCAGATTACTAAGGATCTACATTGTCGATCGATATTTGACCCATCGTCTCTTATGTTTCAGGACATTCTCACGGGCAACGTGATTGGACATGGTTGTGAGCAAGGCGGGTTGTATCGACTGGTCCATACACCTTACGCTGGAGCATCATCTCATTCCACCGGACCTGTCTCTCCTTACTTATGGCATATGCGCTTTGGTCATCTTCCGTTTCAGAAACTACGTCAAGTCCTTCCTCAGATCTTACCTCGCTCGTCGTTCGATTGTGAAGCTTGTCAGTTAGGGAAGCATCATCGGTATGTCTTCCCTAGTCGTCAGAGTCGGAGCAGTAGCTCTCCATTTGAGTTTTTTTCATATTGATATTTGGGGTCCAAGTCGTGTTCCCGATCATCAAGGACACAGGTTCTATTTAGTTGCTATGGATGATTTTAGTCGTTTGTCTTGGGTCTTTATGTTAAAGAATAAATCTGAAGTGGGCATTACTATTATGAATTTTATTAAAGAAGTGCAGAATGTGTTTTCTGTTTCTATCAAGATTATGAGAACTGATAATGCCCTTGAATTCTGTACTCGAACATTATCTCAGTTTCTTTCATCTCATGGCATTCTTAATCAAACGTCTTGTGCCTACACGTCCCAATAGAATGGTGTCGCGGAAAGAAATCACCGCCACCTTCTTGATGTCACTCGTACGCTTCTTATACAGAGTTGTGCTTCGCACTCGTTCTGGGACGATGTAGTTCTTACTGCATGTTATCTCATTAACCGCATGCCCTCGTCTGTATTGGGGGAGAAGATACATTTCTCCTTCGTTTTTCCTAACAAGGAATTGTTCTCTTTAACTCCTCATGTTTTTGGGTCCGTGGCACTCGTTCACCAGTTGTCTCCAGGGGTTGACAAGCTCTCTCCTAGGGATGTCAAATGTGTTTTTGTCGGGTATTCCAGGACTCAAAAGGGGTATCGTTACTATGATCCGTTACGTCGAAGATATTGTGTCAGTGCAGATGTCACGTTTTTGAGTCAGTCATGTTTTTCTCTCCTACAGGTGACAGGTTGGTGCCATCAGATATAAATGATGAAATCTATATTCCTCCTCCAGCCTTGTATGCACAACAGCAAGCTCCTCTCCACGATCGTCATCCCCATCACCACTACCATCTCCACCACTGCCACCACGTCTACCACCTTCCATATCTTTGGTTCCTCCTCTATCACGCCACTACAGTCGACGGCTGGTCCCTTCTCATGATCATGGTCAATCATCAAACATGCCCCAGGTTTGTTCTGATAACATTATTTCTAATGATGGGACTGAAGGCATTTCTCAGCAGGAGCAGGCAGGGGATGACACGGATGTTGGTACAGCAGATGCAGATCTTGATTTGCCGATTGCACTGAGGAAGCAAAAGAGGTCATGTGCTTCATATCTGATTGCTTCTGATGTTACCCTTGAGCGTCTGGCAGGAGATTTCAGGAGATTTGTAGTTGCTTTATCCGTTGTGAATATTCCAATGACTCGCCAAGAAGCATTGGCTGATAATAGATGGCGTCTGGCTATGGAGGAAGAGATGGTCGCCCTTCAGTCGAGAGGTACTTGGAGTCTTGTTCCAGCTCCTACTGGGGCATCTATTGTGAGTTGCAAGTGGGTGTTTACGGTGAAGCATAATGTTGATGGCAGTATTGATAGGTACAAGGCTCAACTGGTTGCTCGGGGCTTTACTCAGACGTATGGGGTAGATTATCTTGACACGTTTTCTCATGTTGCTCATCACTCTACCTTACAGATTCTTTTATCTGTTGCTGTGATTCGAGATTGGCCCCTATTTCAATTAGATGTCAAAAATGCATTTTTATATGGTGATCTTCAGGAAGAAGTTTACAAGCAGCAGCCACCTGGGTTTACTGCTGAGGGGGAGTGTGTACAGGTATGCAGGCTTCATAAGGCGATCTATGGCTTAAAGCAGAGCCCAAGAGCTTGGTTCCAGAAGCTCTTAGATTTGTTTGAGAAGAAAGGGTTTAAAAGGTCAAATGCAGACCATTCTCTCTTTGTACAGAGGACATCAAGAGGTATGACTGTCGTCATGGTATATGTTGACGATATACTCATTACAGGAGATGAGACGCAGGGAATAAAAATAGCAAAAGAATTCTTGGGCCGTGAATTCATTACCAAGGATCTAGGAGTACTTAGATATTTTCTTGGATTGGAGTTTGCTAGAAATGAACAAGGACTCGTGATGACTCAGAGGAAATATGTCACTGACTTGTTAAGTGACACAGGTATGCTTGGATGTAGACATGCTTCTACACCCATGGATCCAAGCATGAAGATGCATGATGATGACACTGAGGAGGTTGACAAAAGAAGGTACAGAGAACTGGTAGGGAGGCTTCTTTATGTTACTATTACCATATCAGATAGTACATTTGCAGTAAATAAAGTGAGCCAGTTTATGGAGCAACCTCTCCAGGTACACATGGATGCCATACATATGATACTAAGGTATCTTAAGTCATCTCCAGGTACAGGATTGATGTTTAGAAAGAATGGCACTATTACTATCTCAGCATGTGCAGATGCAGACTATGCAGGGTGCCCGAAGGATAAGAAGTCTACATCAGGCTTTGCTATATTCGTTGGGGAGTCACTTGTCTCATGGAAGAGCAAGAAGCAAACATTAGTTGCGAGATCTAGTGCTGAATCGGAGTATAGAGCTATGGCCCAAGCATGTGCAGAGGTGATGTGGGTTCGCGCAGTCCTGCAGATCTACATATAGATGTTCCTCTTCCTATGTCACTTTAATGTGACAATCAGGCCGCATTATTCATTGCAAACAACCCTGCATTTCACGAGAGGACAAAGCACATTGAGGTAGATTGACGTTATATCCATGATAAGATCCAGAAAGGTTTCATTTCTACAACCTATGTCAGCTCAGGAGACCAAACGGCAGATATTCTTACCAAAGCTTTACTTCGGGGTTCCTTCCAGAAGTGCTTATCCAAGATGAGCATGACAGATATCTATGCTCCATCTTGACGGGGAGTGTAGAAGTTTATGTTTCTGTATCTTTTATTTATTGTTCTTTTCGTTTGTCTACCTTATGTAATTTGCCCATAGACCTCTCCCTATATAAGAGAGTCTAGGGCTCAAGGAATAAACACAACGCTTATTTTTTTCCAACACAAACTATTGGAACCAATTATTACTTGCTAAAGCAATCTACAAATAGTAATCACAAAAAATACAAAACAAGAAAAAATACAAAAGAAAAACAAATGTAAAGAACTTCCCAAGAATTGAAATATTAGGGTCTACAACAATGCAGAAAGATAAGAAAAATTTAATAAGAAATTTCAAATGTTGAACAATAATACCTCTTCAGCCAATTTTCTCCTTCTGAACCACCAGAATTCTTTGAGGCGGCAGCACCACTTGCATGGACTTTGATTATGTGACTGGCAATGAGCTGGTATAGAAGCAGACTGAACATAAGACTACATTAAAGAAAAATTCAAATGATCCAATAAAAGAATTACCTTGTCTTGATCATATCTTCTCACATCCTTTACAATAAAAATAAGGTCAAATCTAGACAGAATTGTGGTCTGCAGGTCGATGTTATCCTGCGCAGTCTGATATGGCAAACATACCTTAGAATACAAATCTCGCCTTGTAAAATAAGAATGATATCCAACTTGCATACCTTCAAATCATCGTATCGACCAGAAGGAGGGTTAGCTGCAGCAAGTACAGATGTCCTTGAGTTGAGTACTGTGGTTATTCCAGCTTTAGCTATTGATATAGTTTGTTGTTCCATGGCTTCATGAATTGCAACCCTGAAGAAAAATAAGTAAAATATTTCATTTAGTTTCAAAATCTGTTAAATAGTAATATAAAACAGTAATCTTCATGAGCATAAATCATTCATGCAAGAAGTGAAGATATGTTAAATAGTAAAGAAAACAGTGACCATTTTTAACCTGTCCTCTGGTCTCATTTTATCGAATTCATCTATGCAAACAACGCCACCATCAGCTAAAACCATAGCTCCTCCTTCCAGATAAAATTCACGCTGTGGTTATGGAGAGGACTCAGAATATATACAATTTGAACAAAAATACTTATGTCTCAATTGAGTTCAAAAGAAAAGGGCTAACCAATTGATATAATAAATCATGTTGATCGTGCAGACAGGATGAACATGCACACACACACACACTCCAAAGAATAAAGATTAACAATCGAAATTTTGAATGATATTAACCACACAGACAGAATGAAAATGCATAAGCACACGTGCAAACTCTCCAGAAAATGGAACTTACTGAACTGCTATCTTGAATCACAGATGCCGTAAGTCCAGCTGCAGATGAGCCCTTTCCCGAAGTGTACACTGCCACAGGTGCAGTCTTCTCTACAAACTTGAGAAACTTCACACAAAAAAAGGACGGCATCAAAAGTAAGAACATATACAACGGAATAAAGTAGAACAGGATCCTCATTATACTAAATATTGCAGAGTTAAATGACCGTTTCTATTTAAACTGGTAGTGTAATATAATGTTTTGGACTCAAAAACAGTCAGCCAAGAGGGAGCATTCTTTGTGGAATGGAATCAACAACAGAACAAGGCAAGCTATGGTAGTATGAAATCCACGGATCATCTCCAAGACCAGGGAGAAAATGCAGTCAACGCTAGAAATTTTACTATTTTCCTTGACAAAATAATACTACATTCGGAGAGATAAGGTCTCAATTTATTGTGCATTGGGCAGATCGGTACCATGTAGAGGCCTGAAAATCCTCTAACTTCTGGCCTGGACGTGGGAAGGAAAAAGTATGACTGTTACATGACATGTATAAGAAAAAAGGGGGAAATCCATCATTGGTGAATTAGGATGTTGGCCCACTAGGAATTATTGGTATTGGCTGGTTGGTTGCTTAGCCAAGTATGTATATTTATAGAAAATGATGGTGTGGAAGCATATCAAAGATAAAGATCGTGATTTTTGTGGAACCCTACTCCATAAAGAGTGGGATGAAACCACAGAAGAAGGTCTCTTAAGGGTCGGGTATTCTTTATTGCTCTCTCTCTCAACTGTTACAAGTGGTGTGGGGCTTCTTATATAGCCACATCAGTAAGATCAAGTCCCACTCACGATCATGGTTTAAAAAACGCACCTCGAGGCGTACGCCTCTAGGCGAGGTGGCTGGAAGCCGTTCTAGAACAACCGCTTCAGCTGGGATTTGTGAGGTGACTGCCTCAGTTGGTTGAGGCGGTCGAGACATGAGGCAGGGGCGAGGTATTTTTTATTTTTAGAGTATTTTTTATGCAAACCATTTGTTCTATTGGCAATTTCAGATGTTTACGAAGATCTAGTTATTTAAAATATAATTATACAAGATGAAAGCTTAAACTTGCTTGCTTTTGTGTTCATATTTACAATTAAACATGTCCAATTATGTCAGTAAACTCTTATTGTTATATCTTTAAACATGCGAATCCGCAAATATCACATAAAACATTACCCATTAATAAGCAAACAAGATTGAATAATAGGGAAGTTTATATACTACTCCCATATAAACGGATCCATATAGCCAAATAAAAATAAAACCATTAATAAAAATTTCAACAGGATCGTTGCCCCCACACCGACTCCCCCATAGACCTTCCCCTCTCCCAGGCTCACTAACTGAGCTATGATACGATAGGAGGGGGCGCATACGACGGTTATTCAACCTAGGTCAGACTGTTAGGATTTGAAGGTATATTAAAAGATTTCCTCTCCAATTGGATCAAAATTTAGTAAAAAGGCATATAAATTTGTATCTTTACTTTCGGTGTTCCTATCTTTATAATTTCATCATATGATATATTGATATATATATCATATGTTAGTCAAAATATATATAATTTCATTTGTATATATTTGTTGTAGGTTTTATAGCTATTTATCCCTATAAACTGAGGCTTACGCCTCGCCTAGATTCTAAGGAAACTACCTTGTTTCACGTTTTTGTTTTTTCAAACATTGTCGCAGTAGATGTGAGACTAAAACTGTGGATGTGGTATATGTGACGCATGCTCTAGTACTCCTCAAGCTAGAGCATGCAATGCTCAGCTTGGACAAATGGAAAGAAATCACTCTCACACAATACAAGACACTTCAAACAATATCAACTCAATGCAAACTCTGTTGACCACATGTTGAGGACGTCATTTCTCATGCAGTGCTGGTGACGATGAACGGAAGGGCTGGAGTGTGAACTGAATTGGGTCACCTCATCGAAGAACATGTGCTATGTATTGCGTCTGTCAATATAACATCCGTATCTGCAAAAACTCGAACTCGATCCGAGTAGGGTGCGTATAACTCAATAAAGTTAATAATCAACGTTAAATAACATAAATCGATCAACTGATCGTGAATCAAAAATCGTTCGGGCAAAATCGACCGCATCGTAATGCGTGCCCGAAAAAGCCGCAACGCTAATTTGGAAACCGCGAAATAAACCGAGACCACCTAAAAATCCGATTCGATGAAATAGATCAATGAAATCGACCGTTCGTCGATTGGAGGTTGTTTGATATTTTAAAACCGTGAAATTTAGCCATAAACCGAAACTGTATCCCGGAAATTCGGAGAATCATCTTCGATCCGAAGTATATGAATATTATACTCATTTTGATCGTCATTAAGAGACGATCGAAACAAGCTATTACTCATCAAAATCTGACACTCTAGGTGCGTGTACGGTCAACTTCAGTTTTCTAAATATAAGAGAGCTTTTGTAATAAAAAAATTATAATGAAAATATTTTTTTTCCAGCAAAGCAGACAGCAGTCTGTTGTCCATCAGCCCCTTCCACTTGGACTTTTTTTATCCACTTGTCAAGCAAAGGTTTATGTTCCTTGGTTATATAAACCTCAAGTTCTCTCCCTCCTATTCTCTCTAAATCCCTTCCAAACCCCAGCCGTAAGAGGCCCTCTCCAGCCCTTTTTCCTCCAAATTTTAGATGGAGCTGCTCTCCATGTTGAAGCAAGAAAATGCTCCAAGCAGCTGGAGCCTTTGCTCCTGCTTGTTGCAAGTTACTGCCAAAGAAAGCAGCCCTCCAGCCTTCCTCCTCTTCAATTATTGCTGCAGAAATTCTCCCAATAGAGGCTAGACATTCTCAGCTCAAGCTACTGCAAGCAGTCTTCCAGGCAGCAGCTCGGTTCTCCAATTCTGCTGCTATTGTGTTGCTGTCCAGCAGCTAATTTAGCTGCTGATTGCATGCTAAATCAGGCTCCAACTATCCTCCGAATTTGAAAGATCAAAAAGGTAAAATCTTTCCATCCTCTTGTTGCAATCCATGTTTTTGTGTAATCCTTGTTCCCTTCCTTTTTACTACCATGCATGCACAGACTAAATCCCCTCTTGCTGCCCTCCATGGATATTTCTATATTTTTCTCTCCTATTGGTTGAGTTTTTTATTCCATGGTTGGATCTTAGTTAGTTCCTGCTTGACAACTCTATGTTGATTTTAATCATTTGCTTTTGTTTGTTCATTAAATGGTTATAAACATGAGATGTTTAGAAGAGTTCTGTTTACATATTGTCATATATGATATATGTCTGCTTTGCATCTGGGCTTCTACGAAAAAGAAGACCTCTCCCTCTGACAAGATCCCTTAGCTTTTGTTCTTAGCATATTTTTATAAATGTTCAAAACATGAGAAATGTGTAGCAGAATACTGTTTTGTTTACATATTGCTATAAGTTTGTGGGATCCATAAAATTCAGAATTTCAAAGAATTTTTATATTACACGAATTGCTGGAATACACTTGAAACATTATGTAAAACAATTGTCAGGGGATAAAGAATTTTGATTCTGAAATTTTTATAATAGGATACTAAGATGTATATTAGAAAGCTATAACAGTATTGACAATAGTAGCCATATGATTACTAATCTATAAAAAAAATCATTGTACATTCCATATCTCAGTTGTTGGTGGTTGGTTAATTAACCAAATGGTCAAATTGGACCCCAAGAAAGGGAAATGTTCTGGGAGGCCGAATGCATTTAGTTGGTTGTTGGAAGTGCGAACACGGAGTTGCTTTTGTAGCATTTACTACTACATATTCCCCGAATACACACGACGAGAAATATAAAATAGAATACAGAGCCACTTGTTCCGATAGATTCTTTCCAATATAAATAAAAACATATATAGTTGAGATTTGATTTCCATAACAGACTCTGAAAATAAGATATGTGCTTTATTGTTATAATTCTTACACTTACACCAGATGGTTACAAGACTTAAATTATAGGATATCTGATTTATTGTTAATGCATAAATTTTATTATAGACCATGTGATTTTTTTTCAAAATGTGAGTTACGTTACAAAAAATTATAGTTATCCAGCTTCGATTCATTATTTAAGAAATATACATCTTATTGCTAGAGGTGCATAGAGTACAAACACCAGATTAACTAAGATTTCATCAGTTGCGATTCTCATTGAACTGTGTTTTGAATTCCAATTGGTTGACCTTCTTAGAATCAGAAGTTTATGAATATGTCAAGTCCACCTAAGCATTGCACATAATTCGAGTTAGCATTTAAAATATGATAAGCCAAGACCAATTGATATTATAATAAGTCTAGCAAACCCTTCTTAGATCAATGTGAAATTGATTTCATATGCAAAGAATCTTACTACACTTAGACCCAATAGTTTGATTTCACATTACATATTAGACATACTTTGAATCAGCTACAATCTTATTCATCCAGTCAATATCATTGAATATCACTGTTCAGCGATCTGAATTTCAACCACATCAGAGATCGAGAGAGGTTGAGGAATCAAGTCAGTAATGGCGAATTAACAATGATTGATAATTAAAAATGCCGGTCATGGTGAACTTTACACCTGATTGTGCGAGGGTGCGGTGACCCTCAGCTGGGCGGGAGATTAGGAAGCCCAGTTAGGGCAGCGGCCGCTTAATGCGCGGGTCTAGGATCCCAGTCTTTTTCTCGGTTTTCTCGCGAGCGCTCGCAGTTTTTACGCCTCTCTGGGATCCACAGGTTTTCTTTTAAAGACCAGTTCCGCTGACCCTTGTTCTTTAGGGTACCTAGGCTGGAGGACCCTTGGTTTTAGTTTTTCGAGCTCGTTAGCCCGTACCGGTCGGGCCGGTTTTTCTTTTAGAGCGACTTTTCTAGAGAGTCTCTCACCCGTCTCAGTGGCGTAGTTTTGGAGTAGACCTATCCCTCTATTGGACCGCCCTTCCAATTAGAGGGCGAGACGGAAGAGCCTCTTTTGTAGGCTACCTCACCGCTTGAGTTCTGTTTATTTTTTCGCCAGCAGACTTGGCGATGCTACATCCGAATCATCCATATATACATCTGAATCCTCTATGGATATATCTGAATCAGTTACAGTTGAATCTGAAAAAGATACATTTGATATTGGATTGAGTCACAATTGAGTTGGCTAAAGTTGAATTACAGTTGAGTTGGTTTCCGTTGAACTAGTTACTTTTCTACCAATAATTCATGGCAAAGAGAAAAGACCATATCATGAAAATCATCCTTATCAGACTATCTACTAGGCTTGAGAAAATCAACAAGAAAAGAATCAAAACCCCATATCCATCATATACCCTTACTATGATCAATCCACAAGATTCTTAAACATCATTATATGCATTTAATAGAGATAATGATCATATCAGAGTCTCATCATTCACATTTTCAAGACCACTCAAACTTATATTATAATTAATAGAAAGGCAATGACTCAAATATGGACCATATGATATTTATATATATAAATGATTATGTGGGTAATTAGTGTAGGATGAGTAGACTAAGGTTTTACATACCAAACAACTTGAAAACCTGTTTCATTGCAAGTAGCTTTAAATTTTAACTGTCAGTGCCAAATTACTTGCTTTCTTTTGGAACCACTAAATTTCCTGTTATTTTAATTAATTAAGATTTACTCAACAATTGTTGATGTTCTTTTCTCCCTATTCCATGGATTGCAGGCAAAATACCTGCACCGTTGTATTGGGAGGGTTGAATGTCAGATTCTGAAGCAAAACATATCAGGTATGTATGTTATAGTTTGTTCAAGATATTTATGCTTTTATTTCTCTTCTGATAAAATTGGGATACATGTATACAATGCAATTTCTGTTGTTACATATAAATTGATATGGAAATTTTTTGCAATATAACTGTGACATACTGTAGTTCTGTGGCTTACTAGTTAATTTGTGAATGTCATTCGAAACAAAAAAAAAAACTTCCCTAATTTCCAGTTCTCTAAATGCGATCTTTTGCGAATATAATACTACGTGTAATATGTAAACGGGTATCCCAGATCCGCGGGAGCGGGCCTCACAGTTTGGTATCAGAGCAGTGGTACCCTGCTACATACATTCGTAGTATTATAGTTCTGATTGCATTAATAATCAGATAGCGACAATCCTCTGACTTGTCGCGAGTCTGAAGGGGAAATATGACATTCAAAATAAATGACCACAGATATCAACAATTGCAACTTATTTCCATATAGTATCCCAAGAAGAGAAAAAGCATAATAGAAATATCCAAGAATATCAACTATTGTAATTAAGGATATTGGTTCTTATACAGAACCATGACATCTAGTGCCGACCTTTCTCTCTTTTTAATTGATTCTGGAACGATGAATGATCTTTGAACTTCTAACTTTAGTAGGTAGAGGTGCAGATGCCCTAGATCATCCTTGTCACATTATGGGCCGTGTGGCTAGTTGATCATCATAAGACTAATAGTCTGATAGCTACCAATGTTGATTGGTGGACATGAGACGATAGCAGACTGTCTGCTACTACAGCTCAATAAGTTTGACCTAACTTTGGGTATAAATTGAATGTCAGCTCATCATGCCTTGGGTAATTAATTCATGAAGACGACTGTCTTCAAGATTCCAGACTTACCCGAGTCTACCTATAAAGGTACATTACATGACTCCAAAATGGAGTATATCTCAGTATTGAGAACTCAAAGACTTGTTGATCAGGGATGTGATTCATATCTAGCAATTGTCCGAGAGACGTCTGGTAGAGAGCCGATGGCTCAGGACATTACGATAGTGTCAAATTACCCTAATGTGTTCGCTAATGATTTGTCAGGTTACCACCTGATAAAGAGTTTGAGTTCGAGATTACATGACTACAAGATATACAACCAATCTCGATAACTCCGTACCGCATAACACCAACCGAGTTGAGAAAGGTAAAGGTGCAGCTACATGAGTTACTTGACTTAAGTTTCAGAAGGTCGAGCACTACACCTTGGTGTGCTCCCATTCTTTTATCAGAAAGAAGGATGGATCAATGACATTAAGCAAAAAGAATGGACTAATGAGATAATGCTTTGGCTACTAATAATTGAACAAGAAAACGATAAACAATCATTATCCACCGCCACACATTGATGATCTGCTTGATCAGCTACATGGATCTTCGATGTTTTCAAAGATCGATCTCCGGTCTAGCTACCATTAGCCAAAGATACAAGAGTCAAATATTCCGAAAATAACATTCATGACTCGATATGGATATTATGAGTTTATTGTGATGTTGTTTGGGCTCACGAATACACATGCAACATTTATGGACATGATGACCATGATTTTTCGTCTATATATAGACAAGTTGCGGTTATGTTCATCAATGATGTTCTGATATATTCTCAAAATAAATGGAATCATGAAAAGATCTAAAGATAGTCGTTGACATACTTCAAGAGTACAAGTTGTATATCAAGTTGAGCAAATGTGAGTTCTAATTATCCCATGTTTCATTACTTGAGCATATCGTTTCTGAAGCAGGTATCACAGTTGACCCTACGAACATTGAGGAATTTATGTCTTGGGAACATCCTAAAACAGTCACTCAAATTCAGAGTTTCCTTCAACTCGCATGCTATTACAGACGGTTAGTCAGTGACTTTTCCCAAGTTCTTCCCTTGAGACGATTGACACAGAAGAGAATTCTATTCATTTTGAATGTATCATGCGAACAAGCCTTCAGGACATTGAAGGAAAGATTGACGATTGTGCCTATCTTTGCGCTTCCTTCAGACACCCAAGATTATGCCGTATATACAGATGCTGCAAGAAAAGGTTTAGAAACGGTTCCAAGTCATGTGAGTGTTTATGCATCACGTTATTTGAGGTCACATGAGCGGAATTGCTCCATCTGTGACTTGAAGTTGGTAGCAATTGTCTTCGCTTTAAAGATCTGGCGCTACTATCTCTATGAGGTAAATTTTAAGATTTTCACAGATCACAAGAGTTTGAAGTACATCTTTGATCAGAAGGATTTGAACACGAGACAATACTTGTGGCTTGAACTACCAAAGAATTGCATACACAATCTCTTACCATCATGGTAAGGAAAACGTAGTGACAGATGAGCTTAGCAGAAAAGCTCATGCATACACAACAAACTAGCTATACATATGGGATATGCTCGTAGCTTTAACTGCTTTGGCATCATCATAAAAATACATCTATATTTTCTGTTCCACATTTCAGCAATTTTTTTGGATGGTATGTGCAGAACATTATCAGACTTTATGGTGTACCACGTGAGGTAGTGTCTGACAGAGGCTTGAGATTTACATCTCACTACTGACACCTGTTCATGTCAGCACCACAGACAAAGCTGAAGATGAGTTCTGCATACTGTCCCCTGACCAATGAACAAAGCAATCATGCTATTTAGACACTTGACGATTTGTTACATGCATATACTCTAGAGATGAAAGGATCCTAGAAGGACCACCTATCGTTGGTAAAATTTCTATACAACAACCATCATTCTAAGTATTGGTATGGCAACATTAAAAGCCCTATACAGGTGGAGATGCCTCATACTTCTCAGCTCGCGTACGATAGGTAAACACGCTCTGTACCTCGTAGATCTCTTAGAGAAAACTACTACGATTGTTGATCTCATGAGGTAAAGGCTTCTGACGGCTCAGAGCCGCTAGAAAAGCTATACATATCGTCAGAGAAGAGATATAGAGTTTCAAGTAATCTGAACATCTTCTCTTTATCCATTCAAAATATGACTTATCAGTATTCAATTTAACCTCTCATACTGATCAAATATCTGTAAACACAGATAGGAGATTGTGTGTTCCTACGAGTATCTTCCACGAAAGAAATACAGAGATTTGATGTCTTTGATGTCTACGACAAATTAACGCCGATATTTTGGATCATTGGAAATTATTACTCGTAAGAATAAGGTGGTATATCGAGCGGTCCTTCCTCTACACCTATCAACCATATAGGTATCAAATCTAAGGAAGTATGTACACGACCTCAACACATCATCATCTACGAAAACCTTAACGTGGAGCCAGACTTGACATATGAGGAGAGACCGGTACAAATACTCGATAATACTATAAAGAAGCCTCGCATCAAAGAAATTTCCCAAGACAGAATACTATGACACCAACATTGTAACAAAGAAGCGACATGGGATAACCAAAGCAGACATGCGGGTAAGATACCGCAGCTTTGTCAGATAATGGTCAAAACGAGCCCATTAATTTTATATATTGAAAGAACATGGCTTGTTTTCCCTTTGAGGTTTTTATGGGTTTAAAACTCTTTGAGGTTTTTATGACAGATGTGATCCAAACAAGACACAAAGTAACCTTGACTCGAGTCTCGAGGATGAGACTCCCTTTGAGGTTTTTATATTTATAACATCCGTATCTGCAAAAACTCAAACTCGATCCGATTAGGGTGCGTATAACTCAATAAAGTTAATAATCAACGTTAATAACATAAATCGATCAACTGATCGTGAATCAAAAATCGTTCGGGCAAAATCGACCGCATCGTAATGCGTGCCCGAAAAAGCCGCAACGCTAATTTGGAAACCGCGAAATAAACCGAGACCACCTAAAAATCCGATTCGATGAAATAGATCAATGAAATCGACCGTTCTTCGATTGGAGGTTGTTTGATATTTTAAAACCGTAAAATTTAGCCATAAACCGAAACTGTATCCCGGAAATTTCGGAGAATCATCTTCGATCAGAAGTATATGAATATTATACTCATTTTGATCGTCATTCAGAGATGATCGAAACAAGCTATTACTCATCAAAATCTGACACTCTAGGTGCGTGTACGGTCAACTTCGGTTTTCTAAATATAAGAGAGCTTTTGTAATAAAAAAATATAATGAAAATATTTTTTTCCAGCAAAGCAGACAGCAGTCTGCTGTCCATCAGCCCCTTCCACTTGGACTTTTTTTTATCCACTTGTCAAGCAAAGGTTTATGTTCCTTGGTTATATAAACCTCAAGTTCTCTCCCTCTTATTCTCTCTAAATCCCTTCCAAACCCCAGCCGTAAGAGGCCCTCTCCAGCCCTTTTTCCTCCAAATTTTAGATGGAGCTGCTCTCCATGTTGAAGCAAGAAAATGCTCCAAGCAGCTGGAGCCTTTGCTCCTGGTTGTTGCAAGTTACTGCCAAAGAAAGCAGCCCTCCAGCCTTCCTCCTCTTCAATTATTGCTGCAGAAATTCTCCCAATAGAGGCTGCACATTCTTAGCTCAAGCTACTGCAAGCAGTCATCCAGGCAGCAGCTCGGTTCTCCAATTCTGCTGCTATTATGTTGCTGTCCAGCAGCTAATTTAGCTGCTGATTGCATGCTAAATCAGGCTCCAACTATCCTCCAAATTTGAAAGATCAAAAAGGTAAAATCTTTCCATCCTCTTGCTGCAATCCATGTTTTTGTGTAATCATTTTTCCCTTCCTTTTTACTACCATGCATGCACAGACTAAATCCCCTCTTGCTGCCCTCCATGGATATTTCTATATTTTTCTCTCCTATTGGTTGAGTTTTTTATTCCATGGTTGGATCTTAGTTAGTTCCTGCTTGATAACTCTATGTTGATTTTAATCATTTGCTTTTGTTTGTTCATTAAATGGTTATAAACATGAGATGTTTAGAAGAGTTCTGTTTACATACTGTCACATATGATATATGTCTGCTTTGCATCTGGGCTTCTACACAAAAAAAGACCTCTCCCTCTGACATGATCCCTTAGCTTTTGTTCTTAGCATATTTTTATAAATGTTCAAAACATGAGAAATGTGTAGCAGAATACTGTTTTGTTTACATATTGCTATAAGTTTGTGGGATCCATAAAATTCAGAATTTCAAAGAATTTTTATATTACACGAATTGCTGGAATACACTTGAAACATTATGTAAAACAATTGTCAGGGGATAAAGAATTTTGATTCTGAAATTTTTATAATAGGATACTAAGATGTATATTAGAAAGCTATAACAGTATTGACAATAGTAGCCATATGATTACTAATCTATAAAAAAAATCATTGTACATTCCATATCTCAGTTGTTGGTGGTTGGTTAATTAACCAAATGGTCAAATTGGACCCCAAGAAAGGGAAATGTTCTGGGAGGCCGAATGCATTTAGTTGGTTGTTGGAAGTGCGAACACGGAGTTGCTTTTGTAGCATTTACTACTACATATTCCCCGAATACAAACGACGAGAAATATAAAATAGAATACAGAGCCACTTGTTCCGATAGATTCTTTCCAATATAAATAAAAACATATATAGTTGAGATTTGATTTCCATAACAGACTCTGAAAACAAGATATGTGCTTTATTGTTATAATTCTTACACTTACACCAGATGGTTACAAGACTTAAATTATAGGATATCTGATTTATTGTTAATGCATAAATTTTATTATAGACCATGTGATTTTTTTTCAAAATGTGAGTTACGTTACAAAAAATTATAGTTATCCAGCTTCAATTCATTATTAAGAAATATACATCTTATTGCTAGAGGTGCATAGAGTACAATCACCAGATTAACTAAGATTTCATCAGTTGCGATCCTCATTGAACTGTGTTTTGAATTCCAATTGGTTGACCTTCTTAGAATCAGAAGTTTATGAATATGTCAAGTCCACCTAAGCATTGCACATAATTCGGGTTAGCATTTAAAATATGATAAGCCAAGACCAATTGATATTATAATAAGTCTAGCAAACCCTTCTTAGATCCATGTGAAATTGATTTCATATGCAAAGAATCTTACTACACTTAGACACAATAGTTTGATTTCACATTACATATTAGACATACTTTGAATCAGCTACAATCTTATCCATCCAGTCAATATCATTGAATATTATTGTTCAGCATTCTGAATTTCAACCACATCAGAGATCAAGAGAGGCTGAGGAATCAAGTCAGTGATGGCGAATTAACAATGATTGATAATTAAAAATGCCGGTAATGGTGAACTTTACACCTGATTGTGCGGGGTGCGGTGACCCTCAGCTGGGCGGGAGATTAGGAAGCCCAGTTAGGGCAGCGGCCGCTTAATGCGCGGGTCTAGGATCCCAGTCTTTTTCTCGGTTTTCTCGCGAGCGCTCGCAGTTTTTACGCCTCTCTGGGATCCACAGGTTTTCTTTTAAAGACCAGTTCCGCTGACCCTTGTTTTTTAGGGTACCTAGGCTGGAGGACCCTTGGTTTTAGTTTTTCGAGCTCGTTAGCCCGTACCGGTCGGGCCGGTTTTTCTTTTAGAGCGACTTTTCTAGAGAGTCTCTCTCACCCGTCTCAGTGGCGTAGTTTTGGAGTAGACCTATCCCTCTATTGGACCGCCCTTCCAATTAGAGGGCGAGACGGAAGAGCCTCTTTTGTAGGCTACCTCACCGCTTGAGTTTTGATTATTTTTTCGCCAGCAGACTTGGCGATGCTACATCCGAATCATCCATATATACATCTGAATCCTCTATGGCTACATCTGAATCAGTTACAGTTGAATCTGAAAAAGATACATTTGATATTGGATTGAGTCACAATTGAGTTGGCTAAAGTTGAATTACAGTTGAGTTGGTTTCCGTTGAACTAGTTACTTTTCTACCAATAATTCATGGCAAAGAGAAAAGACCATATCATGAAAATCATCCTTATCAGACTATCTACTAGGCTTGAGAAAATCAACAAGAAAAGAATCAAAATCCCATATCCATCATATACCCTTACTATGATCAATCCACAAGATTCTTAAACATCATTATATGCATTTAATAGAGATAATGATCATATCAGAGTCTCATCATTCACATTTTCAAGACTACTCAAACTTATATTATAATTAATAGAAAGGCAATGACTCAAATATGGACCATATGATATTTATATATATAAATGATTATGTGGGTAATTAGTGTAGGATGAGTAGACTAAGGTTTTACATACCAAACAACTTGAAAGCATGTTTCATTGCAAGTAGCTTTAAATTTTAACTGTCAGGGCCAAATTACTTGCTTTCTTTTGGAACCACTAAATTTCCTGTTATTTTAATTAATTAAGATTTACTCAACAATTGTTGATGTTCTTTTCTCCCTATTCCATGGATTGCAGGCAAAATACCTGCACCGTTGTATTGGGAGGGTTGAATGTCAGATTCTGAAGCAAAACATATCAGGTATGTATGTTATAGTTTGTTCAAGATATTTATGCTTTTATTTCTCTTCTGATAAAATTGGGATACATGTATATAATGCAATTTCTGTTGTTACATATAAATTGATATGGAAATTTTTTGCAATATAACTGTGACATACTGTAGTTCTGTGGCTTACTAGTTAATTTGTGAATGTCATTCGAAACAAAAAAAAACTTCCCTAATTTCCAGTTCTCTAAATGCGATCTTTAGCGAATATAATACTACGGGTAATATGTAAACGGGTATCCCAGATCCGCGGGAGCGGGCCTCACAGTCAATGTCACTGAAATTGGAATGAGTCTCCTCCTGGAGAACCCTCGCCCGCAACTGCTCGATCTCTCTGAAGGACCAAATAAAGAATATTGTCAATTATCCATACGTAGATCTTCGAAGGTCTCTCTCATAGGGACATCAAAGTGGGTTCTATCCTATAGGAACCTCGAAGGATCTCATACTGAAGTTCACAATCACCGGAGTGGAGCCTGAAAAAGAGCCTCCTCATCGAAGAACTGTGTCTCTCCCATACTGACTCAAAGAACGGGATCTCTACTCTGGAGTCCCTATAAATCCACATCAAAACCATAAACCCACAATGGCTCATAAAATGAGATCTCTACTTTGGAGTCCCTATGGATCACATGAAACCTCTGATTTCAAATCAAAGATGGGGATCTCTCTAATAATGATCGCATACATGTACGCATCAAACTGGTCGAGTCTAAAATATGGTCATCTGAATCAAAACTGGTGAGTCTTAATCTAACATGTAGAACTCTAAATAATACTCCCCTTTCTTCTCATACTGGTCGGAATAGATGTCATCGACCAAATTGGGAGAAAACATGAAGATGGGGGAAAATAAAAAATAAATCTCAAATAACGCTTTTTTCTCGACTAATTCTCTTTTTTAATAGTCATCTCTCCTTTTTATTTTTCAAAAAAAATGCAAGTACGACTTTTTTTCATTTTTTCGTATGCCCCCTTTTAAAAAAACATGACCGAAATCAGGCTCATAAACTCATGCAGCTGCCCTTTCTTTTTTTCCTCATTTTCTTAATGCATCAAACTACTTTTTTGGGCAGTAGCGGCCCAATATAACACACCCCCACCTTTTTTTACACAGAAGCAAAAGGACCCGTTGGGCCTTAAAAGTAAATAGTTTGCCCCTTTTTCTTCTTTAAATGAAGAGGTATGAACCCTTCTTCTCTTCGACAATTATACATAGGGTTCCCAAATAACCGATCACTGCCTTTCTTCTCGCAGGTGCAGAAGAGCTTCTTGCGCACAATTTGATGGTGGAGAGAACAACGATTGCGTTGGTGGAGGGTTCATCAGGGATCCCTTGATCTTCAACAATGCTTTATAGAGCACATGGAGGTGTAATGGACTAGAGATGGACTCTCATCGTCGCAAATAGGTGTCTACACTATCTGGAGGAGAGAGTGCATCAACATCAAGGGGCCGTGAACTAAAAAGGACTTGATGATTGCTCCTCATCCATGGTTGAGTCCAAGGAAACAAGTCATTCTTATTCACAATTAGGGTTCCCCTGATGGGAGAAAGCATAAGAAATGTTTGGAGGCCGATTGCCTGGGGAAATGCACGAGAACCCTAGATGTGTGTGGATAGAGGATCACATGATATGGAGATTGTCGTGATTTGGGTTTCAGAATGAACCCTAGATGAATCTTCCTCTCCACAACTCATGCAGCTGCAGAATTAGGGTTCAGAAACCCTTGAATTTCTAGAACTTGATGACGATCTTTGTATATGTAGAATTAAAATTTCAAAGGAAACCCTAGAATTTACTTGAACTTGAACAATCTCAAACATGAACAAATCTTCAAACAACAGATGAACATGAATAATCTTCGGAATAATCTCCAAGAATAACCAACAATCAAATATGCTATGTTAATCGGATCTCGAACAAATCATGAAAATAAATCCTTGAGAATCAAACCCGCTCTGATAACATTTAGAAAACAATAGTGTAGAAGCATATCAAAGATAAAGAAATATAAAACATGGATGAACACCGCGATTTATGTGGAACCCCTACTCCATAAGAAGCTGGATGAAACCACAGGAGAAGGCTTCTCAAGGACTGGGTATTTTTTATTGCTCCCTCTCAATCATTACAAGTGGTGTGGGGCTTCTTATATAGCCTCATCAGTAAGATCAAGTCCCACTTACAGTAGATGTGAGCGTAAACATGTGGATTTGGCAATTGGACTCTGGAAAGATCTAATTATCCATCTATACATGTGACACATACTCTAATAGTATTATTATAGTAGGATTCGATCGTATTAACAGGGGATGAGAAGTATGCAACTCAGTATTCTGCAAACATATTGCGTTGCCCGCATACATGGGATTTTGGCACTCGATGACAACATCATTTTCTAAAGTTTTTTGTTTTAATGTCTTATGCTCCAGCCACCTTTTTCCTTTAAATTCCTTCCAAACAGGATTGATCTTTGTAACAAGTAGTTCCACTTAATCTAAGTCAAATCCATGGCATATCCTTCATGCAAAGAGGGTCTAAGAATGATAATGTAGTTGTCATGACCAAGGTCTGATAAGCCCCTTCAATCTTCAATTATTCTCAGTCTAAATAATGGCATAAGACCAGTTAAAACTTCGTTTTCGCTAAGAAAACATTGGATAATTCTCCTCTCATCCAATAACAAATGTTTTATCTCTAACTTAATTTTGATTACCGGTTATTCGGGGCTTCACAAAACTTTTTTTATAAAATATTTATATTAGTATGAAAAAATAATATCGTTCACTAGGACTATGTATTTGGACTTTGCAAACTATTTCTTCTTGAGGTTTTATCTTGGTAGAATTTTATCTCAGTTGTTCCGTGAGTCATTAGGAATTATCAAAATATCAAATTATCCACTTATCCTATAGAACTCACTTCGATCGAGGGAGAAGAAAAGAACCTTAGACATGATTTGAGGCATCTCACATTGCTTTTCCTAGGCTTTTCCGGTTAAGAAAGCAACTGCCAGAGATAAAGAAGCCTCAATCTGCTATGACATCCCAGTTGCATTAAGGGTCTAAGCCAATTGTTAAAGTTGTTATATTTACATTTATGTTTGTAACCCTTTGGGTTCCATAACCCCACGTGACTCTTCGGGTTCTATAACCCTTTGTGACCCTTTAAGTTCCGTAACCCCCCGTGAACCTTCGAGTTCCTAACCCTTGTACTCTCTAAGGTTTTCTCTATATATAAGAGACCCTAGTTTTATGGAATAAATATCTCATCCGTTTCTCTTCTCAACATGGTATCAGAGCGACGATCCTAGACGGAAGCATAATACCCTAACACGTCGCCGCCACCAGCCCTCTCTCCTTGCGCGGGACCCCTTGATGAGAGAAGGGGGCCTGCGTAAGGCAGTCCGAGTCCCCAACATCACCATCTGCCACCTCCAGCAACACCTAAAGCGTCGCCCGATGCTCCAACATCTACAACCGCACCTCCAACGTCGCCGGCACTGCCTGGAACCCCCCCTCCTCCAACAACCCCTACTTCACCACAACTTGTTTCTCCCAACTCGATGTTCTATACTCTTTTTTCTATAAAGTATGTGGGAAAGGGGGAGTCAGAGATGATTCTTCAAGACGTCTACTACCCTACCATGAGTCCATGACTGATAGACCGACACTACAAACTACTACTCAGATCATCAGACTTCACCGAGCATCGACTTCTTCGTCATGACATATACTTCTTTTACGACCTGACTACTACTCTGTGTTGGACTTCTTCTACAGCGATTCTTCTCCAGACACGACGGAGATATGTTCTGATGACCTGCATGTACGACAAAGATACGTTCTGTTGACTTGATATCGCAACGACTCTACAAGCATGGCAGAGATACGTTCTAGTGACCTAAAAGTCGTAGATCCGTCCTCGAGCGAGGTCTTCTACCAGCAGCGGACATATGTTCTTATGGTGCATCATGTGAAGATGTGGTGTATACTTTTTTTCTTTTTGTTACAAGCTACAGCTTTCTCAGCTCCAGCTTGAGGGGGAGTGTTAGAGTTATTATATTTACATTTATGTATGTAACCCTCCGGGTTCCGCAACCCCCCTGTGACCCTTCAAGTTCCATAACCCCCTGTGACCCTTCAAGTTATGTAACCCCTCGTGACCCTTCGGGTTCCGTAACCCTTGTACTCTCTAGGGTTTTCTTTATATATAAGAGACCATAACTTTATGGAATAAATATCTCATTTGTTCCTCTTCTCAACACCAACAATTGTCAGTGTAACAATAATGACAGTAAGACCACCAACCACCTGGTTGCAGGCAGGAGAGGATAAGCAGTAGGAAAGAGGATATGGTAGCTAAGGCAGAAGGCAAAAGGAGTAAATCTTATTAAGCAGTGGGGAAGGAGGACGAGTTTGCTTAGCTGGTCAAGGATGGAGCATTGTGGTGGAAACTTGGACCTAGTGGTTGAGATTGAATAGCAATGTGGATTGCTATCTTTTCCCAAGCCATCACTCTTGTAGTCTCTTCCATCAGGAAAAGCGATGCAAATCAGACTTTATGGTGGAGAAATTTGGAGAGAAAAAATGCACTGATGCCGAGTTTTGGAGAGGAGGTATGGAAATATGCAAAGGGGAGAGCGGGATAGGAAGAGATGTTGGAGAGGACTCCAAATTTCCTATTCCATTGAATTGCCCAACACAACTGCTTCCATCCCCTTCATGTAAGAGTGGGATTGCTAAAATATTCAAGAGAATTGCATTATTCTAATCAACCCAAAATTTTACCCAAATGTGTTAATTCCATGCTACATCGGCTCTCGTCCGCTCCAAAAAATTCATATCTTGCCGAATTGCTTAGCCTTTGGTTGTAATGCAAGATGGATTTTGGTCCGAAGTGGATACCATAAATCATTAACCATTCTCTAATGATACATGTTCTTTTTGTAATTTGTTTGGAGGGAGTGGTTGCACTTTTGTTACCTTCCCTCTAGAACTCTTCCTTTGGTTCTTTCCCCAATTTTGACCATTTAATAAAGAGCTTTCAATGGAAGGATTTCTTTAAATTTTTCCTATCATATTTGTTGGGAAACGTGAATGAGATGTTCTATTCCATAGCCCTAGGCTCTCTTATATAGGAGAGTAGCCTATGGGTAAATTACATAAAGAGAATAACAAGAAAATAAAATAACAAAGAGATACAGTTATTCAATGCGTCAACACTCCCCCTCAAGATGGAGCATAGATGTCAATCATGCTCAGCTTGGAAGCACACTTCTGAAATGGACCTCGTAACAATGCCTTGGTGAATATGTCTGCAGTCTGGTTCTCTGAAGTAACATGAGATGTGGCAATGAATCCTTTCTGAATCATATCACGTATGAAGTGACAATCCACCTCAATATGCTTGGTCCGCTCATGGAATGCAGGGTTGTTTGCAATAAACAAAGCAGCCTGATTATCACACTCCAAGTTCATAGGAAGTGGTACATCTAAGCATAAATCTGTCAGCACCGCTTTCACCCACATCATCTCTGTAGTAGCCTGGGCCATAGCCCTATATTCGGATTCAGCACTAGATCTAGCTACCACAGTTTGTTTCTTGCTCCTCCATGAGACTAGGGCATCTCCAACATAGACAGCATACCCTGAGATGGACTTCCTATCCTTAGGACATCCTGCATAGTTTGCATCTGCGCATGCTGAGATAGAAATCCCCTTTCCTTTCTTGAATAGCAGACCTGCACCTGGAGAAGATTTGAGATATCTAAGTATCATATGTATTGCATCCATATGCACCTGGCGTGGTTGCTCCATGAACTGGCTCACACGGCTCACTGCAAATAATATATCTGGCCTAGTGATCGTGACATATAACAGTTTGCCTACCAGTTCTCTATATCTTCTCCTGTCCACCTCCTCTGTGTCATCATCATACAGCTTCATGCTAGGGTCCATTGGTGTCGTAGCAGGTCGACACCCTAGCATACCTGTCTCACTCAGTAGATCTGTAACATACTTCCTCTGTGACATGACTAATCCATACGGATTTCTGGCAAATTCCAGCCCCAGAAAATATCTAAGGACTCCCAGGTCCTTGGTGACAAACTTGGTCCCCAGCCTTTCCTTTGCCTGCTTAATGCCCTGGTCATCATCACCTGTAATCAAGATATCGTCAACATAAACCATGATTACAATGATACCTCTCGTCGTCTTCTGTACAAACAAGGAATGATCAGCATTGGAGCGTTTATATCCTTGTTTCTCAAAGAGGTCTGACAGCTTCTGAAACCATGCTCTGGGGCTCTGCTTAAGGCCATAGATGGCCTTATGTAATCTGCAAACCTTGGAACACTCCCCCTCAACAGCAAAACCTGGTGGCTGTTGCATATAGACTTCCTCCTGCAAATCTCCATACAGAAATGCATTCTTCACGTCCAGTTGATAGAGTGGCCAGTCTCTAGTAACTGCAACTGATAACAGGATCCGTAGAGTGGAATGACGCGCCACAGGGGAGAACGTGTCAAGGTAATCTACCCCATATGTCTGTGTGAATCCCCGTGCAACTAGGCGTGCCTTGTACCTGTCAATGGAGCCATCTGCATTGTGTTTAACTGTAAACACCCATTTGCAACTCATCGGGCTGACATCTGGAGGTATAGTAACCAAACTCCAGGTTCCTCTAGACTGAAGTGTCGCCATCTCTTCCTCCATTGCTAGCCGCCATCTAGAATCCTGCAAAGCATCATGGTGGTTCCGTGGAATGTCTGTAGCTGAAAGTGCCAATGCAAACATCCTGAAGTGTCCAGATAGCCTCTCAAAAGACACAGCTGCTGATACTGGATATTTGGCACAGCTTCTCTTCGGCTTGCGTAGACCGATTGGAACATCCAGATCCTCTGTGTTATCACCATGCTCCTGTAATGCATCCTGCTGAGAAATGTCGTCAGATCCATCAACATTAATATTTTCATTACATACCATAGGCGAGCTAGTTGACTGGTCAGGACCATGAGCTGGAGTAGGCCTGCGGGTGTAATAGAATGGTAGCGGGGATACTGTTGATGGCGGTGGTGGTGGCGGTGGTGGTGGCGGTGGTGGTGGTGGTGACGGTGGTGTTGTTGGTGGTGCCATGAATACGGTATCAGGAGATATAGGTGGTGGCTGTATGTTTCCGGATTCTGAAAAATACATAATAGATTCAAAAAATGTAACATCTGCACTGATTATATACCGCCGACGCACAGGATCAAAACACTTGTACCCCTTTTGAGTTCTGGAGTACCCCACAAAGACGCACTTGACAGCCCTAGGAGAGAGCTTGTCAGTACCATGCGACAACTGATGGACAAATGCGACTGACCCAAACACACGAGGGGTAAGAATAAACAAATCCTTGTCAGGGTAAATGAGTGAAAAAGGAATCTGTTCATTCAAGACAGACGAAGGCATACGGTTGATAAGGTAACATGCGGTAAGTACTGCATCACCCCAGTAGGAGTACGGAACATGACTCTAAATAAGAAGAGACCTTGTGACATCAAGAAGGTGACGGTGTTTTCTTTCAGCAACCCCATTCTGTTGAGATGTATGAGCACAAGATGTTTGGTGAATAATCCCTTTTGAAGAGTAGTAATTGGCTAGAATGTTGGTGCACAACTCTAAAGCATTATCACTTCTCACACTCTTGACAGAAGTGGAAAAAACATTTTGAATTTCATTAAGAAAGTGGATAATAATGTTTCCTGCTTCAGATTTATTTTTCATTAGAAAAACCCATGACGCTCTAGAGAAATCATCCACAAATACAATATAAAACATGTGTCCCTGATGATCGGGAACACGACTCGGACCCCAGACATCGACATGAAACAACTCAAACTTGGAGTTACTACTCCGACCTTGACTACTGGGAAAAGACGACCTGTGATGCTTTCCCAACTGACATGCCTCACACTGGATAGGTGTGTGAGAGAGACCATAGGGTAGAACTAGACGCAACTTCTGAAGCGGTAAATGACCAAAGCGCAGATGCCACAGGAGAGGAGATACTTGTCCAGCAGGAGAGGATGTGATTCCAGCAAATGGGTTCTGGTTCAGTCGATAAAGGCCTCCTTGCTCATAGCCATGACCAATCACGTTGCCCGTACGGATGTCCTGAAAAATCAAAGAAGATGGATCAAAAATAGCTCGACAATGGAGATCCTTCGTAATCTGACTAATTGACAATAGATTCATAGAAAAATACGGTGCATGTAGGACATTCTTGAGCTGCATAGAAGATGTCAATCTAATCTCCCCCTGACCCGTGATAGGGGAGTGTGTGACATTGGCAATCACTACTGTCCGTCCTGGAGGAATCTGAGTGTATCCTGTAAGTAGGCTCTGGTCGCCACATAGATGATGTGTAGCGCCCGAGTCCATGATCCACGGCAATGTATCAGATCTACTACTGTGGAGTGCAAGTGTACTACCTGAAGTACTAGTAGAAGCAGAGGCAGAAGCAGCAGCATCAGTATGACTCTCTGTAGTCGGTGCTGGACCTGATGGTGGGATAATGCCCCTGAGGCGGGCAACTAGATCATCAAATCGTTGATCCAGTGTAGCAGCAGATGGGGGCTCTATCTGCTCAGCGGCTCGTGCAGATGCAGGGAATCCATGCTTTGAGTAGCATGTGTCTTCAGTATGTCCGACTCGGTGACAATATGAGCATGTTGGCCTAGTGCGGCCACCCCTTCCACGAGGAGTACGTCCACGGCCCTGGTGATGAAAACCACGGCCTCTGTTGGCCGCCATAGCTGAGGGATTCTGACTCGCAGCTGCTGAAGGTACTGTGATCCTGCTCAATCTGTGAAAAGCTTCCTCCATGGGAGGAATAGTCGAGTCCGCCAAAATCTGTGAACGTGTTGTCTCATGCTCTGGATCAAGTGCAGCGAGAAACACACCCACCATCATCGCATTCCTGTATGTCTTCTGCTGTTCTGGCGTGGCGGTAAGAGGCATGAAGCTATAAAGCTTCTCAAACATCCCTCTCAATGATGTATAGAGAGAATGTAAAGGACGGTCGTTCTGCTTTATTGTGAATATATCATGTTGTAGTTGCAGGATCTTCGTCTCATTCTTCGCCTGAGAATATGTTGCTGCCAGGATATCCCACATGTCTTTCGTTTTTTTTTTTGACACTCCGAAAGGGGGAGACACTCGTAGGTGTTCGCCCCAATTTATTGAAATAAAGAAAGGGGGAAGTACTTACAGATGGGGAGGGAAGGGAATACGTGGGGGAGAATGGTCACAACCTGAAACCATTCGCCCCGCAGATACAACAAGATTACCTGATTGACCAATCCGCACACAGGCGGTTCGCATCGATACAAATATTTTCTAAGTAAAATCTCTGTCCTGCAAACAGCAATTTGTTCCTGGCCAGCCATATACACCAAATTCTCGCTACCGTAGCCAGCCACTCCGTCCGCGAATGGCTTTCAGATACAGCAAGGCTCTCCCAAAACGAAACCATCGACGTACGATTCAGCCATGTATAGTCTTCCCAGAGTGGCCGCACGAGATCACAATGGAGGAAAAGGTGATCAACCGACTCCACCGCGGAGGAGCAAAGCCCACACAAACTGGGCATGTTCGGGAAGATCGGTTGCAGGCGATCGCGAGTAGGAAGTCGGCCCCGCCTCAAGATCCATAAGAATATGCCAATCCTCTCCGGAAGTTTGAGGGCCCAGATAAACTTGCAGTGGTTGAGGAAAAGGTTATCCGGAGGAGCGCCGCTGGGGAGGAGAGCGGCATATGCCTTCCTCGAGGAGAAGGAACCGTCGTTCCAGCTGAAGTGATCATGTCCCCCCGATGGAGTAGGGGCCTCCCCGAGCAAGGACATCAAGGCGGAGAAATCCATCAGCCGCTGTGAGGAGAGAGCGTCCACCAAGATGGGGCACCATGAGCCGTTGGACCAATAAGCCGCCACCGGTGCATCTTTGTCTCTGGCAAGCGCATAAAGTCTAGGGAAGAGGTTCATGAAAGTGCCCTTACCAGACCAGTCCATGGTCCAGAATCTGAAAGAGGAGCCGTTGCCAAGGGATGGACGGAAGAGGGACCGATTGCGGTTGAAAACCGAGAAGGCCTCGCGCCAAAATATGGGAGATTGGTTATGTGATCGACCGTCAAATACGGAGAGATATGCGTTACCCGCCGCCCTGCGAAGACATTGAACCAGGAAACCATTCTCGCGCCCAAGAAGGCGCGACACCCATTTGAGGAGGAAAGCGTCCCTCATGACCTCAATGCGCCGGACACCCAGTCCACCGTCGCGCTTAGGTCGAGTAACGTCCATCCAAGCCACCAGATGCGTCCCCCTATCGGTTGAGCCTTTCTTGGCCCAAAGGAAGCCCCTCAAGCATTTGTCCAAGCGCATCCGAATCCCTTTAGGTAAGCCGCAGGATGCTAAAAAATATATCGGGATAGCCGAGAGGACCGATTTAATGAGCACCAAACGTCCACCCCGAGAGAGCATTGAAGAGCGCCAACCCGCCAGCCTCGACTCGACCTTCTCCACCACCCGCTGATAGTCGCGAAGCCTTGTCCTGCCCAAAGATAGAGATAGTCCCAGGTACTCCAGAGGAAGAGCCCCAAGAGAAGCCCCGAATGTGGAGGAGCACTCCCCAATCTCCCGAGGTGAGAGAGCAAAGGGCACATATTTGGATTTGGACTCGTTGATGCGGAGTCCCGATAGCTCGCAGAATAAATGTACAGTGGTAGCCATACCGGAATAGTGCATTTGATCCCCCTCAATAAGGCATAGTGTGTCGTCCGCGTATTGGATCAAGGGGATATGCAGGTCGCCGAATGTGCATCCTTTAGTATATCCGGCTTCGGCTACGCCATGAATCATTCGCGGAAGCACGTCCACTGCTAGCACAAATAGAAGAGGGGCGAGGGGGCACCCCTGGCGGACCCCCCTTTGTGGCTGAAGCAAGCTCCCAGAAGGCCTACCGTTGAGGTGAAGGGAGAAAGACACCGTGGTAACACATCGACGAATCCATGAAATCCATAGCTGAGGGAATCCCCGAGACCTCAGGACCGACCATAAGAATCTCCAGTCAAGGGAGTCATAAGCCTTAGCAAAATCGACTTTCCAAAGAACCCCCTTTGTTCCATTTCTGTGCCACCCGTCAATGATGGCGGATGCGAGAGCGAAGCAGTCCGAAATTTGTCTCCCTTGAACAAAGGCCGCTTGGCATGGAGAAATGAGAGAAGCCAGTAGGGGAGCTAAGCGACGGGCCAGAGCCTTCGCAATGACCAAATATATACCGTTGGAGACTGCAATAGGGCGGAAGTCCTCAATGCGGCGAGCACCCTGAGATTTTGGGATGAGGATCAAAGACGCCCGATTAAGTCTGTTGAAGCCCAGATTTCCTTCGCAGAACTCGAGTGCCACTTCCAGAACATCGTTGGCAATGACGTCCCAGAAGTCCCTATAGAAGGAAATGGGGAATCCGTCTGGGCCGGGAGAAGCGTCAGCGTTCAGGTCCCAAATAGCGCTCTTCAGCTCCTCCAATGATAAGGGGCGAGTTAACCTGTCAGCGTCAGAGTCGGAGATGGTAGAGGCACCGGGAGCCGCCCAATGCCAAGAAGAGGAAGGAAGGCGAGTGAAAAAGTTCTTAAAATAATTCACCAACGCTGAACCCATGTCTTGTTCGTTTTGAAATATCGCATCCCCAATCTCAATGGAAGAGATGTGATTATATCGTTTACGCGCACTAGCTATCCGATGGAAGAAGGTAGTGTTCGCGTCCCCCTCCTTGAGCCAGCGCAGACGAGATCGTTGTTTCCACTCAATTGCAGATTTCCTCTCTTCCTCCGAAACTATCTGAGCCGCTGCCGATCTTTCGCATCGTTCATTCTGTGATAGGTCCCTGCTGTTCTCCAAGCGATCCAATCTAATAATAGTGTCTTCGGCCCCGTTGCGGGCCGATTGCCGAGCCATACGTGAAGACGTTTTGAAGGAAGCCAGGACTCGCCGCAGAGATGAGAGTTTGAGAGCAAAACGATTGGCTGCGTTACCCGAATATGAGGTTTGAGACCAGTGGTTTCGCACTATATCCTTGAAATTAGGTTCCAAGAGCCAACTTTTCTCGTATCTAAAAATGCCATACGGTCGGGACGAGTCGCCCGAATCCCAAATAATGGGGCTGTGGTCCGAAAAGGATCGTGGACGAGACGAGACCGAGCATAGAGGGAATGTGTCCATCCAGGCAGAGTTTGCAAAAAACCGATCCAACCGTGAACGGGAAGAGCTATTGCGCCACGTATAAATAATGTCCGTGGCTACCAGATCATCCAGGGCCAAGTCATTGATAAAGTCCCGAAATTCGAGAGAACCTGGATCCCTCCCCCCCCGCCCGCGGGGGCGGTCTACTGAGAGCCTTGTTACATTAAAATCCCCTCCCAAGATCCATGGGATATTCCCGAAAGCTACCGCGTCGCCCCGCAAATCTTCCCATAATTCTCGGCGAGTAAGGTGACATAGAGGCGCATAAATACACGAGAAAGCCATAGATGCGTTGGATGCCTCATGCACAAGGACTACAGAGATAGAGTGTCTTCCCATTCGAGAGTAAGATAAAGAGTAACTTGAAGATTTCCACGCCACAATAGCGCCGCCAGCAGATCCGTTTGCATCTAATGCGCAGAATGCATCCAAACGCCCAGCTCCCAATGATCTCCAGAGGGCGTCGTCAGCTCCCGAGATTTTAGATTCCTGTATGAATGCGATATCACAAGCCCAATCAACCATTCGCGAACCCAGAGCCCTGCGACGTAAAGGGTCGCATAAACCACGAACGTTCCAGGACAAAATCTTCATTAAATGTTACAAAATTATCCCAAAAAGTGATCAGGGAAGAGGCCAGGTCAGGCACGTCGGTGGACCACGCGGCGAAGTCCAGCTGCTACCGCTACCGCCTCCGTAGATAGCAGGATCGGCGTCATAGAAGTTCCTTCGACAGTAAGGTCCAGGCGCCGAGCATATACCATGTCAAAACGATTCGGGGAGGCGTCGGATGCATTCCAAGAGTCCCAGGAAGCTGACCGCCGAGACGTGAATGTCGGCGAGGCCATTGCAGAGTACCCCTCGCACCTGGAAATAGAGAACGAGGTAGACTGCATCCCATAACGATGAAAGGTATCTGGATTACCGATAACGGGTGAGCCCACCGGGGAGCCCGAGGCAACATCCGAAAAAGGGAGCGGCGATGCAGAGGGAGAAGGACTCCAATCTTCAAATCCCCGCGATCGACAGAAGGGCATCGCAGAAATGGGGGTTGGGCATGGGATATCCTCGAAAGAAGGAAAAATGTCCCTTCCCAAGGATGGGTCAAGCACGGCCCATGAACATACCCGATTATGAGGCGCAGATCCGGAGTTTGGAAGAGGAGTCGCCACATCGAACCGCGGGGAAAATCCGTGCCACGGTGGAGAGGGGGTGCCAGATATATCCGTCGTCAGGAGATCAACCTCGAAAAGACCCCCTGACATGAGGGGGGGCTCCATGCCAAAAGAACTCGGGTTGTGGACCGCAGGCGTCGAAGTCGAAGGGTCGCAATGATTCGGCGCTGCCTCGGGAACTTTCTCGGGTGGGGCCACGTGATCCTGAGCAAGCGAACCGTCGCCGGAATTGAGGGCATCGTTCCCGGCCGCAGAGGTGACCGATGAAACCACCGGCGGGGGGAAAAAGAATTCCAACTTGAAGGACCATCTCCCCAAATCCAGAATCTCCGAAAACGTCTTACCGGACATGGAGCGCGAGAGATTAGAGGAGCATTCGACCAGGATCCTAGTGCAAGACCAATCCGATCCCGGGGAGAGGCCATCGTCCAAGATAGCCAAAACTTGCCCCCAGCTTCGTATGACCTTCGAAAGGCAGTGGGCCGATCGGGACAGGAATGGAACCCCACGGACCTCAACTACGCAAATCTCGGAGGAAAGAGCCGCTCCGTCGGCCACCCGGGGACGACGCCATTTGACCGCCGAGAAATCCGAGGTCGAGATAAGGGCATCCCGTTGCTCCGGGGAGAGCCCGCGAACACAGCAACGGGCTTCGTCCAGAAAGAAGAAGTCCCCAGAGAAGTCCTCTCCAAGTGAAAGGAGAGTTTGTGCTTTGATCATCTCACGATCGAGTCCCCCTCGATGCACCATACCAATCGCCACGCAGAGATTCGCAGGCTTCGCCTTCGGGGCATTAGCCGCCGGGCGATTCGTGGCCATCGGCGCTTGACCATGGACACGGCCCGATGGAGAGCCAGAATCATGAAAACCGAGGGTCGTCGCAGAAGGAGAGGGCTTCGCCATCACTGAAGCAGCACCCGCCGCCACCACCTGAGCGAAGGAGCGAGCATCCCTAATGGACGACGAAGCTTCCCGGCTGGGAAGGGTCTCCTTGAGAGATGACTGCTTCGACCGCTTTGGATGCCCGAGCGCCTCACGACATGAAAAAGAGCGGTGACCAACACGGCCGCATCTGAAGCATCGGGGAGGCGCCATGCACGAAGACGCCAAATGACCCCTCGCGGCGCAACGAAAGCACCGCCTGCCGGGTTTAGTGCGAGAAACCCGCACCCAACCCTCTTTGTTATCTTCGTCACTGACATCGACGTGTGAAGGGCGGGTCGGATGACGAGTGCCACGTACCTGATCGCCCCGACGAGGGCCACGAACCTTCGGAACCCAAATGCGCTTGAGAGAGGGTTTGCGACCTTCGGAACCCATCGAACTTCTAAACCAAATCTGGCTGGTCCACATGTCTTTCGTTGTGGGTTGATGTAGAATGTCATTGGCGATTTCAATAGCCAATGTGCCGGATAGCCAGACCTTGGCATATGCATCATCAGCCTCCCATGAGGCATGGACTCCAATCTTCTCTGCAGGCTCGGGCTCGGTAAGAATGTGCTTCTTACCTGTAGACTTCATCATACTCATGAACTGCATTGCCCACAGTTCATAGTTCGTACCATCCATCTTGACAATGGGCGCTGGACCACGAAATGCGCCCATAGACGGGATATCTGCCTTGCTGTCTGACATACTGGAGACGGAAGACTGGAGCGACTGACAGAAGATAATCTTTGTCTACAATGACATAGACGAGATTAGTTGCGTGTGTAGACGTCAAGCAACTATCCCCATGAATATGTGCGCGCTACGGTCTGGATACGCGCGCACAAAGTTCACACGCAGGGGCGACAAGAATACGCTACCCGCGTGTGCAACTGAGACGAAAAGGCGCACAGTGCGCTACTGCAACGCGCACGGATCTCGCGCACCAATGCGCACAGATGCGCACAGATGCGCACAGGAGCGCGCAGGCGCAGGGCTGGAGCGCGCAGGCGCTAGGGCTGGAGCGCGCAAGCGCCAAGGAATGCGCAAGGGTTGCGCAGGGGCTGTGCAATGGCTGCGCAGGGGCTGCGCACAGCGCGTGAGGGCTGCGCAGGAGATGCGCACAGCACGTGAGGGGCTGCAGAGCGCGCAGGGGATGCGCAGGTGATGCGCACAAGCGCGCACGGCAGAGGCGGCGGCGTTGGAGGCGCGCCGATCGAGAGAGAGAGAGAAGAAGAGGGCCGGCGGGTGGGGTGGTTTAGGGTTAGGGTTTCGAGAAGTCCGGTCTAGGACCGTCGCTCTGATACCATGTTGGGAAACGTGAATGAGATGTTCTATTCCATAGCCCTAGGCTCTCTTATATAGGAGAGTAGCCTATGGGTAAATTACATAAAGAGAATAACAAGAAAATAAAATAACAAAGAGATACACTATTCTATTCCTTTTATTGGGAAGCAAGTAATCGAATGGAGGAAAGGTTCTCTCTGTCAGGGTTTCCACCTCACCGAGAGTAAGATAGTATCGAGTACCATGGTTTGGGCTCCAGCGACAACGATGACGAAAGGATGGAAAATGATGGTTGAGCCTGCAACTCGCAACCTTCCTCAAGCTATCAACGGTAATAGGAGCTGTCGGCAAAGGGGTGGAGAAGCAAGGTAGGTGGGTGCACTGGCAGGGCTTGGGCTGTCAGGGTTAACAGTAGTGAATCTAGTCGACGATTTTCCTAATCGGTATTGGGGAGGTAGGTGGTGTCGACTATGAGGGTGCTGGAGTGATGGACGAAGGTAGAGGTGCTGGCATAAAGGCGGTGATAGTGGTGGTGATGGTGGTTATGCCGGTGTCAGATACAAAGTTATGGTGTTGGGGTGATAAGTGGTAGCAACTGTGCTACCATTGGGGGTTGTATTGGTTTCGACGGGGAGGTGGCAATGATGGAGATGTTGACAGGAGGTGGCACCAGCCAGGAGATGTTGTGCACCAGTGGGGAAGGTGGTGGTGGCGATTGTAGGGATTGTGGCGATGTTGTTAAAGGCAGCAATGGTACTGGCAAAGGTTCAACAACGAATTACATGGAAGATTGGTTGCATTGCAACGTACCACCTTCATATTTTGACATGACGTTTAGTTGTTTCAAAGGTTGTTGAAACATTGGATATCGCATTAACTTCATAGATCTTGTAAATCATGGACAATGCTTCTTCATCCTCTACCCACATTGGATGACATGTTGAATGCAATTCTCTGATTTTTTTTCCTTGCACACATGCATGGAAAAGTCATCAAATCATGAGGATGGTTTGTACATCATTCTCCACTAACAATTGATGTATGCGAGAACTTTTGGCAATGGGAAAATAAAGAATAGAGGAGATAGTTCCATGCTTGTTGCGTTGGGTTTTGGGGAAGAGGGCGCAAAGATGCACATGGATGAGAGGGGCATGGAGTTGGAGGGAGAGGGGGATGGAGAAATCTCCAATCTTTCTATTCAACTAACTTCCCAACACAATTGCATCCATCCCCTTCAGATAAAAGAGGTGGAACTACTAAAATATCTTTTTTTAAAAAAAAGTTAAAATTACATTGTCTAACTAACCCATATTTTTGCCCTAATTTGTTAATTCCACGCTGCATTAAAAGACTAATTGTGTCAGCTAAAAGCATATAGTAGATGTTCTTAGAACTGATTTTTTTGGTAAAATATGAACAATTGGAATAGAATGACAAAGATAATAAAGCAAGCAAACAGTGACAGAGGTAAGGAAGTTATTGGCTCCGCAATAGTTTAACATGATTCTATAACCTTAGAGCAAATCCTCCCGGATTCACCAGTATGCAGCTTATTTTAAAATAACCAGTATGCAGTTTTTCAAAAAATACCAAACTACACCGATGTCAGGTACCAAGAAATAAATCCAAAAATCACAGGATGATGGACAAAGGCCAGATCTTCTAACTGAATGAGAAAGCGACAAAGAAATACTACAAGGACTGATCTACCAAAAACGAAAAGATAGAATGTAAAATTTAGGGAACATAAGTAAACTTCCACACTCAAAAAAGTATTAACACATCCCACTCAAAAAATTTGCTAAGAACTTAAGAACCAAAATTCATATTATAAAGCACTTGTTCTCCTCTTAATGTTTCTGTATTCGGTTTTCAAGGATAACAATGGATACATTGAGAACCCACTTCAATAGTATGTTGGTAGTGCATTGTGCCTACCACAATCCACAAACGACCAGGGTTCAAATCTCGGGACAGGCATATGTGTGTTTCCTCTTGTTTCAAAAAAATACATTGAATATATACATTCAAACCAGCCATCTATTCAAGGATACTCGATATTGGTGAGGCAAAATGAAGCTGCATCTAGTGCTATGTGAACCATCTTCAATTAGTTGTACATACTGTGGATGATGTCTTCCATGGTAATTGATCAGAATAAATGGTCTTTGATATTCAATAGATACACAAATATCAAGATATATAGATAGATAGATAGATGGTGTTAGAGAATGGTAAATACACCAGATCAATCAAGAGATAGCATATTATAGTAGAAAATCATGATAACAAATATTCAATTCTTACATCTAATAGATAATGAATATCGGTATTCACGAAAGCGGGCAGAGCGGCCGCATATGCATGTGTAGACCTCTCAACGTGCCGTGTACCTAAAGCCCCTTATTATGTGCCCCTTGCGCATACACAGACCGCATACCGCATATGCGAACCGTGCACCCGCTTTGAGCTTATGCAGCAGCATCGGGTAATCAGATCCGAATCTTAAGATCTAGATATGAGTTTAGGGTCTAGGCGAACCGATTGCACCCCATTTCTCCTACAGAATCCTCAATAGGGTTGTAAGCCCTCGATCTTGAGCCCTCTGCTTCATCCAACCTGCACCTCCACCACTGCATGGAAGCCCTCTGCCTCCATGTGAAGCTCCTTGGCCTCCAGCTCCTCCGTACGAAGTTCCTCTGCCTCCAACTTCTCTGTGCGAAGCTCCTCCGCATCCTGCTCCTCCGTACGAGGCTCCACAGCCTCCCAGCTCCTTCGTGACCGCGTGAAGCTCCACCAAGTAACCTTAGATCCCTCTTTTTCTCTTATTTCAAGCTATTTTTTATTGATTTTTGGAAGCCAACTTAGGTTTATTGAATGATTATTTCTCTTAGTTCATGCTTACTAACATTGTTTAGGCATGTAAATGATCATTGTAACTGAACTATACTATACTATATTGTTTTCAAGTAGAAAATGTTTATGCTAACATTCAACTCGTGTTTGTTGAAAAATTTTAAAAAAATCAGATATGATTAGGTCTGTATTGTATTGTATTGTTTCCAAGTATAAAATGATATGCTAACATTCAACTTAGGTCTCTTAAATGATTTTTTAAAAAGAATATAATATATGATTAGGTATGTACAGTATTATTTTCAAGTATAAAATGTTTATGCTAGCATTCAACTTCTGTCTGTTGAATGATTATTTTTTTGAAAGAATTTAAGATATGATTAGGTCTGTAGTTCTATGAAATTAGCATGTATTTACTAACAATGTTTATGAGTTTAGGTCTATTTTTGAATTTAGGTCTGTAGTTCTGTCATCTGTGACTCTCCTTGCTAATTGAAATTTTGATTTTCCTTCGGATACTTGCGTATTTTTGTGATTGTCAATTATTGTGCATGGTAACTTTTCTATTGAATTATTGATATTTGATTGATAGACATTGGTTTGAGTTCTACATGAAAGTCATTCTTTCTTAGATCTTCTGTTGGACCACATCTATTCATAATTCAGTTTAGTTGTAGTCACCAGTGTAGATAATTTTTTTATTTTTTAATAAAAAATTAGGAAACCGCATAGAACTGCATATACCTCGCATATCCCCCACATACCACTTAATCGTTATCCAATGACCTGTCCGAACTCATACACATTCTGCTTTGTTGAACCTTGATGAATATAAGCATCTAACAGCATCTAATGGACTCCTTACCCTACCAATGCAAATACCTTCAGTTTATAGCACAAATGTAAGCAAAAAGTGTATATAACCTGTGATTTTGCAGTGGATGGATCACCCAATAATAGGACATGTATATCTCCTCTTAACCTCACACCGTCTGGCAATTTCTGCAAAAAATGACAAGACAATAAAATAATTACACACTCTGCGAGCAAAAGAATAACAAACTTTTTATTCGGATATACCTTCTTGGATCCTCCAAACAGCAAGCAGGCCAAGGCCTTCTTCACATCATCATGTCCATATATAGAAGGGGCTATCATCGAGCAAAGCTTAGTGTATGCATCAGGTGCTTGAGCAAATTCCTTGAATTCCGATTCCTGCTTGTCGAAAGATGAGATGTTATTCCAATCAGCAAAGAAAAAAAAGCAAAAAGTTACAAATACAAGGCAATTAAAAGGTTTGCAGGACCTCATCTATAGAAAATGTAGACAGACCCCTGGCATTCGCTTCATTGGCTTGTTCTAATCCCACAACTCGAATGTACGGTTGTTTAACACCTACAGCACCTTTCTGACTACAAGAAATAACTGGACAATATGCAATTCGAATAGCAAAAAGATAATGTGATTGCATCGAGAAGCCATTTTGTAATGCCTACTTACGTAGAAGAGGCCTGGAAGACACTGTAGATACCAACAACAGTTAACCTCGTCCCAGGCACAATAGTCTGTACAAGGTGCCTGTCTACTGAAAGAAGCATGTTTCTAGGAAGTTCTCCCGTTGGAACATCCTTAAAGAAAGAGGCCGATCAGTAACATCCCATAAAAAGATGCAAAATCAGATATTACAGACAGCCATGAAGTATGCATAGTCCAGACCATCCATACCTCAGGGTTCTCCTGCAGTTTCAAAGTCTGCATATCAACATATTTGCTCCTGTCTGGAATCACGATCCACGGGTCAAGAGGACAGGCCTCTTCACCGGGCTATCACAATCAATGCAAGCATGAGACAACCACATAACAAAACAGCATTTGGTTCCTACTTCTTAAACCTAGTTACCTGAGAGGTATGATCACACGACCGAGGAATGATCGCACCACCAAGGCCTGGTCTGCAAGGCACCATTTTTACACTCTTGCAATTCTTGCACACAAGAGTAACATAGGTGGCCTTCGCCTTAACTCTTGATGCCGCAATAGTTATACCCGCAATCTTGACAATCTTTGACATATGATCAGCCTGCAGCAAAAACATCGTGTGAGTTTCAACTACAGAAAAGCATGAAAAGACAAACTCTACATGAGCGGAGTAAGGCAAGGTGAAGGCTTCTAACCCCAAGTGACCTCATAGAGACCGCACTTTCTTTGGATGATAGGAAGATCTGCACGTCACCAGTAACAGGCTCCTCCATTTCTCCAGCTTCCCCCGTAACCTTCGTTTGCAGGCTTGCAAGTACATCTGCAGCTGCAGTTTCAAACTAATAGACAAATTCGTGAGAACACGGAAGAGGAGACACGTATCAACAATGAGCTTACACGAAACTTGCTTGATTTCAAGATACTTATCATATAACTCTACAGTTAGAAACCAAACTACAGTGTGATAATATGCAACATAGAGATGTTGCTCAACTACAAAACTACAGTCCAAAATTTAATAATTGATTCACCAATGAATTTCATCTTAAAATCAAGAAATTAACTTGAAGTAGTTCGTACATCATTTCAGTTCAGATGCAAATATTCTGGGTTGATTTAGTCAAAACATATGTATCTGAAAATTTTAACACACGAAGCAAACGCGGGAATCTAATTGCACGGGAAAGAATAACGATGTGATAATCCGAATGGCATGTCAAAACACGTACTTATAATGATAATTAAAGTTCGTCGGGGAACTCAGACAATCCATTGGAAACTTGACATATTGGAAAGAGAAAGTGAGCCCTAACTTCCACAACCATTTCTCGAATCGCAAGCGCTCACCAGAGGCAAGTACTCAGCGGGTTGATTCCGCATCCTGTCGCAGAGCTCCGCATCGAATGCACTGAGATCCTCCAGAGCAACTGTCACGTGTCCGGCGTTGTGCACAAGGCTCTCCCTGCAAGGCAAAAAGTCGCCGGCGGCGACCCGACATCAGGCGACTCCTAGCGGAAGGAAAGAGGCGGCTTAGGGAGGCTAGAAGAGGTACCTGTAGGGAAAGTCGCCCTTGTCTCCGTGGAAGCCGCGGAGGAACTCGCGGAGCTTGCGGAGGGCGGAGTGCGGGGTGAGGTCGGCGGAGTGGGAGGCGCCGCCGTGGGGGAACTGCGCCTGGTCGCTGTAGAAGACGGCGCCCTCGTCCCAACCCGACATCTCTGAGGCTCGGAGAGTGATGGCCCTTAGAAAAGGTTCGAGGGATTTGCTTCTTCGTTTCCGACCTCTGTCCAAGAGTTAGAGGGGGTGAACGGTTGGTGGCGGGAAAGGGGCGCGTGTTTTGGCGCTCATTTGGGCTGATGTTAATCGGGTCGGGTGCAGGGAGGCTTCTCTTCCATTCTGGCCCGATTATCGATTGGATTCGGGGCAGACCCATTTAAAAACGGAGGATACGTGATCCGACTTTCCGGTGGTTGGACTCAGCCTGATCGTGCAGAGAAATGAGAACAAGATGGTTGTAATATATTTTGCCTGCCAATTTTTTTGGAAGACTCGGATGCTAAAACCAAAAACGAATGTATTGGTTTTCCTAAGATCATCGAAAATTACTGTGGCCTATAGTTTTAAGTGCTAATAAATTACTACGGTCTTAACTTTGTGGTAATTTACCCTTCGACCAATAATTTTGGATCACAATAATAAAACCGCTAGCAACGTTACAAGAAAACGATGTTATTACTAGCACGGTGTAGCGACCACGAGTAGTTAGTCTATGGTCGCAGCAGGAAATGCGAGTACAATCCCACCACCAATGGTCGCATACAAAATTGTGCGAACAAAATTTAGGCGGGCAATTTCGCACCTCATATGCGACCATTGATAGTCTCCTATTTGTGCATGCATTTTCTGAAACAGAAACAAAACCTCACACTGCTGGAATCTACCTCATACACAGAAGGTCGGAGGCCATCGCCAAAACTCCTAATCCATCACCAATAAGGTGGTTTTGAGTTAAGCGTTGTAAGTATTATTCACATCGGTCAATTTGTAACCGTTGCATTTTAAATAGATGTCGCAAAAAGAAAAGAGTATGTATGGCGGTCGCCCGACCGCCGTATATGTCCTTTTTTCTGTGACACCATGTTAACCATCGTATGTAACATTGTTATTATTAACGGTTGCTTGGTTGACCGTTGTAGATGAATATGTTTTACAAAAAAAATATTTGGTTACAGCTGATGTATAGAGCTTGTTCACTCATTAAAACACATGTTACCTGCAAAAGAGAATGCTAAAAGGCCCATGCAACCCTGAGAAGCTCTGAGTCTCACAGCCACAATAACAAACACAAATACGATGTGTAACCATTGTATTCTGTCACCAATATCGTAGCGCAACGATTATAAATTACTAGTTAAAAATGTGCTCCAACACGAATAAATGTTATGGGCATAATAACAACAAACTACATAATACAACTAAAGCTAACATCGTAAATTCTTGACACCGGTAGAGAGAGGGTCATCATTTGGTCTAGGCATGGAAGGATTGGAGTTGAACTGCATGTGCTCCTTCCAAGAAGCCCCGCAATCAGCCTATACATCTTCTGCATCATTGGTGCAGTTTGCTGCATAGTTTGAGTATTTTGTTGCACGGTCTATCACAACTGATCTTCCTTATCACGTGACCTACCGAGGTCTCGTCGCATCTCTGTGGTGTATTGCTTCAGTTGGTCGAACTCCTGTTGCAACATATCATCGTCTCTTCCATACAATCTGAACTTGGTGGCAGTTACGCTACCCAATAGCATTCACCCAGAATGTTGGGAGGAAGGAGGAAAGATGTGGCGAAATGCCTCAGGCAGATCTCAGTGATTCAAATAACCTTGGTCCGAAGGCAGAACTGGCTGTGAATGAACTCGGTCATGCATCCCTACATATATTTGCAAGTTAGATGTATTGGATGTATACCTAGATTCATAAGTTCAATTAAATCATTGATGACTTGTGCGGGCTTCTACATAAATCATGAATAAAGAACTTGTTCCCATCTTTATCAATTACCTATCGAGTCATCTCAAAGAGTATAACGCGGTTCAGCTCCTCCAATGTCACAATCCAGAAAAAATATATCAGTCATATTGAGTTATATTATGTCATGTTTGTTTTGCAAGATTTTAGCTTACAAGAATCTTACATGTTTGTGTTTCAAGTTATCCATACTTATCCTCTCCAAGGTGTGGGTGGGACCGGATGATTTATTCATGTTGACCTTGTTCTTCTTTGATACCTCTACAATTAGGAGAGCATACCATTATTTACATGTCATTAATATCGACCACAAGATTAATTAACATATCATTAATACCGACCACAAGCTTGGACCAAGATTCATGCATATTTATAATTTGGAATTTTTACGCTTGTGCTCTTCTGAGTTTTTCCTATAACATGTATATCCTTTACTTCTTTGAATTAGATGTGTGTTCCTGATATTTTACAAAATACAGTTGTATCATTCTATTAATACACATGTGCCCTTATTTTACACTAACAGAAGAGTAATACTTTGAAATTTTGTAAAAATATAGGAAAACAAGCAACTGAATTGAACGGATGCAAAGAGGAATATTTCCGTAGATTTGATGAACAGAGAATGCAATCCATAGCAAGTTTGGGAGTTTGTTGAGATTCAACCCACTCTAACCCCAACTCTTGCATCTTTGTTTTTGAAACATTCATTGTTGCTACTATGATCTTTGTTTTGAGTACAATAGTGTGAATTTTGTAATATTATAGTGGTATAAGGCTACTTAAAGAAAAATATCTACACGTAATATCATCGGGAAAACTCGGAATGACGTATAGAAACACCCCTTACAATTTTGGCCGGGACGTAGCCACTAGCAGACCTAGAAAGGCACTGATAATCAAATAGTCGCTACAACAAAATAGATTTATAGTGATGATTTTTTAAAATCCATCACTATAATGTATGTTGTATTATATACAAATATATATATATATGATATCTTTCAAATGAGACATGACCCTTCCATCCATAAGGAAGGCCATCAATCTAAACCATTCTTAATCTTGTGGTCGATATAAGTTAAATCATGAGCAAAGTCCTCCTAGAAAAAAAGAGGTGAACCGGTTGGAGGGTAAGAGAGATCCACAAAGTTTGGATAGAAAACGCTCTAGTCGACCATCTCGAAACAAAAGAAAAATGGTCGGGAGAGCACGATGGTCAAGTCAAAAGAAATGAGAAGAAAGGCGTGAATGCGCAGAGACGATCGAGTATGCATACAAACTAAAACAGTCAAACGCACACAAAACAAACCCCTCAATTCACCTACTCAACTCGGTGAAGACCATAGTTCAATTTTTTTATCTTGTATGTTTTAGAGTTTAGGTGGAAAGTCAAAAATTGTACAAACATTTAGGGAGACTTGATGGTATTTGGGCACTACTCCTTAGTGTGTACGTGAGCAAGTAAAATGAAGACAATGAGGGGATTACTCGCTCAAGACAATGTTTTTTCTTTTTGGTCTTTTTTAGGGTCAAGTAATGTTAGCATTTCTAATTTTATTTGTTATCACTTTTTTTATTTTTAATAAGAATGCACGAGTCATAACAGGGAATTGATTCCTTTTAACTCCTAGGTGATCAAAATCAAAGGGAGAGAGTCGGAAAAGCAATATAAGGCGAAAACAATGATGTGTGCTAAAGAGAAATACTCACCTTACCTCCAGTTCTCTTCATGCAAGGATGCTAAGCAGAATTGAAACCTAATTATATGCAATGCAAGCCGATGAAATCGTCCTAAATACAAAAATTGCTATTAGCGTGAAGAAAAATATGCTAAATATCTAGACGTACGATCCAAAAGTCTGATCTCTGAAGTGAATCGGTGTCTACCACAGCGGATCCTACAAGCATTGCATAGCACTTCTATCGATGCTCGGTCTCAAATCCAAATAAATAGCAATTCAAATTTTGACTAAATCCAAACAAGGCTATAGGTATATGCAAATGTAGTTAAGTGTTTGGCCTTAATCCATCGTCACACAAATCCTATAACTAGGGATAAATCACACGAAATAAAGAAAAATAAAAATCAGAAAATAAAATAAAATAACGAGAAAATCATGAAAAAGCTGATGAGGCCCCCAAGGGAACAATCCCTCGGGCACTGGACCTCGTGAAATGTGTGGAGTGTTATGAGAGTGTCATGTATTATTACCATTTATTGTCGCTCTCTCACTTGAAATTACAAAATATCTAGATAAAATAAATGCTCAAAATATGGATGTCTTCTCAAGTCCTCTGAGCCCTCCTCTGATGCTTCCTCCTGACAGCTAGGTCAAACAAGATGGTGCGGCTTCACATGGGTGCGTAGGCTCCTAGAATAGCCTCCCTCGATCCGCACTACCTCGCAGCAAAGATGACAAGGAGAGGGCGATTAGACAAGTCACAATGATATCAAATAAACAAGAAAATAAATAAAGGAAAAATTGTATACAAATAAATCACAATCAAGCAGAAAAATGCATCTATGCGACGTTGCTCTCTAACAACAACACCATTTGATAACACGGATTTTGCGAGGGTATGAAGTAGTCTACACAGGGCAAGACCACATTATCGCTAAAGCGACCGTTCACAAAACTCGGGTCAATCAACAATTAATCCACAATAATGATCAAGTGATGAAATTAGGTGTGGAGTTAAATTTTATTTTATTTAACTCCACAAATGTGTGTATAGTGCAAGTATATAGAGTGTCGAACACATGGAGCAAACATGATAGATTGGGCAGATTAATGCAAAAATCGTTGTAAGCTTATGTGTCCATGATTCTTTTTGTGGATTTTTAATTTTTACCATTTTTATTTTATTTTTGTTTTATATTTTTTTGTATTTTGATTTTTTACTCTTCTATTTTCTTTTTATATTTTTATATTTTATATTTTATATTTTCTTAAAATACAAAATAAGGTCATATATAGAATATATATAGTTCAAGCTATGATAGATATAATTAATAATGAAAATATGCAAAATAAGGAAAATAAAATTTTGGGGTTTTAAATGATTTTTTACTAATTTTATGATTTTTAAGGATTTTTTGCTAATTTTTATATATTTTTAAAGTAAACAATACCCTAAATCAAGGTTTAATTAAATACCTATAATTGAAATGGAAATTAAAAATAGAAAATTAGGTCCAAAATTAAGAGTTTTCTTTTATAATTTTTATAGATTTTTGGTCTGGAGTTGTAAAGTAAATAAATATAATAGATATATTGAATTTCAAAAAAAATTATATTTTTATGGGGTTTATAAGCTAAACAGGGACATAATAGGTTGTTTTGATTTTTATAAAATTGGAAAAAGATTCAAAATTTCAAAATAAAAATGTGGTATGAAACTAAGATGCAACACGGACTTAATCCTATTTTTGGGATTTTTTTGGAACAATGTAGCTATGTTAAATAAATAGAAGAAACATACAAAAACTCATGCACTAGCAGGGGTAGGAATGTAAATAAAATGAAATATGAGGGCCACTATGTAATTTTACCGAAATATATAAAATAATAATAAAAAAATGAATCTATTACAAAATTCCAAACCTGCAACGATACGGCTGCAAAATTGCCACCTCACGTGGGGGTTACGTGAGGTGGCGTGGCGTGAACTACAATGTTAATATCAAGAGTCTAGGGGTCTGAATGCAAATATTATAGAACTTCTAAAGTAGTAGATGAAAATTTAAATACTAATAATTAAATGACAAAACATGATGGGTCGAAGATGCAAAATGCCCAAACCTATGCGTGATCGAACGGCTCGTCAGATTCCACTTGGACATGTATTGTGTCCTCCTCACGCGATGTCGGTTCGGCGTAGACGACTCGGATTAGATCTCTCGAAGAGAATCGACCGTTCTGGCTCGCTTGATCTGACGGTACTGGATGATTTGGCATGCCTCTTCGATCGGACGCTTGAGACCTCCCCTAGAAGAACAGGGAAGAACCCAGCTGAGTCTGAACTCCAATCGTTAGTATCTCCCTCCTTTGACTGGCTTAGAGGCTCATTCAAAGCACAAAAGTCTCCTTGGGGTTATGCGGACCAGTAGGTGGGCATGGACGAGCCCCAAAAGATCTCTGACGAGCCCTCGAGGTCGGGGAAGGCGAGGTGCTACAGGGACCTTGCTTCCTTCAAAATTGACTCCACAGGGGGATCCTTGGGCCTCCATCACATGAATAGAGATTCAACAAGGAAATACAAGGGGACTGGGGGTCTTAACAGTGGAGATGGATGAGGGGGGCACCGTCGGGCGGAGGTCACCTGCGAGGCGGCGGAGTGGGTGACATGACCTCATGGTCCACAGTGGATCTTGGCATATGAAGGTGCAGGGGGTGTAGGGAAATGACAGGAAAAGGAGTGAGGGTGGAAGGGCATGTAGGAAACAACGAGGGAGCACGGAGGTGTGGATCGCCGGAGCTTAGCTCCAACGAATTACGGGCAGGGTGATTTCGACTAAAACACACAAGTAAAAGATAAAAAATGTGAAAATGAAGCCTACGATCAAAACTAAGCTAACAAGGGAAGGAAAGGATGGACCTCGTCGGGGGAACCGGGATATATGGACCTCGACAGCCGGTGGTCGGAGATAGGTGGAGCGCACCCTCGACTACACCTAACTACACCGCCACGGAGCTGGAGGAAGCCTTGTCACCACCTTCAATCCGGAGCACCAAAGGGGGAAGCCAAAACGGGTCCAAAGAGGTTCAAACTTGGGAAGGAAGCGGAGGAAGGTTTTTGTACAGGCTGGTCAAGACAGGTGGAAAGATCGAGGAGAACTAGCAACACAGCGATCCACAACCCAAGGTGACGTTTGGGCGTGCATGCTCGATGAAGGAGGTCGAAAGTCACAGAAGGAATCGAACCCAAAGAATGCTTAGATCCTTGGGGAAAAAATCAAGAAAGTCAGTCAGAACGTAGGTCTAACACCCCTAGGACCTCGGTCAGAGAGTTGACTGAGGTCAAAAAGGGGTGAAAGCTGGTTGGTCCACATGGACCAACTGGAAAATCAGACCGAGAAATTATTTAGAAAATCAATAAAAAATAATAAATGATTTTATTAATCTTAAGTCATAAAAAATATTTATTTTTTCCTAAATTATTTTATTATGACCTTTATTTATTATAGGTACATAAACATATAGGTATATTTATCTATGTTTTTGTGTCTTTATTTTTATTTTATATTCTTGATTTTATTATTTTATTTTATTATTTCATAAAATTTTAACTTATTTCTAGATATTAAATATATTTTTATTATATTTTTTGATGTAATATTTACACTCAAATAAATAAGTATATTAAATACAGAGGTATAAGTATAGGTATTTCATCTATGTATTTTATTTACGTATTTTATTTTAATGTCTTCTTTATTATTTTATTCTAGTTTTAATATGTACATATAATATAAATACTATTTACAAAATTATTAAAATATAAAATTATAAAAATAATAAATAATAAATAAAATGAATATTTTAATCGGGTATATTACACAATAGGGGTCTAAAACCTAACTTCCACACCTTAACTCGAAAAAGTATGAAACCACCTTCATTAAAAAGCTTATTAAAAGTTATATACAATTAAAGGTGATTTTGAATATTTTGTATTTTTCTGAGAGATATGGGTCTGGGAAGTTGGGATTTTGGAACTTTATTCATAGTATAACTTTTATCATGTATATCAATTTTATATTTTTCTATATTTTATTATCTACAACTTTCATGTACAAAGTTTCTTTATTTGAGGTATAAAAAGTAGAAAATAAAATAAGTCCCAAAAATGAATAATTAATGCATAAACAAAAGGGATTTTTATTGTATTGATGGCCCTTATCTTCCCCTGCCTTATTCCTTGTCGACCTAGTCATCAAGATGCCTATGTCTCACGGTTTGGGATCATAAAATATCTTCGATATTTTATTCTTTTTCTTTTCTTTTCTTTTCTTTATTCTATAATTTTGGTATTAAAAACAGTATTTTATACAATATTTTTACACAATAATGTATGAATGTTAATTTATGCAAATTAGAAGTATTTACATGCATTTACTAAAGTTTTTAAGGCCAAAATGATAGAATGAAATTGACAAAAGGCAGATTCATCAATGTCCCGAGTGCACTGTGTATTATTTCTATGTGCAATTAATTTTGTATCTTTCTTTGTATATTTATGCACAAGTTTCATGTTGAGGGTTTTATTATCTAAGGTATGTAAAAAAGAAAATAAAATAGGGTTCAAAAGGCTATTTTATTGATGAATTGAATTATGATTTTCATATATTTTCTGTAAAGTTTGAGTGCCATATATTCCCCTACTTTATACCTTATCGATCAAGTCAATATTTCCTTGGTCTTGGGGTCTAGGGTCATTTAGTGTCTTTGACTCTTCATTTCTTTTTATTTTCTTTCCTTTATTCTTTTATTTTGGAATTAAATATATGTATTTATGAAGTATTTCTAGGTCAATTTATGAGTGTTATTTTATATGAATTAGTGATATATACATGTATTTAACTATGGATGTGAGGCCAAAATGAAAGAATAAAGATAACGAAATGGAGATTCATCACCCCCTATACCTGCCATTGCTAGTCTCCATCAAACACTTATGACAATGAGTGCAGAAAATAGATAAATAAAAGAAAAGGATAGAACATGGATTGATTTTAACTTTTGAACTTATCTTCATAAAATCAAAGTTTGCAGTTCGGCTATACCTTTAGGAATTTAAGTTTGATCGGAACCTTATTGGGAATCGGGCTTGAAACTCAACAACCTTCAAGAACCAATGAACTCTATCCAAGTCTCCTCAAAAATCAGGTCAGAACAAGCCTATGTCGTATGCGGACCCTTATGACTATGAGTCTATCTTGTACAATGTAAGTGATATGTAACTCCTCTCTGCTGAAGTGGTAAATAGATAGTCTTCTCCAACATGGTAAAACTAATTCCCTAATCCAACAACTCTTTCCTCGAGTAGTGGGGTATTCCCTTCCAAGTTCAAGTGCAACCGACTCAAGAAGAGGAGGTGGAGAAGAGAATGGAAGGTATCCGGTGTAGCTACCAATCTTAAGATGCTTGATCAGTGTAGCCAAGTCGTCCAACTACATGCTCACATGTATCTTTGATGTCGAAGCACAAGCCTTGCTTATTGCATACATAATTCCGATGGGAATTGATTTTTCTTTGATTTTACCCATCTAACTTTATTGCATATTTCTTTGAAGACTATTTACAACAACATTTACATAAGGATTGTTCCTCTTGAGCAAGTAGACTATCACTCTTTTGAAGATTTATTACAACTCACATTATCTTGTCCACGGACCTCGTCTCTACTAGATCGGGTCGGGGTACCATGGCTGCAGATTGTGACTTTGTATGTTTCCATTTACTTATGTCTCATGCTGGTAAATCCAGCCCTCTACCACTTCAACTAAGTTGAGCTAAGTGCAAGGTGCATGTGTAGAAGTTAAGTCACTGTCGACAAGAGTCATGCATGTGTTTCGAAATATTCTACTTAGTTAGTCAAGATAACACATGAACCTAGTCTTTTGATCTCAAAGAAAGCACCTCAATTCTAGTCCCCATAAGGTTCTTGTGATTATTTGGATTAAGGTCCAACCAAGCTTCAATATTCAGATTTTATTCCAGACCAATCAATTTCCATTGTCAATCCGAAAAATGCACATGCAATGTAAAGAAAATATTTTTTGTGAAGTGCATTTTCTGTTTGAACTTTTTATGGTTTTTTGAAAGAGTTTTGCACATTTTTATGCACCTTTTGAAAACATTTTGCAATTTTTTGGGTTTTGAGAGTTTTGAAAATTTTAGGTATTTTTAATAAAGGTTACTGTATGGTATATGTACAACTATTAACATGGGAGTGTGTGCATATTTACAAGAATTGATTGTAAAATTCACAATAGGAATTTATACAGAAGTTAGTTGTTATTCACATATTTATATATACAGGGGTTATCTAGAGAATTTTACAATTACATATAAGGTTCTAAAAATAGTTTGAAAGCATTTTAACAATTATTTTGAAATTTTTATTTTGCAAATAATTTTTCAAACACTTTATAAATATTTAGAAAATGTAAAAATCATTTTGCAAATATTTTTCAAATGTATAAATAGTTTTTCCAAAGTATTTTTACAACCATTTCCAAATCATTTGCAAATCGAATTTTCGAGTCATTTTATTCAGAGAAATACAATAACTTTTTGCAAATATTTATAGAAGTTGTTTACAAAGGTTTGAAAATATTTTTATAGAAGTTTTCCAATCAGTTTTCAAAAGATTTTTCAAGCCATTTTACAACAATTTTTAAATCATTTTGCATAACACAGATGAATGGGATGAATGCAATACAAAAGAATGAAAGAGTTAGAAAATTGGAATGAAAAGAAGAAAATAAAAAATTAATAAAAAAGTATTTTGGCTGCTTCATCTGAATCCACCATAGTTGCTGAGAGTTCTCCATCAAATATAACTTGAATTGGCAACATCCAAATGTGTCATGCTCTAAATATGAATTCAACAGCTGGTCGTTGACGATGATTGGTCATGCATCAGATGAGAATTCTGATATGAGAATACTTCCATTATCACGTGCGGTTTTGACGATGTATGGCCATGTCCATTTACTCTTCAATTTGCCGAGAAATACCTTTAGCTTTGCATCAGATAACCCCACTTTTTATCCATATTCAAAGGTCTTTCGTCCGATGTAGTGGTCATGCCAGCTTTTGCCCTTCTCTTTGTATATCAACAAGTTATCGTATGCATAGTCGCAGAATTCTAGGAGCTTGTCCACATCTACTTTCCTGCTCTAACCACCTTTCTGTGAGTCGAAGTTATAAATGTTCACTGCCCAAAGAGATTCGTGAATTAATTCCACGGGTAGATGGCATGGCTTTCCATATACAAGATGGTAGGGTGACATGCCCAAGGGAGACTTGTAGGTAGTCCGATAAGCCCATTCTCAATGAGTCCAAAAGTTGTGACCAGTTCTTTCTATATGCCTAAAAAGTTTCTGCAATATGGTCTTGATTTCTTTGTTTGATAATTTGCATGCCACTGGATTGAGGATGACAAGGTTATGTGACTTAGTGATCGATGCCATGCTCCTTGACAAGTTTCTTTACTGCTTTATTTATGAAGTGGCTACCCCATCTGAGATGAGAATTTTCGGAATCCCGAACTGTGAAATATGATGTTATCTTTCAAAAACTGACAGACAGTGATGCGATCAACGGCTCGAGCAGGATTAGATTCTACCCATCGACTCATACAATCCACGGCAAGCATGATGTATTCGTAGCCCTGATTGTTATGAAATGGAGGCATGAAATCAATTCCCTAAGCATCGAACACATCAAATATCTAAATGAATCTGAGGGGCATGGTATCTTTTGAATTGTGATTTCCTCCCATATTCTGACAATCAATGTAGCCTTTGACATACATTGTGTCATCCTTGAATAGTGTGTGCCACCAGAAACCACACTGTAATATTTTTGTCGTCGTTCTACTTCTAGAATGGTGTCCACCAGATTTAAGCTTATGACAATGCACAAAGACACTTGTGTGCTCCTCCGAGGAATACACCGATGCCAAATGCAATTTGCTCATTCCCTGAATATGTCGCGATCTTCCTACTGGTAAAATGAATGTCAGACATGATTTTTTCTTTCTTGATTCTCGTCCAATTTTGTGGGACCACCCCGGATATGAGGTAGTTCACGATATTGATATACCGAGGGAGAGATGCCACACTGAGATTTGATCATCATGGAAGGTTTATGTAATCAGTGCACTGCTCAGCCTACAACATTTTGAACTCAAGGTTTGTCTCTGATTTTCAAGATGAATTCCTGGAGGAGAAGGGTCCACCTGAGTAAGAATGATTTGGCATCCTTCTTCTGCTGTAAGTATCAGATAACAGAGTAATCAGTAAAAATGATGACTTTAGATTCAAGCAAATAGGAACTAATTTTTTTCATGGTGAAAACCACTACCGACAATTCTTTCTCTGTAACTATGTAATTTTTCTATGCATCATCTAATGTCTTGCTTGCATAATGATTTGCATAGGGCAACTTTTCTATTCATTGTCCTAACACAACCCCAATTGTGATGTCTGATGCATCTATCATGACATCAAATGGAAGAGACCAATCGAGTGGCTGTAGATCTGAAGCCTAAGTAACGAGATATTTCAATTGATAAAATGACTAGAGAACCTTTCGATTAACATTGAAATATGTCTCCATGCATATAAGCTATGTGAGAGGTCGAGTAATTTTGTTGAAGTATTTAATGAACCTACTATAGAATCCAACATGCTTAAGGAATGACCTCATATTCTTCATAGTTCGAGGTGGCTGTAGCTTGGCAACCACGTCCACCTTCACCGACTCGACTTCCATGCCATGCTTGGAAACGACATGGCTTAACAAAGACGGCTAACATGCACCTTTGGAATATAGCAGGGCATTGCATACCCCAAAGGGCATTCTTCTGAAGGCATAGGTACTGAATAAAAAAGTCAATGTAGTTTTCTCTTGGTTCTTAGGGGTGATTGTCACCTGGTTGTGCCCAAAGTACCATCTAAGAAACAGAAGAATTCCTTTCCTGCCAATCTTTCAAGTACTTCATCAATAAATGGTAGAGGAAAGTGGTCATTCTTCGTTGCTGCATTAAAGCATCGACAATTAACACAGATGTACCACGATGTCGGTACTCAAGTAGAATTCTCCTCTCCTTTATCATTGGTAACTGCGATGATCCCTAAATTACTTGGAACAACATGCAGAGAGATCACCCATTTTGAGCCGGAGATGGGATAAATGAAGCCTACTTTACATCGCTTCGTTATTTCTTTCATAACTACATCATGTAGGTTAGGGTTTAATCTCCGCTAAAATTCATGGGACGATTTGCAATCATCTTCAATATGGACGTAGTGTGAACACAAGACTGTATTTATCCCTCTGAGATCCGAAACTTTCCAACTAGGTACTTTATGATTTTCTCGAAAACCTCGAGCAATCGAGATTCATGATCCGAGGTCAGCCTGCTGCTGATGATGACTGGATAAATATTCTCCTCACCAACAAGGAAAGCATACTTTAGACATGTCAGGAGCTGTTTTAATTTAGGCAATTGTGGAACCTACTCCGCGGACACTTCCGATATTGTCGTGGCTAGGGACTGATATGTTGAAGTGAATGAGGTGTTGTCCACCTCTGTCACTCTTGACTCAGACAAAAATGTACCGAACATGTCTGCAATGAACTCTTCTTGTTCAGTTTTCCTTGAATTTTATTCAAATAAGCTGATTAGTGAGTCTGATTTTGTCTCCCAATCGGTGATGGAGCAAGGGTTGACTATGCTTTCTAGGTCCTCCTCCGAAGAGAGGATTTCATATGTCAGAATGTCGTTCAAAGATATTTGCTGATCATTGATATTCACAATGTCATGGTCTTCTACTGGTTCTGGCTTGCCTTCATCAGTTGCGGCTTTCAACTCATTGATCATGTCCATCGTGACTCTATCATGGCAGGAGCGGAACGTGATCTTTCTAGACCCATAATCAACTACTGCTTTGGTCGTTCAAAAGAACGACCGACCAAGAATGACAGGGGTTTAGAGTAACAGTGCATGTGAATCCATGTCCTGGATTACAAAGTACATTGGGAAGCGCATATCCTACACAGTTACAATAACGTCCTATAATAAACCTCAGGGTCGCTTAATGGATCGATCAACAAACTGAATGATCATGTGTGTGGGTTTAAGCAGGCCCAGACTGAATTCTTGAAGCAATGAGGATGGCATGAGGTTTATAAAAGAACTACTATCAAGCAAGGTTCGCTAAAAAAATCTGACATATGATTAAAGGTACTCCCTTATCTTTCTTCTTCCGTAGGAGATCACTGATAACATTCATGGTGGTCATGGTTAGTATGTGCTTTTCTCCTATGTTGTGTTTGTTCTTGCGTGGCTGATGCTTTGAGGTATGTGTTTCTTCCATATCTTTCTTTACTATTGGCATGTATTCCATGACCTTCAATAACAACATTTCAAAAATAAGATTTTGAACCACCTCAACAATGTCAGGATCAGATAAAGCATTTTTTAATTTTTTTTAATTTTTAGAGTTTTTGATTGGATCAGGAAAAAGAATATTTACAGAGCCAAAAGTAGTGTTCTTAATTACAGCATTGTGTACAACTGTCTGGCTACAAATTGCACAGTCATACATCACGGGTAAAAATGAATGTACAAGAGCTTCGTCTTCATCAATCAGCTCGGGATCATATGATGTTGTGGATTTCTTCAGGGCTGGATTTGACTTGGTTTTAGTTCCTTTTCTCTTTTTGAAGATTTTATTTTTACTGATTTTTGATATTTTTGTTGATGGTTGTGGTGGTCTGGTGATGCTCTTCATTTTTCTTCCTCACCCAGCTCAGCTGCTAAACTGACTGATACAGAAGATGACGACTCACCATAAGATTCTTTATTCTTCTCCTTTTGTGAGGTAGATGGCTGCAAGATCCTGTCGCTCATGAGAGTCACTGTATTAGATAACATAAACTCAGAAATACCTGACTCTGTCGGTTCAGATGAGATATCACAAACTACATGCTCCTTTCGCTTGAAGTTGTTGGGGTTGGCCTCGACCTACGCCGAAATAGGAGTTTTGTGGCATTGTGGTCATCGAGCTTCTGGCTCATCTCCACTAGACTTTTAAGTAGTTGAGCCAGACAATCAAGAGTAGGGTTTACAAGAACAACCTCGGGTTTAGTATGTTGATCACGCCGAGAGTGATAATACTGTGGAGGTTGTGAGTGAGAATACTGGTTATTGTACTAAGGAGGATGAATGTATTGGTTTTGTGGAGCAACCGCATAATGATATCTGATATTGGTGGTACGATGATTGCTGGTACTGATGATTCTGTCTTTATGTATTCTAATAAGGTGGAGACTGATGCTGTAGAGGCTGGTTCTGGACAAACTTCCCACTAGAGGGTTGGTGGTATGAACAAATGGCAAAAGTCTGATCATGTTGGTGTCCTCCTGGATGGGTCAGATGTGCATCGTTATTCCAGATGATGTTTATTTATTGAATTTAGAGCAGGGGTCAAAAAAATGGATCCACATAAGATGGGGGCTAGGGATTGAGCTGGTAGACGACAATCTACTGATGCGATGGCTATGGTGGTGCATGGTCCGGAGCATGCACATAGTATACATGTTGGATTTAAGGCTTCCATGAACTCGGCTGAGGTGGCCGTGGTGATGAAGGCTCCTTCTGCCTAGCGGGAGTTGCGACTGAGACTCACAAAGATTGCATTGATGGTGCTAACTAGTAGTTCCCGTTGCTTAGTGATCTGATCCAGCTTGTCCAGGTGATGGGTCCTTTGTTCGATCACAGACAGTTTCTCATGGTCCTGTAATCGCTTCTCAATGATATCTACTTTGGACAGGTGACTCTGATTATGCCGAGGTTAGAGCTCTCGTCCCTGTCCTGCTTATGGGATGTCGCCATATTCACTAGCTTGTGGTGGATCTACAATTGTCGCTGATATGCATGGGATGAGGACAAGGCAGCCACTCCTTCGACAATTTCTTCAAATATTTTCCAGACTATATCCTCGTCATTGTTGAAGTGAGATCTGCTATATACAACATCAACAAGCCTCTGACTTCTTATGTCAGGCCCCCAAAGAAATGTTGGACCATACTGGTCGGAGGAATGTCATGGTGGGGGCACTTCTCTTGCAAATCTTTAAACCTTTCACATGCTTCACGAATGGACTCGTGCAGTCCCTGGGAGAAGTTGTTGATACGAGCTCGCATCTGGTCTAGATGACCAAGAGGGTAGAACTTGTGTAAGAACACAAACTTAAGTTCCTCCTGTGTCGTCACTACCTTCCTCGGATGATTTATCTAGTACAAGCATTGTCCTGAAGGCTGAATGGGAATGCAATCATTTTAACTACAACCAACATATTGTAAGGGTGGTGAGTTATGTGGTAGATGCGAGAAAACTACTGGAGATGGATATAAGGATCTTCATTTGTGTTCCCATGAAAAGATGGAAGAAGAGCTAAGAACTGCGGCTTGAGCTCAAAGTGCCCGTGGACTAGAGGAATCTGAATCCACTTGGTCATTTGGCTAGCGTCAGGATTGTAAGTTTCTTTGAGCACATGCTTGGGAACCTCTCTTCTTGGTTCATCTATCGGTCCTCCATGGGGTCCATCTCCTTGTTCATCATCTCCTCCCCTCCTCCTCGGTTCTCTCTCTCTCTCTCTCTCCTCAGGTCATTGATCATTTATGTGAATGAGACCTAGGCTAGAGCCTGATTTGTAAACTGTTGCTGGATGGCCTGAATGGAAGCTAGCAACCTGACATTCATTGATTCTGATCTGTCTTAGAACCTTGATTTGGCTGCTAGGGTCCCTTCCTTTTTCCTCGAGGAGCCATCTCTGAACCAGACTCAGAGGAATTAATCTGAACGGGGTCCAGGTTCGGTTCTTGATATGCACAATACAATGCATCCTGATCAACTTGGCAATCTTGGGAACTTAGATGAATTAATGAATATGGAATTAGGGTCAATTCCAAACAAATGTGAATGGAGTACTTGATATGAAGTTAAATCGATCTCCATTCACAATTGGCAAATGTTGGGGACACGAGTGATCCTGATTTATTGGAAAAGAAGACAAGGAGTATGGAGATCGATTCGCAAAGTCCGAACCGGGTTCTCAGGAATCGCCTCAAATTATTGAAAATGTTGGATTCATGGAATCAATGTGGGTGTCGGTGAGGTCCCAACTAAACCATCCATAAGTCGACATCTTGGAATAAAAGCGGGATATGTGAGAAGGATGGAACACTATGATAAATAAAAGATGAAATGAAGAGGAGTTAGGTAGAGGGCTCAAGGTGAGCAGAATACAAAAAATGAAATAGAAGAAATGAAAAATGACACAAGTACACGGGACTGATCTTCGACCTTAATCTAATTCAAACAAACACAATGCAAAGGATTCACTAACTCAACCCGGTGAAGCCGTAAGTGTTTGGCTATTTTTATCTTTTTAATTTTATTGTTATTCAGGAAAACTCAAGTCCTTAGAGGTTAGTCTTATAGGAGAGTGAGTACTGTCAGAAAAGTATCTCGTACTTCCACTTCCTTTATAACATGTTAATTTGCTCAACTAAAATTCGACCTTTAACAATACAAAGTGGCTCGATGTTTGTCATTCCTTCTCTTCATATTTCAAGTTTTTACATAGACGTTAATATTTGTATACCCCTTGTAAAATTTTTCATGCCCGATGAATAAAATCGTGAGAAAAATGAGGCTCAACAGCTGCTGGGTCAGTTTCTTTTCCAAAAGAGCTACTTGGAGGGAATTTTTTTGTCATGGCCACCAAAGACTATACCACGAATCACTTGTCACAAATAATCGATTCCTTTTCCTATGATTAATTCGCAGAGAATATAACTTTTAAGTAACAAAATATATGTCGTCAGCAATATCCATCATTATAGGTCTTTTTCCTATAGTGAATCGGCTAGAATTTACAGTAGCAATATGAATTCTACAGGCCGATTTTTACTATAATAAAATGTATGTAACAGATATTTGGAGTCCATCGCTATAGAAACTTGTTGTTAAATATGACATTGAATATTATCTGCCGTAAGATTATTTTTTTACATATTCGATCGCATATCGTTATTCTATTATAATATGTATTTCTCGTGCAAAGCATAAGTTGATTTTATATCACCCGCTGATAAATTTAAAAAAAACTCAATAAATAATCATACTACTAAAAATATAAAAATCATCATGTGTCTATATATAGGGTCTTTCAAATAGGACTTGGTCCTTCCATCCTTAGTGGAGGCCAACGATCGTAGCCGTTAGATTCAAACGACATCATTAATTTATTTACTCAAAAGGTATTTTGGTCATCAACTTTTGCATTAATTACGCGCATCAATTAGTATTCCAAAAATACTAAATTTAGCTAGTTTTATTTTTGATATTTTTCGCAATATCATATTTAAATAATATTTAGTTTGTGCTGGACGACATTACATGGGGCATATGTTTGTATTCTCGAACGTTATTTTGTATAATCCGTGGATCCTTTTGTAATGATTATATGTTTTTTTAGAATCCATAGTTCATTCAAAAAGTCGTCAGTTATTTGTAAAATTTGCATGGTTCTTTGTAGAATACAATTTATATCAGCAATTAATGTGTGGTTCTTTGTAATAATTGTATGATTTTTGTATATTTTTTTTGGATGGTTCTTTGTAAAAATGCGGTAGTCATTCACGTTTATTTGATGACTAAATATAAATCAAATATGTATAATACACATCTAAAACATATAATGCACATCATATGTAATGCACATCAAATATACAAGATATATAAAAAAATTACAATTTTCATTCGTAACCAACTGAAATATAAAAATACGTAACAAATATGTATAATACATATCATAATTGTGTAATACACATCAATATTGTATAATACACATCAATATTATATCAAAATGCGAATCGTTATGCATCCAGGACTAAATGCATCATTTTTTTCGCCGTCGCTTGCATGACAAACTTCTCCGATAGTCACCACCACTTTCACGTTAATCCTTGGACAGATTCTACACCGTCCATTTTGGACCGACACGTTGTCCTTGACGCCTATGTGAAGAACTTGCCAATGAGGCCACACATGACGTCATCAACTCCGCCCATGCGTCACTGTCATCACCTTCGCTCACACACTTCTGTCATCAACTCCGCGATGTGGTGAAGAGGTTGACGTCCTACGATACCCCAACGTGAATGCCCTGTTGACGGTGAAGATGGAGATGAAGATGGTGAAGAAGTTGACGAAGCCTTTGATAATGGCGGAGACGATCGGAATAATCACCAATGTTGCCGTCATGTGCATCCTCCTCTTCCTCCTATTTTCTGAGCGTGTGAGATTAGGGCTTTGGAACTGATTGAATGTGGTAGCGTGAATGGAAAATTACGAGAGAGAGACTGAGAGAGGCAACGTGAATGATAAATTAGGAGAGAGAAATTAACGAGGAGATATTTTAGGTGGTTACATGATATATTTAGATAACGAATAATGACCAAAATAGATTTTTAGCTAATTAAATAATATTATTAACATACTTTTTATAATAAGCGTTCGAATAATTACGAATGGATGGGATCGTTGGTCATCCTTAAGGATGGAAGGACCACGTTCCATTTGAAAGATATCATATATATATATATATATATATATATATACAGAGAGAGAGAGAGAGAGAGAGCCGATCCTGTAAGACGGGCTTTTTGTGAGATGATGAGATGAGTAATCTCAACCGCTCATTTTACCATCATCCACGCCATGAAACTTGGAGGGATTTACATAAAATAATGAGTGGAACATGTATTTCAAATTTCATGAAAATATACCCCTAACATGTCCATCTGGGGGGGGGTCAATTTCAGCATTCTGAGACTGTTAAAATTTAACATTCTTGATGGAGGGGATAGAAGTCTCGGATTGAGTTGAGCTTTGAATGACTCCATGTCGATATATGGTGATCTAAATCCCCCCAGGTTTCATGACTCGAATGGTGGTAAAATGAGCGGTTGAAATTTCCCATCTCACCATCTCACAAAAGCCTATCTCATAGGATCGACCCCCCCTCTCTACACACACACATACAAACACACGCACGCGCGCGCACACACACACACACACACACATATAGCTGATCCTGTGAGAGCCAAAACCTGTGACAACATGAGAGCAGTGATTCTGAACCACTACATTCAACCATGAGAGAGAAGATCAGGAGAGAAAAGATAGAATCTACTGGTCCAAAATCACTACTCTCATGCTCTCACAGGATCACTCCTCTCTCTCTCTATATATATGTACATATATGTATACGGGAAAAATGGGGTTGCTCCCTCCCGCCCCATTTTTCATATTTTTTTTATTTTTTTTTGAAAATTTCTTCCGTGATTATTCATCACTATATCCCTATATCTATGCCATTCAAATCGTACGAAACAGAGATTCCTACGGCTTCCATCTAGACATTCATTTTTTAACGGTCATAGAATTGTTGAAATCGACCCTGTCTGGATGGAGGATGTAGAAGGCTCTGTTTCACACGAAATTTGTTTGACATAATATATGGATATAGTGATGAATATTTGTGGAAGAAATTTTCAAAAAAATAACAAAATGCAGAAAATGGAGTGGGGCAACTAAGTTAGCCCCCCCTAAGGGCAGCCCCATTTAACCATATATATATGTATGTGTGTATGTATGGTTGATCTTGTGAGAACAAAAAATTATGAGAGCATGAAAACAGTGAGTCTGGACCATTAGATTCTACTCATCACTATCTTCCTCCAATTAACCAGTGTGTGATGAGCAGAATCTAATGGTCCAGACTCACTGCTCTTTTACTCTCTTGTTTTTGGCTCTCACAAGATCAACCCTCTCTCTATATATAGGTGTGCGCGCCCGCGCATGGCGAGAGGCGGATCGTCTGTTGTGGCGTGTAGTGCAGCAGATTCTGCTGCAACCGCTCGAGATCGAGCTGTTCGCACGATCTTACACTTTTTGTGAGCCCGTACCGTACAAGATCGAGCGGGTCGAACAGTTACAACAGGCACAACACCCTAGCAGAGGATCTCTCTATGCGCGTGAAGGGAAGCTCCTCGTTTATCAATAATTCTGGACATGCATCTTCCCACCTAGCAATGCAAAAGAATATCAACCAGTTCAGAACTCTATTGAACCTGAACTCAATCGCGCAGACTTCCCATTTCTGCTCACTGACTCTGCATAACATCATATCTTAGCGAGCTCTTAAAGATTCACCATTACAAACCGATGTAATAATTTCCTTCCAAGATTAACTTCTTCTCATTTATGTATCAAACCTGCAGCCCATTTGGCTTCCCATGCAAATGAACGGCAGCCAAACTCGCAACCCTACAAGCAATCCATAATCTATATCACTCATCTTTCTCTCTCAAACAACACACACTTGCAACCATGGCATTCATCTGGTTCAAGCCGTCTCTCCTCCTCCTGTCCCTCTTCTTGTTCTCGGGTTTCGCATCAGCCCGAGATGTGCTTCTCCACCGTCGGAGTCACGCGGTGATCAAGACGGAGTGCTGGACGGCGATGCTGGAGCTGCGGTCGTGCACGGACGAGATCATCCTCTTCTTTCTGAACGGGGAGGCGTATCTCGGCCAAGATTGCTGCAGGGCGATACGCGTGATCACACGCCAGTGCTGGCCGAGCATGTTCACGTCCCTGGGCTTCACCGCGGAGGAGGGCGACATCCTTAGAGGATACTGCGATGCTACCACTCCTGCTGCTCCACCGCCGCAGATTAGCCAGGACCCGTCCGATCCTCCTGCGGCTGCTCCGGCTCCTCTGGCACCCACGGCTGTTTAGCTTCCGGCGGAGCTCGAGGTCTGTTGCTACTTTTGAGCCCTTTTAGAATTATAGAGCTGAGGGTGAAGTTGTCCGCGGACTGCTATAATATATTGGAAAGTAATAAGATTCTAACTTTGTTCTTGATAGTTTCGTTTTTCTTCTGTTGGGCTGTTCGATTTGTCGTAGTTCGTAGTTTATGGACACCGTTAACTATCCTACTCAGCGAACAGTACAGGTCAGGTACTAGAGGACGGATCGTCTGTAAGGGTGTGGGCCGCTCGATCGAACGACCCATACCTCTATTGTAGAGTCTGCTGCAGCAAACTGTACAGTAGATGATGCTTTCGTGTCAGATCTCAGTTCCCCCCTTCTTCTAAGTAGAGAGGATCCTCTGTTGTGGTGTTAGGCCTGTTGTAACCGTGGGAATCGCTCGATCTTGATCGAGCGGTTCACATAATTTTGCACGATAACGATCTACAAAAAGTACAAAATCGTTCGAACCGCTGCTGCATTTTGGCCCACAGCAGACGATCCGGTTCCTCTTCTAAGATATATAGGCACATATAGCCAAATCAATGTAAGTGTATATATAGACACATGTAGCCAAATCAGTGTAAGTATATATACAGTAGAATACCAGTTCACACCTAAAAATGAAGCAGAAATCCTTGAACCGCTCCCTCCTTCCCACCTAACGGGAACAGCTACCTGCTTCTTTGTTTGATTGATTTGAGGGATATATGAGATTGATGATGTAATCACTATGCGACATCCTCCACTTAATCATGTGATAGTTTATTCTCCGAAATAAAGTCCACTTGTCTATGATAAATGGATGATATCATGCATCCAAATGTTTGTAGCACCTGGCATTTATGTTATGGTTTGATAATTTGTACATCCATATAAAAATGAATATTTATCGTGATAATTATTGGAATTTTTCAATTTTAATCCTATATTCATCCTTCTTTTTACTCTTATCTTGATGATGACTAAATAACTATTAAAATAACACTTGACTAAGAAGACTGTGGATGCATTCTTTTAAAGTAGAATAAGAAAGCGAGCTTTCAATCGTAATATTTTATCTCATTCTCAATATTTTTCAAAGATAATTTGTATTGTTGCGTACGAGTAAATTAAATGGCACAAAATGTTTAAGAGAAAATAATAGGATATATATGAACAAATTAACCAATGTGAACGATCGTATTTTCGAATGTAATCCTATCTAATCCAGAATTTAAGAGATTTTGAAAATTCTCAATATGATCCAATCTGTTATAATGATAAGATTAAATCAAACCAGTCGAATAATATTGATTAGATCGGATTAGAAATAATTTTATCCGATAAATGTGTAATCATTGTAGAATCATTTTCTAATGTGATGACTTGATTACTATTGTGCTTTAGGACACAGGAGTTCAGCTCCCTTTTTTTTTCTTTTGCATTAACTTTTCCTTTTATTTTGCGTTTTATCCTTTTCTTTTCTTGCAGGTTTTTGCTACTTATTTTGCTTTGATGTTATTATTGCTGCTATTATTAGTAGCATTATTGAGGAACGAAGAAGAGTTTTTATTTCTGTCACATGGCATTCTAAAACTTCAATTTTGTTACAATTCCTATCATGTTAATTTTTATTTGTTTATTTTATTTTATCAAATTTCATTCAGGCTCTCATAGCTTTCGCTATTTTCATAAACATCCTATCTATTATTAAGTTGTAAAGAACTTAAAATTTCTTACATTTAAATTTTACCAATAAATATCATTTAGGTCCCTTCATTTTCATTTAGTCCATCAGGATTGTTTTCATTTCTCAAAATATATTACTTTATTTTAAATCTCGATCAAGCTTTATTTATATTATGTTGTTTGTTACCCGATTAGTCTAGTAAAATAATTTATATACATTTTAATCATTCTATTATATTTTAGAAATTATTTTAACTTCTAAATAAACATTGGAATTGAGCTAGTTTCTGCATGCTTTCAAAATTTATAATAGTTAGTAAAATGTATTTCCACGGTAAATCAACTTTATTTCGAATATATTTCTTTCCTTTTATCTTAAATTTTAAGAATTCGTAATTTTTTTAAAAAAACTAGAAAATTATTGAAAATATACCAATAATTCTACAATGAAAAATCTTAACATAAATTCAATCTTCGTTGTATTTAAACTTGACAAATCATGTTAGTTATTTCACACACACCAAAACACACACACACATTAAACACACACACAAGCATGCAAACTTCAACGTTACACAAGGACACATACTTGATTAGAAAGCGCACATGCACATATATATTTATATTACAAATCATAATACATGTTAATTAAAACATTGGAAAAGGGAACATTTGCTAAAACAATTAGAAAAAAATACAAGGGCCACTTACCATCTAGTATATATCTTAGGCATTTCAACGAAGACATACAATTCATAATAAAGATAACTCATATAAGAAGCAACAAATAACCAACTCACAAAACAAAGGTATAGATTAAAGAATGAAAATACAAGATGCATACCTAGGTAGTATACCTCTTAGGTCCACCGGTGCTTGGTCGGAGTCGCAAGGGGATAAGGATCTGGCGGAGGCTGAGAAGATGAAGTTGAGGGCTGAGAAGATCTGCAGGAGATGATGGCGTCAGAGATGGCCACTACGGGGAGGATTGACACTCGATGAGGGTCGCCGGGGAAGAGGCATGTCGGGGTGAGTGGACGAAGGGAAGAGGGTTTTTGGTATCATGAGGTCGAAGAAGAGAGGAGGTTTTTTGGGTGTCGAAGCGGGGGAATGTTACTGCTATAAAATCAAGAATTTGCGTTGAGAACATTTGGGCGGTCGGTATAGGCCTGATGAATCTCCATTTCATCACCTTTATTCTTTCATTTTGGCCTTACATCCCTAGTTAAATGTGTATATGTATCATTAATTTGTACAAAATAATACTCATAAATTGACCTATATATACAATATAACTACGTGTATTTAATTCTAAATAAAAGAATAAGGAAAGAAAAAGAAATGAAGGGTCAAAGACACTGAATGACCCTAGACCCCAAGATTAAGGAAATATTGACTTGATCGACAAGGAATAAAATACGGGGAGACATGACACTCAAACTATACAGAATATACATGAAACCTTAATTCTATTCATCAATAAATAGCCTTTTGGACCCTATTTTATTTTTATTTTTACACGCATCAAATAATAAAACCCTCAACATGAAACTTGCACATGAAAATACAAAGAAAATACAAAATCAATATAATATAAAAATAATACACAGTTCACCCAAGACATACAGATTAAAAAGCCGCAGACGAAACTTCACAGACATATATCTCCTCCATACATACTCAACATTTATCAAACCCATCTTTTTTATTTTTTTTAAATTTAATTATATATCTACTGAACGTGGTTTCATTAAAAATAGAGCTAAGATGAAAAAGTTGGCTTTTGGGTCCTTACTGTAATGTATACATGTCAACTTATTCATTTTTTTATATTTTTTTAGCTTTTTGTATATTTTTATATACTTTTAAATATTATACAAAATACATTTGAATAGTAAACATAAATAAATACATTAAAATCACATTAAAACAAATAAGGAATTAAAATATACAGGTAAACTATACCTATAATATATATACCTATATTTATTTAAGTAAATAAATAAAATCACAAAAATAACTTAAAATATGTAAATGTGTATTTAAACTTATTATAAATATATAAAATATATGTATATAATAATAAAATATAAAATATCAAATAAAAATAAAATACCTAAAATATAGGTAAATATACCTATCTATATGCATGTAAATATTAACACCCAATAAATAGTATAATAAAAATAAATAAAAATTCTCTAAAAGTAAAAACACTACATAAAACAATAAACATTTTTTAGTGTTTTGACATTTATTTAATAAATTCGTTTGTTATTTTTTTGATTTAATGAGGGATTTATTTCCTTGAATTTCTTGGTTGGTCCACGCGGACCAACCAAAGCTCTTCGACTGGTGACCTTTAGTCAATTGTCCTTTCTTCCTAGTCTCCCCGTTAGTTCTCATGGGTACTGTTTCTTCTCCCATTTCTTACTCCACCTCCACTCCACCATATCCCTCAAGACTTCCACCTTCTTACAACCCTCACCTTCCTCCATCACGCTAGCTTCATAGCATCCACCAACCACGCTTGATCTGCACACCATCTCCCATTGAACTTCGCCCCTCACCATGTTTTATAAATAAGACCCAATCCCAACCTTTTTTTATTTTGACCCTCATTTCCTCCCAAAACCCCAATAGGAACCTTAGGGTTGATTGATCTTGGTGACATCAAGTTCGTCCCCTCCTTGTCAACGTGGAGAAGGGATGAATCGCGGTGATCCAAAGTCCACTGGAGCTCCTCCGACGAGCCTTCCTCTGCTCCCTGAAATAGTCAAGTTCAAGCTGCTTTCTTTAACATTTTAGTTAGAATTTTATTCCTGCATCTTAGCATAGATATTAGTTTAAATAATTAGTTCTTAACCTAGTGTAATTTAGATATTTCAAGTTTACTGGAGCCTTAGGCTCCAGCTTGATTCCACTGTAATATGGCACTGCTTCGACCCATTTTCACCTTATCCTCCATCCCCTACGCATTATCCGTCATGTCCCCCTTCCATATCACTCGAATCGTGTCCTGATCGGAGCATCGAGGCTCCTCCACCCTCCACCAGAGCTTCCTCATCTCCTCCATTCACGTGCTTCCCAGCTTCAACACAGGGTCGAGGAGGATCGCCTCAAGCCCCTCTACATTTTGGTGTAGGTATCTGGACTCAAGGACCCACCTGGAGCTCTCTCGAACCTCATCTTCCGCTCCAGGTCAGGCTGGACCATCGAAGACCCCAGGTCCCATTCGACGAGACCTGGAATCTGTTGGAGGCTACCTATAGGTGCGACTAGAGCCCATGAAGGATTGGACTTATCAGCGTCAAGATTGGATGCCAGCGGTGCAAGAAGCGACGAATTGAAGTTTACCCAAGCCATGTTCTTGTGATGCTCTTTGTGAACTCTCGAATACCGTCAGATCAAGAGCGGAGTCCAGATCTAATCTGGGCCCCTGATTTTAGCCGAAAGAGGCGTGTGTCTCTAGCCATGGATCGAAGTTAAGTGCGCCTATGTGGCAATATCAAGACCGTCCGATGGCACGCCTTATGTGGTAAATATTAGCCATGTCGTGTCGCTTTTTGGATTTATTTGCTAGCCCTGTAAATATTTTATTTGGTGTTAATTTTTTTTGTAAATTTTACATAGGAACCCTTGAACTCTGTTTATATTCCACCTTGATCTCGTGCCAGTTGTCAAAAAGGGGTTGAGCTAGTCTAGTGTTCCACACAAGGCGAGAACACTACCGTTGAGGTGACCGAAGACGAACCCCAAGATTCAGACAACAATCAACCCACACAATATGAATGAAGCCATCAAAGTGAAGTGAGTCAAAAATTATTTTATTTTATCTCTACGAAATACACATATAGTGAATAAGTGCAGAGTGTCGAACCACAAAGAACAAATATCATAGATAGAGGAATCACAATTAATTATTGTAATCGATTTTAATTCCTGATTATTTAATTCTCTTATTTCTTTATTTGTGGTATTTTTATGGGATTTAATTATACTTAAATTTTATGGATTTTCAATGTTTTATATTTTATATTTTAAATTTTATAAATTTTATTTTATTTTTAATTTTTAGTTTCTTTTTTCTTTTTAAAGATATAATATATTTATATATATGTATATATCCATGTAGAGATAATAATAGTAATAGATATAATATTGTAGTATAAATAATAAATAAATATATATTTATATAAATACAAAAAATATAACTAAGAACAACCCTTTTTATTTTTTAAGGTTTTAAATATATTTATAGGCATTTATAAATAAGAATAGAATAATAAGTATATAAGTAAATATAAGTATATAAAGTGTGTATATATAGGTTTTATATTTGTAAATATAGCTAAAATTACTCAAAATTTACAAAATAAAATGTTATTGTATTTTTCTAGTTTTTCTCTATTTTATGTTTTTTCTTATAATTTTTAATAACTTTTTGTATTTTTTCAATTGATTAAATATTGCAAAACATTAGCTATAATTAATAGGTCAAATTGTTCTAGGTTTTAAAGATAGATAAATATTTCAAAAATTCCTAAACCAATTTTAATATATACTATATAATATAAGAAAATACAACACACAACTAGATTTTTAGGATACTATATGTTTTTTGCTAATTTTTTAAATTAGGAGGGTTTTTTATTTTTAGTGTTTTCTTTTTAGATTTTTTTTGCAATTTTTGATCTGGAGTTGTAATACATAGTAATATATAATATATATTTTTTTGGAAATTTTAAATAAGGTTTTATATTTTTTGTTTTTTATAGTTAAGTTGTGAATAAATAGCTCTCTAATGATTTTTAATAATTAGAAAAACACAATAAAAAGCTAAATAAATTTCATCTGTGACAAGCATAACATAAAGCATTTACTACATTTTTTTTCAAAATTTTACAAGAACAGAAGTTATTAAAACAAAATAGAAATGCAACAAAATAAAAAAAAAGGCATGGTAGGGGTTTTTTGCAATTAAAATAAATGTTAGGAGATGCATGCAAAATTTCCAAAAGTTTTTATACTAATATACAAATTTAAGGGTTAAAACAAAAAACAAAACCTGTTAGGGTTAATATGCAAAATGTACATCGCCTCACGTAAGGTACGATGACTAAGTGCGGATACGGTGAAGTTCGGAGTTCTTTTTACAAATTACACAAAAACTATTACACAATAGAGGAAAGATTGAATACTAAAATGGAATACAAAAATTCCCAAGGATTTAAATGCAAAATACCCAAATTAGGCATGCGATTCAATGGTGCGTATTCTTCCACTCATCCACGTGTCGCACTGCTGATGGTCGATACCCCTTCACATATGAAGGGGCAAGATTAGTTTTGGGATTCCATCGAATGACTGAGGAAATCCTTCATCGGATGGCTCTGATTAAGCCCGGTGCATGTTCATCATCAGACGGTGGAGAATCTACCTGGATGAACTTCGAAGAACTACCCCATGAGGTTGCTTAGATCTGTCATATCTCTCGAGCTATAAAAAGTCAGGGACAAGGCTGAGAGGACACCGCATCTACTGGTGGAGCTAACAAGGTCTAGGCCCCATCGATGGGTGCTAGGAGGTCGAGGAAGAAGTCTCAGCACCTGGGATCCTGTACAACATCGAATAGCAACTAGGAGGGACCTTGGAGGTTCGGACATGCACCAAAAACTTAGGGGACCTAGGGCCAAGGTTTTGACCCGCCTTCTTGGGTGAATGGAATCAAAGTGAGGTGGGTGGCGAGGTCCGACGATGATGACAGAGTTGGACCTTGAAGACCTGATCTAGGACTGATGTGGGTGAATGGAGATGGTCTGGAATTGGAGAAGGTGAAGGGGAGAGAAATGGATGTGGACGAGAGCTCGAAACAAGGCTGGAACAACAGAGACGATGGCCATAGCTCTAGAGCTCTGATGAACTTAGATTAGCCTAAATCTACACTAAAACAACGGAAAATGCACCAGATAAAAACTAGAAATAAATGTTCAGATCAAAGACTATTTAGAAAGCGATTAAAGAATAGTTCAACTAGAGTTGGGGGGGCCAAGGAGCAGAACCACACTAAGCGAATCTCCAGTGGTGGTTGGAACCACATTTAAGCCTCGATCTGCCTCACTGTGGAACGTGGCTCGCAACCTCCTGTCACAAGGAGCTCCGCCATAGTGTGGATCCAAGGGGATACGATCAAGATTAAAAAACAAAAAATGATGAGAATGAGACATCATATACATGCAATGTTGGACTAGAGTTTAAGCGTGAATTGAGTCTTGTACGAGGAAGGAAGGTGTTCGACGCGATGGAGGGATGAAAGAGGGAGAAGTTTCATGAAGGAAGTGATGTGCCTCGAGTCATGTATCATGGGAAAAAATTTGAACAAAGAGGGGTCTAGAGCCTGACAGACGCAAACTTAGGGAGCAAGGACAGTTGACCCGAGGTCAGCTTTCCTTGGGCCCCTATTGGTCCACATAAGACACAAAATGAAAGAATCATGATGAAAATATTAAATAAACGAAAATAAAATGGAAAATGAATTAATTAAATAAGAGTAAAAACATAAAAATTGTTTTATGTAGTATTTATTATGATTTTTAATAAAATTTGCAAGTTAATTATTATGTATTAATATTTACATGTATACTTATCGGTATATTTACCCGTATTTACGATATTTTATTCTTATTTTGTATTTTAACTTTCATTATTTTATATACATGACTTATATATGTAAAACTCTTTTAGATACATCTTTATATATTTTTATTGTATTTTCTTATTTTATTTATTTACATGAATAAATAAATATATGTATATCATATGTATAGGATACCTATATATTAAAGTACATTATTTATTTTAATGTATTTTTAATGCATTTATTCTAATTTAATTGTTGAAATGTGTTTTATGCAATATTTACAATTTATAAAAATATAAATAATAATATATTGATATTGTATACATGTATATTGCACAATGAGGGCTCAAAAGCCAACTTTTGCATCTTAACTCTAAATTAAATGAAACCACCTTCATTAAATAGATAATTTAATTTTATGAACAATAAAAGTGGGTTTGGTCAATTTTGGGTATGTGTGCAGAAGATACATATCTGCAAAATTTTCTTTGTGGCTTTTTATTTTGTGTGTCCCAGGCATGCTGTGCATTATTTTTGGAATGAATCAATATTGTATTTATCTTTGTATTTTTATGTACAGTTTATATAGAGGGTTTTATTCTTTAATGTATAAAATTAAGAAAATAAAATAAGCCCCAAAGCCAGTTATATGAAAAAGAATTAGGGTTTTAGTTATATTATCTATACAATTTCTTTAAAGAATTAGGGTTTTATTCTTTAAAGTATAAAATTAATAAAATAAAATAAGCCACAAAGCCTGTTATATGAAAAAGAATTAGGGTTTTAGTTGTATTATCTGTACAATTTCTCTGCCTTATCTCCCCCTTCTTTATTCATTGTCGACCAAGTCATCAAGATGACCGAGTCTCAGGGTTTAGGGTCATTCAGTGTCTTTGACATTTCATTCTTTTTCTTTTCTTTCCTGTATTCTTTTATTTTAGTATTAAATATAATATTTTATACATTATTTAAGTGTTAATCATTGAGTATTATTTTGCACAAATTAATGTTATATACATGCACTTAGCTAGGGATTTAAGGCCAAAATGAAAGAATAAAGGTGATGAAGTAGAGATTCATCACGAGCTCACCTCTCGTGCATCAACATGTGAGGCGATGCTATTTTGTAACTAAGCCCCTCTGGATTTAGTTATTATGTTTAGTCTTTAAAATTGTGAAATTAGTGTTAAACATTTGGGGAAATTGCACGCAAAACCATGTAATGTATTTTTATTGCAAAATACCCCTTTTATGTCGTGTATTTTATTTCTTTTTATTAAATAGATCTTGTATGCTAAAAAATATGGGAAATATGGTAGACCACTAACATGATGCTAATTCACGCTCAAATTTTTATTTAGGCCTTTATTGTATTTTCTCATTTATTAAAAATCCAATAGGAACTATTTATTCCCTATTTACATATAAATATCCAAAAAATATATAACCAACTTTAAAAAATCCAAAAAATATAGTATATACATTAGAGGAAAGGGACCCTGCTCTACAAAGCAGAGAACCTCCCTGCTGCACTGATCTTAACCATCCATCATGCGTTTGCCTTCACCGTTGGATCCAAAGACGAAGGACCCCCACCTCTCCATACGAAGAACCCCTCCCAGCCCTACTTGCTCTCTTCCTCCCCGTACGACCTCTCTAGACGTCTCCACTGACCTGCCTCCTCCCTCATCTCGCGCCTCCACTGCCCTACTGTTCACCGATCGGGATAGGCAGTTCCCGTGTCCATATTTGAATAAGATAAGCATGAGCAAAAGAAAAGACAAAATAAGAATCACGGAACATGCATACATTCTACCAAGTATTTTTACTACCATCTTTAACAATAATGATCATAAAAACGGTAGGAATTGGTCATGTATTTGTGGATAAGTGTCATCTACGTTTCTGAACTTTTCCTTTTCCAGAAGGCCATGTTTTTCTAATGTAAATAAGCCAGATATTTTGTATCCAATACTTCAGAATCAATAATATATCACCCATTATTTTGATACAATACATGTGTTTAAAGTTCAAAAGCATAGGCTCTTAATTCCCTACTCACTTAGCAAAATGGCCATTGCTTGACATATGTCAAGGCTCTAAGCACCTGCTTGTTCCAGCAGAATTCTTGTTCTCAATCACGAGATTTATTCCAATTATATCGTTTTTTACAGCTTGGAAAAGAATGTTCATTCTAGTTGGATCAGTTCTCGCAGATGGTTTCATTTGCTATGATCTAATTAGTTATTCTCGTTCCAATTGGATCAGTTCTGGCATATGTTAAGGCCGCACATGAGAGGGGGATAGCTCGCACAGGGAGCATGCAACGCTGGAAGGCGCACAAAGGAAGCAGGCAACGCTGAAGGGCTCGCATAGGGCGGGGGCCGCACTGGAGGGCTTGCACAGGGAGGGGGGGCAGCGCTGGAGGGTGCGCATTGTTCGAGACCGTTGACCAGTCAGACGGTGGAGGTGTGAGATGGGGGACGAGGCCGGCCGGTGGAGGCGTCTAGAGAGGTCGCACAAGGAGGAAGAGAGCAAGTAGGGTTGGGAGGGGTTCTTCATATGGAGAGGTGGGGGGCCTTCGTCTTTGGATCGAACGGTGAAGGCAAATGAGTGACAGACAGTTAAGATCAGTGCAACAGGGAGGTTCTCTGCTTTGTAGACCAGGGTCCCTTTCCTCTGTATATTACTATTATTATATCTACACCCCAAAAATAAAAAAAATATAAAAAGAAAACCTTAAAAATTACAAAACCTTAAAACACTATAAAAATCAATAAAAATTCCATAAAAGCCAAAACAAAGTTTTCTATTCTATATTTTTGTTTATATTATATAGTGTACATTAAAAATAGTTTTAGGAAATTTTGGACTTATTATCTATTTTAATACCTAAAACAATTCAGTTAATTTATTGTATTCACTGGTTTGGACATTTTGATATATTTAAAACATGTAAAAATTAGCAAAAAATATATAAAAATAAAAATTAGAGAAAAATTTAAAAAAATACAAAAAAACATTTTATTTTCTAAATTTTGACTATATTTATGTATTTAAATTACAAAATCCTGTATATACTATATATACCTTAATACACACACACACACACTACATATTATTATTATTTATAAAATATATATTAAATTTAAAACCATAAAAAAATAAAAAGGAGCGATCCTTTATATATTTATATGTATATATATTTCTTATATATTATTGATAATATCTATATTATTATTATCATATCTACATATATATTTTATACCTTAAAAATAAAAAAAGAAACAAAAACTTGCAAAATTAAAATGAAAATTAAAATTTAAAAATTTTAAAACTTAAAAAATATAAAATAATAAAAAATCCATAAAAATAATTATAATTAAAACCCATGAAAAATCAAAAGGGATAAAAAATACAAAAAATATTATCATTGATTTTCTTAATTAATAATAATTATACATATCTCCCATGCTCTCAGTGGTTTGATCCGTACTACTTTGTCACTATACACATTTTGGAGGGTGTAATAAATTTCACCTCGCATTTTATTCATGGTTTAATCTATATCGTGTGTTGATTGTTTGTCTGAGCAGATTGTTGAGTTCCAAGAGCCGAGACAGACGCCGATACCGATTGTTGGATCCGACTTGTCAGACACCGCGGGCCTCTATGATCAGACGTTAGGAGCTTTGATATATTATGTTCAACAAAATGACACCATTTCCGGAGAGACGTCGATACCTGACTTGTCAGACATCGCGGGCCTCCAAGATCGGACGTTAGGAACCTCGATATATTTTGTTCAACAAAATGACGCCATTGCTAGGGAGCAACACGTAAGATAGTGTATACCTAGTTGTGAATACATCCATCCATCCATCCATCCATCCATCCATCCATCCATACATACATACATACATACATACATACATACATATATATGTGTGTGTGCGCGCGCGCGCGTGTGCGTATGTGCATGCGTGCGGGCGCGTGTTTTTATTTCTTTTTCAAATAATTATTTATCTGTTCTGACCATTTCTATTATTGACTTCTTTGCAATGGCTCACTATGCGAGGACTGTCTTTTAGGTGGATGAAGCAACCAAGCAGAGCGGAGACTGGCTTTCATCGATGAGCCGGTAGGAGAGAGCAAGAAGGATACAAGGAGAGAATTCATAGCAATATTGCATTACTGTATATTTTATGCTATTTTTGTAAGTGAAAGACTATTCGTAATTTGTAATAATACGTGGACTTGAACACTTGGACACCATACATGTCTATTTTACCAAGTGTTTGCTCACTTGGGGGCCCACGCAATTTTTATAGTTTTCTTCACCTTCTACCTTTTGTTCTTATTATTTTTCCACTTATTTTTCTTTGTTTCCTATGATTTGAGTTTTTCACCTTTCTTTTATTTATTTTATGTGAATGAGCCTTTGGATTTTTAGGATTGCTTGATCGATTAACTTAGTCACACGTCCCTAATATTGCATGTTCGTATAGTCTCCATGCTCGGACCTTAGTTAAATTAAATTGGTGCTTCACGCTAATAGCAATTCCTGCTTAGGGCAATTTCATCGGCTTGTATACTACATGTAGTGTAATTTAAATTTATTGTCTTGCATCCCGCATGGAGAGAGATGGGAAGCGTTGCAAGTCTTCTATATGAGAATTCATCATTTTGATATAAGGGTGAGATTACCATCCTAGTGTCGCCTTGTATTGCTTTCCGCTATGTCCCTTTATTTTTATTCACATAGATTTTAAAGAAAATTCAAAAAATCAGTAGGCGATTATTGTCTTAAAAAATGCCCCCAAAAATTGAAAATAAAATAAAATAAAATAAAGGAACTACTAATAAAACTTTGACCCTAAATAAAATTTGTAACATACTTTATTGAATTAGGTCCATAAAGCCCATATTATTTTCAGGTACACTCCAGACATAGTGAGGCACGACCCTAGGACATAGAGCCAAAATCTCAGCCCGGGTACTGCCCTATTGTTGACTGGATTCACGAAGTATTGACGCTTCTATCGTACGTGGACGAGTAGGGCTTTGTTTGCTTATTGACTTAGTCTGAAGTATTAATCTTAGGCCATCCCCTCACTAGGGTGTTTGTCTCATCGTCCCGCATCCGAGTGCTTCGCAAGGGGGAAGTATCGATTTTGCCTATCAGCTTCCTCCTATATTCTTTAGTTAAGTAGTGGATCCGGACCCAATAGTAAGGATTTGCATAATCTCATTGATTTTCAACAAATGGGGTTCAACAAATATTGAAAACTACAGACCCATAAGTTTGACCAATCTTCCAATCCGTATCATCTCCAAGGCTATATCAAACAGACATGCTCCTTTTCCTGCGAGTGCAATTCCGCCCACCTAATACGCATTTTTACAAAATCGTGCAGCGGGCATGGGTGGAGCCAGGAGTTTTGTATAGGTGGAGCTAAATTTTAATAAATCAAAATACATATATTAGTAATTCAAAACTTTATTGTTGAGTTATATTATTGAAAAAAGAAATAAGGGAAATATAAATAATTTAATAAGGCAACACACACAATATGATATCTATATTCATATAGCAAAAAATATAACATTATGTGTATCCATATCTTCAAAAATTAAACAATATTCACAAGAGTTTAAGATCCATGTTATATATATATATATATATATATATTAACTTGAGAAAAAAATTATAAATATTTTAAACTCAACAAGCCATCTGAAATTTATAGATGATGATAATAATTTAAGATTGATTATACACCCATCTAAGCTATTATTACCTCCAAGAAGATGCTAGCACGGCAATGCACTGTGAAATTTGGGGGATTGAGGATCCTTGAGAATTAAGATTTGACAAACTCAATCTGGAAAGATTAGGGATGAAAATGGATCGGATATGGATTGGATATGCCTATTTCCATATCCATTTTCACTTAGTCTCTATTGAATACAAATACAGATATGGACTTAGGGAACCATATCCTAACATAATTGAAAATGAATTCAAGTCGAATACGAATCTGAATCTAATAAAGAGTGAATAGAAATATTAGTTGACTTAAACTTGAATAAGATTATATGACTAGATAAATAAATAATGAATTTGAGTCGAATTATTATCAACCAACAAGTGATTTTAAAAAGATCACATTAATATATACATAATATAAACATAATGATAAAAATATTTAGCCAATAAATTAAAGTTGTAATCTAGGGCTGCTCTATAGATATAGTCATCGAGGGGTTGAAGCCAACACGAGGCTTGTCCTATTATGATTCTTGCGAAATTGTTGAGACAAAAGGCATACTTGTCATTAAAGGTTGAGGGGATGCATGAAATTGGGTAATGGGAAATAAGTTGGTTCAATTATCTACAAAACACAATATATTATACTCTATTGTGTTATATGTATATATTCATTCTCAGATATTTGAATCTGGATCTTATCAGTGTTACCGTATCTATATCTATCAGAAATTTTTTTGAGTCGATATCCATATCAATTCATATTCGATTAATATTTGAATATTGATATCCATATTCGATAACTTTTCGAATATGATTATCAGTTATTTTGATATATTCATATCAATTTTCATCACTATGAAAGAAGCATCGTCTCGATTAAAAGGATTGATTTCAGAGAGTTGGAGATTATGGAGAGAGGGGATGTTGGATTAGGATTTATATAATCGATTAAGAGGCCATCATTACTACAAGTTCTTCATGGAACAATGAGATTTCAATTAGAGATGGAATTTGTAACGTCAATTGGAGAAAAAGAATATTAGAAGGATATTGGAATTTGGAGAGGAGCTGACTATTTCTTGTTGTGCTGGAAGGGCATAAAAAAGGGTTTCAAAATTTAAAGGGGCGTAGCTTCCTCTTTTACAGGAAATGACAAATTGTGAATTTTGGAAAAAATGATGGGGGGGGGGGGGTATTTCATACACAATCTCTAATTTGTGAGGGGGCCATGACCCCTACACGCCCCCTTTCCCTCCGTCACTAACAGCGGGGGACACCTTAATTGTTACTTCTGCTATTATAAATGAGTGGGACTGCTTAGGTACCCAAGCACTCATCCTCAAAATTGACTTTCATAAAACCTTCGATACATTACGATGGACTTTTATCATTAGGGTCCTTAAGGCGACAAATTACCATGATATCTTCAACAAGTGGATAAGGGCTTTCTTGGAAACCTCGGGCATATCCTTCAAGGTCAATGGGAGTTCATTGGGTTTCCTGCATCCAGCTCGAGGTGTTAGACAAGATGACCCTGTGTCACCGTTTATTTTCATTCACTCTCTCTCGGTCCTTGACATGATGTTGGCGAAATTGGCTGAGGGTGGAAAATTCAGAGGGTTTATTTGAAAAGGGATGGATACCATGATCACCAATGTCCAATTTACCGACGACCTTCTCATCTTCTTGTACAACTAGGAAGATCTTAAAAGTGTGTTCACAAACCTAAAGTTTTTTAGTAATATTTCGGGCCTCGAAGTAAATCATAGGAAATCAGCCTTCTATAGATTAAACTTACCTTGTAAATATTACACAGACAAAAGCAATTCTTGACTGGAATGAAAGATCCTTCCCAGTGGAATATTTAGGATTCCTGTTACCTAAAAAGAGGATGATGACTAAAGATTGGTCGATTATTGTTGCGAAATTCTCACCCAAACTCCAAGACTGGAAAGCAAACATCCTCCCTCTCCCAACAAGAGTTACTCTTCTAAATTCCATAAAAATACCCACTCCTATAGTCATTCACATGATGTCTTGCCTAAAGATATCTATAAGAATCAAAAAGATTGACAAGATAAAGCGCAGATTTATTTGGGCAGGTAATTCATCATTGAAACTTACATCAAAGGGGGCTTGGTCCAAGGTAGCTTGTCCCACCTCAAACGATGGTTATGGCATATTAAATCTTAGTTTGTTCAACAACACTCTCCTTGATTTTACTAAGCGCCACACATTTCTGCGGTGGACCAATTGTCCTTCATGAGGGCCAAAAAAGAACACATTCTTCAGTATGGAAAATCATCATCAAGGGTTCCTCTTCACTTCATCCGGTTCTCTGTAAGGAGCTGGGTTGTGGGGTCACTTCTTCCACGTGAAAAGATAACTTAAAGTAGAAACAAACCCCTTCAACACACCTTCTTTGGGATATGGCCATATGCGAAGAACCACAACATCTCCGCGCTCGAAGGATTGAAATTTTGGAAAGCCAGATTGAATTGGTTCAAAGCTTTACAAAATCACCTTCCATTGGGCTTATGGAGGTCGGCGAGTAGACTAAAGTTAGCCATAGAAGAAATCCATAGAGTCGTTCATGTAAATAAAATCGATCACACCGGATACCCCAATATCGACCTTCCACGTCGTCAAACAATTACCAAAAAAATATAGGGATTTTTACCCGACAGACCCTATAAACGTTACTAATTGCCTCTACAACCTTTTGCATCACATAATTACCCCATCGACCCTATAAATTATCCCAAGAACCCTCACGAGCTTCAAACAGAATAACCGCAAGGTTCATGTGGTAAGAGTTGGCAAGTTTACGAGATCGAGGGGGAAATTATGTTGTTTCAAAGGTCGTGGAGGTAATTGACAAAGTTTATAGGGTCTGTCGGGTAAAAATCCCAAAAATATGTATCCACTATTTGTTGATGGAGGAATTAAATCTTTCATACATGAAATTTCATAAAACAGTATTTGGAGTCAAGAGTTTACCACTTTCTACAGTTATTTGCTCACAAAGAGATAGATTACGAAGCAACATCATCTAGAGAAAATGAATATTTCATCTATAAATAAATGCTATCTTTGCAAGAAACATCTTGAAAATTACTTGCACCTCTTCAATAAATGTGAAATATTAAATCTATATATAGAAAATACGGTCCTGAACTTGATTTTGAAAACTTCTTTAAATTAATCACCATGAAAATCAAGATGAATTTGAACAATGATGACTGTCAACGTTTGACAGTCAAATCGACGGCATGGTGGTTAATTTGGAAAGAGCGTTGTAATCTTGCATATAATGACATACCGATCAATACCACAAAATTGATTACAGAAGCTTTGTTAATTTATGCTATCACTACAAGAAAAACGAGTTGTGGTCACGCAGAAACTTTTGACCACGATAATTATATGGCCACTAGTTTCTCGTAGCTACAATTCCGTGATCAAAGTATTCAAATATGTAAGCAGGATATTCACGCAAGAGCCGTGATCACGACAAGTTTTGTGGTTACTTGCATGGGTCACGGCATATTCATGCTTAGAGAACTCTCACGACGAGATTTGTAGCTACGGCTACTGGCCCACGGCGTGTTGTTGCCAGGACCCAATTCTATAGCCACAAGCCCCACATCCATAGGCATAGTTCCGTAACCACAACTTGTTTTCCTTATAGTGTATTACAACAGGATACAAAATCGAAACTGATTTGGAGGATCCGTCAAATGTATATTCGTAAATAAACATCGATCTAGATCTATACGGTTCATGATGGTGACTGCTAAGTTCGACTTCTGTAGGGATTCTGGATCTGGGTGCATCGCCGACCTCTCGTGGCTACAGTGCAAGCGAGGAACACTAGACTTGAAGATAGATCATGGATGCTGCAAAGATTCAAAGTTGTTGATGAATGATCTGATCGCTAACTTCTTGTTCTACGGGTTTGGGGATGTGGGAGTGGGTTCTCTGTTGTGATGATGTAGTGTTGTAGCGCACCACAGCCGCTCGATCATGAGCATGATTGAGCGGCTGTGGTGCGCTACAACACTACATTACTACAACAGACGATCCACGCGCGGGAATGTTGTCTAGACCTAAATGGTTTCTGCTTTATTTTTGGTATTCTGCTATCTTTCCACCCACAAATTGCCGTAATTTGGCCTTTTTACTCTAGCATCAGATGAATGAACTTGAACATTTTCGAAAAAAAGGTAGTTCTGAATGATATGAATCGATCACTCTTCTCCTTCAAATCAAACAGCACTTCTCAACCGAAATGGAGAAAATATAAACTTCTCTAACAATTCAGCATCTTATTACTGTTCCATTTAATTTTTGTTGCAACGTAGCAGACGATTGTAACAGAAGCCAAAGTCTCAAAGGACACAGATGTGGAGCTCCAGAGAAAGAGGCAGCAATCAGAAGTAGCGAGGAGCTCATTAATTCTCAGGCTGCTGTGGGTCCTAGAGGAGCCGGAGCAGCAGCTGGAGGAGTGGATGGGATGCTAGTATGCGGTGGCGGTGGAGCAGCACTCGTAGCCGCATCGCAGTACCCTCTGAGAATGTCAGCCTCCTCGGCCGTGAAGCCGAGAGCCGTGAACATGCTGGGCCAGCACTGATGCGTGATCGCGCGTATCGCCCTGCAGCAATCCTGGCCGAGATACGATTCCCCGTTGAGAAAGAAGAGGATTATCTCGTTCGTGCACGACCGCAGCTCCAGCATCGCCGTCCAGCACTCCGTCTTGATCACCTCGTGGCTCCGATGGTGATCAAGTAGTACGTCTCCGGCTGCCACGAGGCCGGAGAAGAAGAGGAGGGCAATGCACGGAGACAATTTCTTAGAGCAGATTGCCATAGCAGGAAGTGTGTGTGTGTTTCTGAGAGAAAGAGACGAGTTGATGAGTGGAAGGACATGGATTGCTTATAAGCTCGTGGTTTGCTTGCAGTTTTTTTACGTGGGAAGCCAAAAGGGCTGCACATTTGATACATATCTATGACGAGGAGTCATTGGATAGTGAATCAAATAAACATTTACTATGTATATATAATGTTTATTCTTTGGTAACGTCAATGGGAAGTCTGTAAGGTTTTATCTCGATGAACTGGAGCTGATCTTTCATTTATGCCAAGAAGCAAATCTTAAGAACGTTATTACCCAGAAGCTGCAATGTGTATTAATTCCCATTAACAAACGATCGAGAACGAATTTCTGATGATCAGACCAATCGAGTTCGTGGAATTTTGTCATAGCAAGATTAAAAGATAACCTTTGTTATATGATTCATTGCTAAGACTATATCAATGAATGCACTAATCGTTGGGAACTTAAAGAAGCAAGCAACGAATATTATTTGTTGTTATATCTTTAACTATGGATGATATATCAATGAATTTTCAATTATTTATTGCCTTATGTCCATTTTGTTGTAGCGTTAGTATATCTGCACTGCAAAATAGAGCTGACATCGAGGTAAAAAAATAATAAATATGAACGTTCCATGTCGTTAAGTTCTAACAAAAGTATAAGGACATATCTCATGAACCGGATCTTCTTAACCAGACCAACTCATTACAGCAAAAATCGATCTATGATGGCGTTTTTTTTAAATGCGTCATTATATAGTCCGTTCCTCTGGATGGAGTGGCATTAGCAGCAACATGATCCTCTCTAGGGATGAAAACGGTTGGATTCAGATATGAATATAGGTATAATCATATCTTTATCTATTTTAAAATACGAATACGAATATTGACGGATGTCAAAAAATGTGTTACAATATCCTTAGAAACGAATACGAATGTAAAAAGAATACGAATCGGATAAGTAACTAAAATATACATATTTAGGATGGTTTACACATAAAATAAATATACCGAATTAGTAATTTCATAACAATTATATAAATGGTAAATGAAATCATAAAATATTGTTATGTACAATTATAAATAAATATATTGCTATACTTTTGTACAAAAATTAATATATAAATACAAATATGAATATTAGTGAATGTCAATATCCATCGATTATCCAAATATATATAAAATGATAGATACAAAAATATTCACATTCTCTCTCCCCGACCGCAGCCCCTTAGGACCTGTTTGGGTCCCGGGGTAAACTCCCCAAAGGGGAGTTTATCCCCCTTAACCCACTTCCCCCCTCTCATGTGTGGGCCCCACTTTATTCCTTTTTTTAAAAAAAATAAATAAATCAAATTTACATCATCAATCCTATCAAAAAATAATATATTATACCATCATATCATATAAAAATTATAAATTACTCCACTTTACTTTTCCAAACTTCAATACAATCACATCACAATAAATACTCACTTTTTCAAACTTAAATACAATCATATCAAACAAACCCACTTCTAATCCACCCACAGTTTAACACTTTATCCAAACACCAAAACCTAAAAATGGGTTACTCTCTACCAGTTTAACCCGCCTTAACCCGTTAACCAAACACACCCTTACAACCAACACTTATGGGAACTCGCCCATCTGCGAGCATTAGAGCCGTGAGCACATCAGCAGGCAGAGGAGTTCCTTACCTGAGAGCCCCACCTTCGACCCCGTTCACATCTCCAGGGTCTACATCGGAGGTGAAGGACTCATCTTCTCCAACTCCTTCAAAATCAGAGGCACCTTCCCGAACTTCGTTCCAGTCCGCCACATCACTAGAGCAACCCGAGCCTACGATACCTTCCCCCATTGGAAAGCGGTTTCGTCGGAGATCCTTCCTGGACGACCTCCACCTCACGGCAACAGAAGCTCGAAAGATGGAGGGAGAGGGGTCTCCAAGATGATGGAGAGGAGGGGGATGTGGGGTTTTTGTTTGTTTATTACTGGCCATTGGACAAGGTATGTTAGATTAACTCAATAATCTTCTGCGTGCGTGCATGCGTACTTGGGCACGTGGGTGCGTGTGCGTGCGTGGGTGCTTGTGTGCGTGGGTGCGTGTGACCTTTCAAATAGGACTTCACCCTTCCATCCTTAAGGAAGGCCAACAATCGTAGCCAGTGGATTCAAATCTAACGTCATCGTTAATTTATTTACTCAAAAGGGCATTTTGGTCATCATCTTTTGCATTAATTATGCACGCCAATTAATAAATCAAAATACTAAATTTAGTTAGTTTTATTTTTGGTATTTTTCATAATACCATATTTAAATAATATTCAGTTTTGTTCTGGGCAACATTACGTAGGGCATATGTTTGTATCCTCACAGTTTTTTTGTATAACTCATGGTTTCTTTTGTAATGATTGTATGTTCTTTTGTAGAATCCGTGGTTCATTCAAAAATGGTCAGTTTTTTTGTAAATTTTGCATGATTCTTTGTATAATACAATTCATATTCTCAATGAATGTGGTTCTTTGTAACAATTGTATGGTTTTTGTATAATAAAATTTGTATGGTTTTTTTTAAAAATGCGGTAGTCATTCACGCTTATTTGATGATTAAATACGAACCAAATATGTATAATGCACATCTAAAATTTAAAATGCAGACCCAAAATGTAAAATGAACATTAAATATACAAGATATATAAAAAATTATATTTTTCATTCGCAAGCAATTGAAATGTAAAAATACATAACGAATATATATAATACATATCATAATTATGTAATACACATCAATATAGTATATTACACATCAATATTGTATCAAACTGCGAATTGTTCTTCCTCCAGAAATGGGTGCAACACTTTTTTTTATCATTGTCGCTTGCATGAATAACTTCTACGATAGTCACCACCACTCCAGCGTAGTCCTTGGACAGATCTCCCACCATCCAGGTTGGACCGACACGTTGTGATTGGCGTCTGCATGAAGAACTTTGCAGCGGTTAGAGATCCCTATCAATCTTGAATCATATAACATTAAAAACTCGGTGTAATTCGAAATCTGAATTCGAACGAACACCAAAACGACATCACCTCTTTCTGATAGCAATACTCAGCATCTGTCCAGCAGTCCTCCCCCTTGACGACGTCCGCAGACCATGCGAGGCTCGGGATGAAGCCGTTGTCGTGATCTCTATCTCTGTCTCTCTCAACAAATACAGACAAATGAATTGGAGAGAATGGATCTCTTTGGTGACGTGAATGGAAAATTGAGAGAAAGAGAGAGAGGGGCAATGTTAATGGCAAACTAGGAGAGAGTAACTAATGAAGAGATATTTTAGGTAGTTGCATACTATATTTAGATAATGAATAATGACCAAAATATGTTTATGATTAATAAATAATATTATTAACATACCTTTTTTGAATAACCGTGCGATTAATTACGAACAGATGGGATCGTCGGCCTTCTTTAGAGATGGAAGGACCATGTCCCATTTGAAAGATATCCTATATATATGGATTTAACGGGGCTGCCCCTGGGCAGCCAACATGGCTACCCCGCCCCTTATTTTCGATGTTTTTTTTTATTTTTTTGAAAAACATCACTGTGTATATTCATCCCTATATCCCTCCTATATGCCATTCAAAAATTTCGTCAGAAAAATAGACTCCTACGACCTCCATCAAGATAGTGGTCTATTTAACAAATAATGTTACCGTTAAAAAATGATTGTCTGGATGAAGGCCGTAGGAGTCTTTGTTCCTGACGAAATTCGAATGACATATAGGAGGGATATAGGGATGAATATATATGGTGATATTTTTTTAAAAAAAATAAAAAAATATTGAAAACGGTGCGGGGGCAGTCATGTTGTCTGCCTCAAGGGGGCAGTCCCATTAACCCCCCCTCTCTCTATATATATAGGGATTATCCAGAGAGTCCTGTGTCCATTTGGGTTGTGGTGAGCACCAAACGTGGGCTCGCCACGTGCATGTGTTGGTTCTATTTGGTAGGCGACGGTTTTGATAATAACAATATGCTTTGCATTATTAACATAATAAGAATTCGAGTTAAATCATTTCTTTAAAAATAGGTGGTCGATTTTAGTAAGATAAAAAATACACATTTAAATTATTGCCGGCATAAAGGTAAATTACTGATTATAATTATTGATTACTGATGGACGCGCTTTTTATCAAGGGTCTGAATATGTCGTCGTGGCGACCCTCAATAAAAGGCGAGTGATCAACAATTGACCCACAATCAAAGAATAAAACAATCAAGCTCAAAGGAAGTGTGAATCAATCTTTATTTACTCTACCATAAAATGTATAGGGAACAAGCATGTAGAGGTCGAACCACAGAGAGCAATACAAAAATGCATGAGCCTATATGTGCATACCAGTCATTCTTGAGTGAAGTGGGTCTCTTTTTTTTTTTTTTTTATTTTATCATTTTTTTATGCTTTTTATTTTGTTTTCATATTTATATATATATATATATATATTATTTTTTTTTATATTTTTTTATATATATATTATCTATATAGGGACATAGATATACATAGAATATATAATATAGGTATAGGGATATATATATATAGAGATAGGTGTGAGGCGAAAAAGATATATAGAGTACATAGATATATATTTATGCAAAATATAGTATCTACAAGAATTTTTTTTTTTTAATTTCAAAAAGGTCCTTAATATAGGACTATAAGAATAGCCGTATATAATTTGGGTTTTTAAAAATATCAAATAATACCCAAAATGGCCCAAATTAATTTTCACATACTAATAATGATATATAGATAATGATAAAAGAGAGAAATGTATTTTTAGGGTTTTTAAAGAGTTTTTCTAATTTTTATGTTGCTTTTGGGGTTTTATGATTTTTTTAATTTTCTTTTTCATATTTTTATGGTTTTTCATTTTCTGGACTCAATATATATATAAATATATCATGTATCATTTTTTTGGAATTTTTCAAAAACATTTTCTAATTTTTTTGTATTTTCTAATTTGAACAGTACAAAAATGGCTTCTTTTGCATTTTTAATAATTAGGAGAAATGCTGAAAAGGCAAACTAAAATATGTGCGTGAACATGCTTGGCATAGAGCACCTATCCTAATTTTTGTGGATGTTTAGAGGCCTTCTAAGTATTTTTAATAAATAGATAAAGACACAAAAATAAAGCAGCCTGGCAGGGGTATTTTTGCAAATAAAATAAGTTACAGGGGCTTCAGTGCAAAAATACATACTGAAATAAACATTTATCTTAATTTTTAGCACTAATTCACAATTACAAAACCCGCCAGGGGTTGCATGCAAAATATCTGCGCCTCACGTGGGACTGCACGTGAGGTGCGGAAGGACCTAAACGTGAATAAATGAAAGTTCAAGGATCCTTCAGCAAATTAAACATTTATTTTACAACTGACAATTTTATTTACAACACTAAATATTAAATACAAAAATGCGGGGGACGAGATATGCAATTTACCCCCTAAAGGCGCGCGATCCAACGGCTTCCAGTGCGCCACTTATCCACGTGTCGAGCCCTCGACGCTCGATACCTCTTCAGCGATCCGTGGCTGTGATTGCATCTGAGATCTGATCGCACGACCACGGCTGGTGCTAGATGGACGGCCCCGATTAGAACTGGGGCTGTCTCTTCGATCCAACGGCAGCTGCTGCTCACGAAGAACAGGGAAGAACAGCTGACTTCCCTGGCTTCGATCGGTGATTCCTCCGCCTCCAGGCGCTCGATGTTGCTGCTTGTGGCCTCCAGGCGTTCGGCGAAGCGGTGCGCACCGTTCGAGATACTCCAGAAGGTCCAGGACCTCCTAGATCGGCTGAACGAGCTCGGGGAAGACAAGGGGGTCCTGGAACCTCGAAGGGACTTGGATCGAGCCCCAGAGGGCTCCTTTCAGCTTGAGTCCTGCACCAAATGAAAGAGGGGCTCGAGGGGGTCTTCCTCGACCCGAGGTTTAGGGTAGAAGAACGGGGAAAGGTGGAGGGCGGCGAGGTCCGGCGAAGCGGAGGAGGGAGGACCTCGATTCGCAGAGCTGTGCAAGCTCTGGTTGATCTGGAGCGTGGGTGCGTGGAGAATACGTAGGGGAAGGCGATGAGGTGGAACGAAGGGTCGGATAGAGTGTCAATCAGAGTAGAGAGGTTCGCCGGAGCCAAACTCCGGCGAACTTCGATCTTGGGCTAATCGAACACCTGAGGCTCTACTGATTACTCTAAGAGCTAAACTACAAAGTAAAAACTAAAGCTAAGCTAAAAACGAGAAGAAATCAGCTCTTATACCTGGTTTGCGACCAGGGAGCAGGACCTCCGGCGACGCGGCGGCCGTGGGCGCTCCTTCGACTCCTCCAACTGCCTGAAGCTTCCAGGAGGACCCTCCTGTCACAAGGAACCTCAGAGGACTGGAATAGACGGTGGAAAACGACGGAAAGGGAGGCCAAAATGGATGAGGAGGTCGGAGGGTTTATTTATAAGCAAAGTTTGCGCCCTTATTGGCCGGCAGATCTTGGTGAATCTAGATGCTGTACAAGGAATCATGGGATGCGGCGTGATTCGTGGATGTTCGAGGAACAAATCTCATGAAGGGTCTTATCACCCTCGAGCAACACAATCGGCGTGAAAAATCGAGGAAGAGGGACCTCTCGTGACTTGTCAGAGGGGCCATCCTTGAGTCAGAAGAGTTGACCCGAGGTCAACTTTTGCCGGCCTGTGGTTGGTCCACGGGGGCCGCTAGAAGACAAAATAGGCTGGAGGAATAAAGAACGATTTATTTAAGTTAATAAATGATTTTATTATTTTTCCGAGTATAAAATAAAAAATCTTTATTATTGTATGTAGTATTTTAATATGATTTTTATTTATTTTTATGACTTATTTTATTACGGTTTCATTACAATAATGTGTATATGTATGTATTTACATGTATTTTTGTATATTTTATTTTTAATTTGTTTATTTTATTTTATAATTTTATTGTCTTATTTTATAAATTTATAATTTCTTTTTGTGAGTATAAATATATTTTTATTTCATTTTTAAGAGTTTATTTACATTTTTAAATGAATGTGTATATGTATATGTAGGTATACTTATAGGTATTTTACCTATGAATTATATATATTTTATTTATTTAATGTATTTTATTTGTTTTTATTTTGGATTTGTATTAATAAGTTTATAATATTTACAACATCATCATAAAAAATATAGATGAATAAAGAATAAAAGAATTAAAATCCCTTTTATTTATGTACATTAGGTATCATAGGTGTTTTGTCTATGTGTTTTATAGACTTATTTTTATTTTACAAATTCTTTTTGATTTTACTTTACTTTTATTATGTACCTGTATTATAGACGTTATTTACAAGATTCTAAAAATATGAATTTATAGAAATAATGAATATTGAATAAAATGAATATTTTAATCAGGTAGTATGTACAAGATAGGCCAAAAACCTAACTTCCACAGGTTGACTCCAAAAATTATGAAACTAATTTTATAAAATAGTTTATGAAATGCTATATACAATTAAAGGTGAGTTTGGGTGATTTGGAGTTTTTATTTGCAAGATATGGGTCTGTGAAGTTGAGATTTTTGCTTTTTATTTTGCGTATTCAATGTACACTGTGTATGATTTTTACACAAACTCAATTTTGTATTTTTATTTATATTATTATCTACAACTTTTATGAACAAAGTTTCTTTATTTGATGAATAAATAATATTGTACAAAATAGGTGCCAAAAATGCATAAATGAATGAATTAATAAATGAGATATTTATTGTATAATTGGCCCTTATCTCCCCCTACTTTATTCCTTGTCGACCAAGTCCATGCTGGCCTTGGTCTCGGGGTTAGGGTCATAAAATATTTGCAATATTTTATTCCTTTTTCTTTTCTTCTCTTTATTCTATAATTTTGGCATTAAAAACCTTATTTTGTGTACATTTAATACAATAAATAATGAATGCTAATATGTACAAATTAATGCTATTTCTCTGCATTTGCTGGGGTTTTTAAGGCCAAAATGATAGAATAAAGGTGATGAAATGGAGATTCATCACCCCCCTATACTTGCCTTTGCTGGTCCCTAGCAAATACTTATGCAATAAGTACAAAAAGAATAAAGAAAAGAAAAAGGAAAATGACAGGAAGATAGAGTGAATAGGGGGCGCTTTCAGTGCAATGCATGTCTTTACAAAATCCGAGATTGGAGCTCCTGTCAGACCTTGGGTGTGAAGGTGTGTGGAACCTAGTCGGGAACCAAATTTAAAGCACAACAGCCTTCGATAGTCGCAGAATTCGGTTCAAAGCACCTTAATAGCCTGGTCAGAACTAGCCTACACCATACACAAACTCTTATGACTATGGAGCTGACTTGTACAGTGTAAGTGATAGTGGCTCCCCACCTCAGAAGTAACGAAGAAACAACCTCCCCCAACCTGGTAACTCTAATGCCTCAGTCTAGCAACTCTTTCCTCGAGAAGCGGGGTATTCCCTTCTAAGTTCAAGTGCAACCGGCTCAAGAAGAGGGGGAAGAAGAGAATGGGTCAAGGCCAGTGTAGCCGAGTACCCTTGGAAGCTTGACCAGTGTAGCCAAGTCTTCCGCTGCAAGCTACATAAGGTGGGTCATGAATCTCAAGCTTTGCTTATTGCACTTTATATACATACTCCGGTGGGATTATCATTTTCTATCAGACCCACCACTTTTTTGGAGTTCTTTTTGCATTTTTTTTTCAAGTGCATCTATACAACATATACATGTGCAGCATATATACAAGGAGTTTTTTTTCTCTTGAGCCAGTAGACTATCCCTCTTTTGAAGCTTTATTGCAACCCACGGCTTCTGTCTTTAGACTTCATCACCACTAGACCAAGTTGAGGTGCACTTCCTTCACTATAAGAAGAAGAGAGGTTCCGCCTAGAAGTACTACCCTCATATGCTACCCCAAGCCAAAGGAAACTGCCTCCTCACCACCTCATCCATGGAGAGCTATGTGAAAGGTGCAAGTGTCCAAGTTAGGTCACGGCCGACAAGAGTCATGCGTGTGTTTCGAAAAGTTCTAGTTAGTCCACTGAGGTGCCTTGAACCCAGCCCTGCTTTCTCAAAGAATTAAGTCTGACCAGACCTGAAGTACCTTAAACCTAGTTCCCATAAGGTTCCAGTGCAGTTAGGTGCAGTAGGGTCCAACCAAGCTCCAATTCGAGATTTTATTAGACTGATTCAGTCATCAAGCTCACTCAAAAAGAATATGCATGGTATGCTTATGCTATGCACAATGAATGATGCAAATTTTCACAGAGGATTTAAAAAGAATCAAAGAATATTTTTACACAAAGAATTTTTGCAGATAAAATAAGAGCTTGACACATACAAAAAGTATATACCATTATTTACACGGGCGTACTGCTTTATTTACAAGATGTATGAATTTATACAGACTGTACATGTGTTACTGGAATGGTTTTATTTAGGTTGTTGAGAAGGAATTTTTATGTAATTTATTTCTGATTAACAGGTATTTGTAATGGTGATCTTATTCTTCAGTTCTAGTTTTGAAAATAATTTTTGCAAACTGTAGTACACGATAATTTTTGCAATCATTTACACGCATTTGAAAACTATTTTTGCAAAGAATTTTCACACTATATGTACATTTTTCGCAATAATTTTGACAAGCATTTTTCAAAACATTTGCACATAGGTTTTTGAAATCCTTTCTTTCACACAAAGAAAAAATTTTGCAATCAACACAGTTTCACGCATTTGAAATCATTTCACATCAAATTTTCCAAAACTGGTCACACTATTTTTCAAATCATACTGTATAGGTATTTGATTTATTAATCAGTAGGTACAAGAGAAGAAAAATTGTCTTTGACGTATAGTATGGTTCTGTTCTTTATTTGGCTTATTCCTTATTTACAAATGAAAGATTTTTGTGTGGATTCCTCAGACTCACTTCGAGAATCATTTTCACAAGGGTTTTTGAAAACTCTAGTCCAAAATAATTTTGCAATATGTACACGCATTTGAAAATCCTTTTACAAATGTTTTACACAACATAGATAGATTTTTCAAAACACCTTTGACAATCAACTTTTCACAATCATTTGCACACTAATTTTCACACATTTTGCTTTTACTCAAAGAAAATAGGTTTTACATACAAACTAATCTTTTCAATCGTTGAATACTTGTTCACGCTATTTTTAAACAACTTTCACAAGATTTTTCGAAAAAACGTTTCGTAAAACACTTTTCTGACTTACTAGTCAGTATAATTACAATGAGTCTGAGGAATTCACAATCATCTTTTATTATTATAAAGCTACTTTTTACATTTTATTTTGTGTCGTAGTGATATTTTATTTTTCAGTATGAGTTATGGCTTTTAGTATATACATAGTATATACGACCCCCCTATACTTAGCTTGAGCTATGTCCTCATAGATCGAAAGGAAAAAGCAAAGACATAACTCGTACTGCGTATAGACAGATCTAAAGAATAAATACGAATGAAATGAATGAATTAGAAGTTGACCGTCCCCCCTATACTGAGGATCAAATAATCCGAAGTATAGCAGGTGTACAAAAGCGGGGAGGGTCAAGGGTGGGAATGAACAGATCGTACTCAGGTTGTCTCCCCCTATACTTAGGGTAAGATATCCCTAAGTATAGACAAGAAAAGGAGACAATGGAGAGGATCAACGAATTGACATACTCGGGGTGCACGCCCCCCTATGCTTAGGACAAAGTACGTCCTAAGTACAGAAAATTGTCCACAAGGTCGGCACCTTTTAAATACAAAGAATAGGCTAGAAGAAGAAAAGAAGAAAAGAAGAAAAGAAGAAAATCAGAGAAGAATTTGTTGGATTGCATAGTCTGAATCTTTCGATGCCGCAAGTGCTGTCGAGATATCATCATGTTGCATGAGCTGGACGGAATCAACAACGGCCAAAAATGTATCTGGTTCGAGGTAAGGCTTCAGTAGTTGGCCGTTGATGACAAATGGCTGTGCGTTAGAGGACAATTCGGATATGGCGATGCTTCCATTGTCACGCACTTCGCAAACTCGAAATGGCCCTGTCCACTTACTCTTTAATTTGCCTGGAAATATTCGCAACTTTGCATCAAATAACCACACTTTCTGCCCAACTTCGAAGGTCTTTCGTCTGATGTGCCTGTCGTGCCAGCGTTTCACCTTCTCCTTGTATATCAAGGTGTTATTGTATGCATAGTCTCGAAATTCCAAGAGTCTGTTCAGATCGTCTTTCCTCTTCTGACCACTTTTGTGTGAGTCCAAATTGCAGTTGTTGATTGCCCATAAAGACTTGTGAATTAACTCCACGGGCAGATGGCACGGCTTTCCATATACAAGACGATAGGGCGACATGCCCAAGGGAGACTTGTAGGCGGTTCGATATGCCCATAGAACCGAGTCCAAGAGTTGAGACCAGTCCTTTCTGTTTGGCCTAACAAGTTTCTGCAGGATAGTCTTGATTTCTCTGTTCGATAATTCTGCCATGCCATTGGTCTGAGGATGGTAAGGAGTGGCAACCCGGTGGTCAATGCCGTACTCCTTTGTCAACTTCTTGACCTCTTTGTTGATGAAGTGACTACCCCCGTCTGAGATAAGGATTTTCGGTATCCCGAACCGCGAAATGATGTTCTTTTTGAGAAACTGGCAAACTGTTTTGCTATCGGCGGCTCGAGCAGGGATAGCTTCAACCCAACGACTCACGTAATCGACGGCGAGAAGGATGTGCTGAAATCCTTGACTGTTAGGGAAAGGTCCCATGAAGTCAATGCCCCATGCATCGAAGACATCTGCTATCTGAATGATTTTCAGGGGCATTGAATCTTTGGCAGTGAGTGTACCTTTCATTCGCTGACAGTCAGTGCATCGTTTAACAAATTCAGTTGCATCCTTGAATAGAGTAGGCCACCAGAGGCCACACTGAAGTACTTTGGCTGCCGTCCGATCTCCAGAGTGGTGTCCGCCAGATTCGAGCGAGTGACAATGCTCGAGGACACTTGATTGTTCCGTCTGAGGGATGCACCTGCGCCAAATACAATCTTCCCCTTCTCTGAATAAAAGAGGATCTTCCCAATGGTAGAAACGGATGGTCGACATAAATTTGTTCTTTTGGTTCTTCGTCCAATCCGACGGTATTACCCCAGATACGAGGTAATTGACAATCTCAGCATACCAAGGAAGAGAATCCATAGCTAAAATGGTTTCGTCAGGGAAGGTTTCTGTGATAGGTGCATTGCTCAGGGGAGGTTCATGATGCTCTATTCTGGAGAGATGATCTGCTACCACGTTCTGGGTTCCAGGCTTGTCCTTGATTTCCAAATCGAATTCCTGGAGTAGAAGGATCCAACGAATCAGCCTTGGCTTGGCATCCTTCTTCTGTTGTAAGTAGCGGATAGCAGAGTGGTCTGTAAAGATGGTGACTTTGGATCCCAACAAATAGGATCTGAATTTCTCTAAGGCGAAAACCACAGCCAGCAGTTCTTTCTCTGTTACAGTGTAATTTCTTTGAGCTTCGTCTAACGTTCTGCTGGCATAGTGAATGGCGTAGGGCGCTTTATCTTTTCTTTGCCCAAGAACAGCCCCAACTGCAAAATCGGACGCATCGGTCATTATTTCGAAGGGGAGAGTCCAGTCGGGCGGCTGTAAGATCGGAGCCTGAGTGATAAGCTCCTTCAAGTGATTGAAAGCAAGGAGAACTGGCCGATCAACAATAAAATCCGTCTCCTTGCACAAGAGTTCTGTCAGAGGTCGGGCAATGCGGCTGAAATCCTTGATGAATCGCCTGTAGAATCCCACATGCCCCAGAAATGACCTCACATTCTTGACTGACTGAGGTGGCTGAAGATTTGAAATGACGTCCACCTTCGCCGGGTCGACTTCCATGCCACGTTTGGAAACGACGTGGCCCAGCACAATACCTTCGGTGACCATAAAGTGGCTCTTTTCCCATGAGAGCACTAAATTGACTTCCCGGCACTTTTGAAGTACTCTGTCTAGATGCTCAAGACAAGAATCGAAGCTATCACCATAGACGGAGAAATCGTCCATGAATACCTCGAGGAAACTGCCTACCATCTCGGCGAAGACTGCTAACATGCATCTTTGGAAGGTTGCAGGTGCATTGCACAGTCCAAAGGGCATTCTCTTGAAGGCGTAGGTGCCGAATGGGCAAGTGAAGGTGGTCTTCTCTTGGTCTTCAGGGGCGATCGCCACTTGGTTGTACCCAGAGTACCCATCCAGAAAGCAGAAGAATTCTTTGCCTGCTAATCTTTCCAGCACTTGATCAATGAATGGCAAGGGAAAGTGATCCTTCTTAGTTGCTGCATTGAGACGGCGGTAGTCAACACAAACCCGCCAGGATGTTGGTACCCGAGTAGAAATTTCCTCCCCTTTGTCATTTGTAACCACGGTAAGTCCTGATTTCTTGGGAACTATATGCAATGGGCTTACCCATTTTGAATCGGAGATGGGATAAATGAAGCCTACGTCACACCACTTCGTGATTTCTTTCATGACGACGTCCCGAAGGTTAGGGTTCAGCCTTCTCTGAAATTCGCGGGACGGCTTGGCGTCTTCTTCTAAATAGATGTGGTGTGAACACAAGGCTGGATTTATCCCTCGGAGATCTGATACGTTCCATCCAAGTGCCTTGCGGTTCTTCTCTAGAACCTCGAGAAGTCGAGATTCCTGATCTGGCCTCAGCCTGCTGCTGATGATGACCGGATACATCTGTTCTTCACCCGTAAGGAAAGCATACTTCAGGTTTGCCGGAAGTGGCTTGAGTTCTGGTTTCGATCTGTCCACTTTATCTGTCACCTCTGACACCATGCTGATGGTGGGCAGTACTTCTGTGAAGATGCTGCCATCCTCAATATTCTGTTGAGATCCTGGTGATGCACCGAACGGGTCTGCGCTAAGGTGATCATGTTCGGTTTGGAATGACTGCTCCAGAAGATGCGCCTGCATCTGAGAATCTATCTCCCAAGAATCATCGGAGCACATGCTGACTGCGCTTCCCAAGTCCTCCTCGAGAGTGAGGATTTCTAGGGTCCATGAATCGTTCAATGATAAAACTGAGTCTCTGATCTCCGCAATAAATTCACAGTCCGCATCTGACGCTGCCTGGCTCTCATCTGTTGTGGCATTCTGCTCTTTGTTCATGTTTATCGTGATTTGCTGGGAATTCGAGCTGAAAGTGATCTTCCCAGACCCGTAATCGACCACGGCGCCTGAAGTACGAAGGAATGGTCTGCCAAGGATGATAGGGGTCTGGAGCAAGGGTGCAGGTGAGTCCATATCAAGGACTACAAAGTCAGCTGGGAATTTCATTTCCTGCACTTTAACTATCACGTCTTCCAAGAGACCTTGGGGCCGCTTGACGGATCGGTCAGCAAACTGAAGGATCATGCGTGTCTGCTTGAGCGGTCCCAGCCCAAATTCCTGCATTATGGTCGAGGGCAGAAGGTTGATGGAAGAACCACTATCCAAGAGAGTGCGCTCGAAGACTTGGTTAAAAATCACACAACTGATCAGAGGTGCTCCGGTGTCTTGTTTTTTCTGGGGGAGATTGCTGATAGCTGCGACCGTGGCTAATGAGAGGACATGTTTCTCGACTTGCTGGCGTCTGTTCTTTCTTGATGGGCGACGCTTAGTGGTACATACTTCCTTCAGTCCTTTCTTCACGGCTGGCATGTATTCCACGACCTTTAGCAAGGGAATCTCAACAGTTAATTTGTCCAAGATGTCCACAACACCTGGGTCGGACAATGCATTTTTTTGTTTTGCAATTTTTTTGGATTTTTGTATTGCATGAGGAAAAGGAATATTCACATTACTGGCAGGAAAATTAGAGTTCTTATTTACATCAAGATTATCGCCCACAGAATGTTGTACACCCGGACTACAAAAAGGTGTGCAAGCTGGATCTAACTTTGTTGGTGCTGCTGGGCGATCAAAAAGGGTAGCATTGGCTCCATCGGCTGGCACAGGATTAGCTGCTGCTGGCGGCTCCTCCAAGGCTGGCGCGGCTTCACTTCTGCTACAGGCTTCTTTTTGGTGTTTTTGTTTTTGCGGATTTTTTTGTATTTTTGGCTGAGGTTGTTGCTGGCATGGCACGACGGCTGGACTGGCTTCTCCTTCTTCTTCCTCCTCACCCGCCCCTGTGGCTGGTACGGCTGATACGGAAGATGACGATCCACCTGTTTCTTTATTCACCCCATATCTGGTAGCAGGCGGAGGCAAGGCCCTACCGCTCCTGAGAGTAACAGCATTAGAAAAAGCAGTAATATCATTATCACACGCGGACTGGACATCACATTCTACCTGCTCCTTCTTCTTGAAATTGTTGGGGTTGGCTTCGACCTGCGCCGGAATGGTAGTGCGAGTGGCGGTCAGGTCATCAAGCTGCTTGGTCATCTCTGCTAGCCCTTTGACAAGTTGGGCTAGACAGTCCATGGAGGGGTTCACTGGAGGTGCCTCGGTGGTGTCAGCGTACGGACCACGCTGTTGTTGCATCTGATGATGCTGAGACTGTTGCTGGTGATGCTGAGGCGGGGCAGGAAGTTGGAGTTGCTGATAAGACGGAGGTGGATACTGCTGGTATTGCTGAGGCGGAGCAGCCACGTACTGGTGATACGGCTGTGGGTGCCGGTATTGCGGCTGCTGCTGGTATGGATGGTTCTGCCTCCACTGATGTCCAAACTGGGGAGGCTGCTGGTATTGATGGTTCTGCTGGGAGGATTGCCCAAAGCGACCACCCTGAGGTTGGTGGTATTGCCGGTTGGCAAATGGCTGACCCTGGAGTTGTCCCTGAGGACGGGTCGGCTGTGCATCATTAGTCCAAACCCCATTAACTTCCTGGACCAGGGGTGGTGGCGGGAACACTGAATCGGTGTCTGAGATAAACTCTGGTTGGTACACCACCATCTGCTGTTGCGGCTGGCTCTGATCAGGTGTCTGCACGTAGTACACGTGCTGCACTGTCGGTGGTTGCTGGCTTGGCTGAGGCTGGTGTAGCGGTGGTTGCTCGTCTTTTCTCTCAGCTGGAGCTTCGAGCGGTGCTGCCGACTGAACAGAATTGATGGTACCTACCAGCAATTCTAGCTGCTTGGTGATGTGATCCAGCTTGTCCAAACTCTGGGTCCTCTTCTCGATCACGGCGAGTTTTTCGAGATCCTGTGATCGCTTCTCGATGATGTCGACTTTAGAGAGATGGCCCCCGATGATGCTGAGGTTGGAGCTCTCATCTCTCTCTGATTCCTTAGACGCTGCCATGTGCACTTGTTTTTGAAGGATCTGGGGTTGCTTCTGATAAGCCTTGGATGAAGAGAGGGCGGCCTCTCCTTCGGCCATTTCTTCAAAGATCTGCCAGACGACGTCTTCATCCTTATTGAAGTGTGAGCCCCCACATGCTGCGTCTACGAGCCTTTGACTTTCGATGTTCAGTCCCCCGAAGAAATGCTGAACCAAGCTGGTCTTCGGAATATCATGATGGGGACATTTCTCCTGCAGGTCAGTGAATCTCTCCCATGCTTCATGTATCGACTCATGGGGTCCTTGGGAGAAATTACTGATACGGGCTCGCATCTGGTTGAGCCGACCCAGAGGGTAGTACTTGTGTAAGAAGGCGGACTTCAGCTCCTCCCAGGTCGTCACATCTTTTCCCATATGATTGACCCAATAAAGGGCCTTATCCTGTAGGCTGAAGGGGAAAGCCGTCATCTTGACAATGCCCAGAGGGACATTGGGATAGTGAGTCGTACGGCAAATGCGGGAGAATTGCTGCAGGTGGATGTACGGCTCCTCGCTGGTGTTTCCATGGAATGCAGGAAGAAGAGCAATGAATTGGGGCTTCAGCTCAAAGTGAGCGTGTACCGGTGGAATGAGGATCCATTCGGTCATCTGGCTGTCTCCCGGGTTGTATGTTTCTTTAAGGGTAGGTTTCTGTGGTGGTAATTCAAGATCATCATTGTGGTCATCACCACCTCCTCCACCTTCACCTTCTCCTCTCCTGCCTCCTCTGCCTCTGCCTCCTCCTCCATCATCTCGGTTAATCACATCATTCAACATGTCCTGGAAAGCTGCCTGAGTGAGGGCCTGTTCGGTCAGCTGCTGCTGGATGGCCTGGATAGATGCCAGTAATTGTGCATTGACCTGATTCTGATCTGGCGCCTGTCCCTCTGGTGTGGGTGGCTGCTGACCCTTGCCCTTTCCTCCGGGAGCCATGTCAGGGTCTGAGTCGGAAGAGATGAACTCTGGAGGAGTCTCCAGGGCTCGCACTGTCTTCTATCTGCATAATGAGACGACCCGAATCAGATCACTTGCCATAAATACTCAGCTGTCGTGATGAGGCTAGAGTTCAAGTCAACCCCAGCGTGTTGTGAATGGAAAAATGATGTAGACTGTAATCGACTCCTATTCACAACGGTGATAGTGGGACAAAAGTGATCCCAGTTTATTTGGTGGTCAAGAGAAAGGTAGAAGACGAGGAGTCTGGAGTTCGATCCGCAAGGTCTGGATCGGCTCTCGGGAATCGCCTCGAAGTTATTGGCGGAGTTGAGTCCATGGAATCGATGTGGGTGTCGGCATGGTCCCGACGGAAACCATCCATGGATCATCTTTGCAAAGTTCAAGAGAAGGTAGGATGTTGGATGAAAGATACGATGGTCAACGAGGATTTCAAAGGAGTGCAAAACAGTAGAAAAGGCTCAAACTGAGCGGGGGTGGTCAAAGGAAGACATAACAGAATTGGCGCAAAGGCGCGGGACTTTGATCTTTGAACCTTAATCTAGATCCATACAAACACAAGACAAAATTGGGTTCACCAACTCACGCCACGTGAAGCCGTGAAAGCTCGGCTACTTATTATCTTTTCATTTTTAGAGTTGTTATTTCAGGCATATCTTGTAACAAGTCCTTAGTACGCTACCCTATAGGAGAGAGAGTACTGCCGGAAGGGTATCCCGTACTTGTCCTCCTCCTGTGTAACCTGTAGTCTGTACTTTTTGGAGTCCTCGTAACCCTTCCTGGATCCCTACTCAGCCAAAGAAAAGAGAGAGGAAGCCGATAGGCGAAACCAATACTTCGGTTCTCGCTCGCAACAGAATCACCCGTGAGCGTGCAAGAACCTACTCGGACGCAGGATGATGAGACAGACACCCCCGTGAAGGCGTGGCCTATGCTCAATACTTCGGACAGGGTCGATGCTCTCACAACAGAGAGTCACCATTGGTGACCAAGTCCTACTCGCCTACGTACGATAGAAGCGCCATTACTTCGGAAATCCAGGCGATACACAAGGCAGTTGCAGACTGGGCTTTCGGCTCTAATCCTTAGGGGGTCGCACTCGCTCAAGGGAGTAGGGTTTTGGTCCCCCTCCAAGGTACCTGAAAACAATGAGGGCTTTATGAACCCGGTACAATGATAGTCCATTACGGATTTTAATTAAGGTCAAAGTTTATTTAGCAGTCCCCTAGTTTTAATTTTTGGGTTTTCACTTTTTTTTTTGGATCTGTTTCATACCAGCGCCTAACGTTTTGGTAGATTTTCGTTTAAGTCCTAGGTGCTCAAAATCAGAGGGAGATAGCGGAAAAGCCATGCAAGTGGTTCTATGATGGAAATCTCATCATTGAACCGAATGATGCATGCTGAGTTAGAAGACTTACAGTGCATCCCAGCTCTCTCCATGTGGTATGCAAAACAGAATTTTTAAACCTATCTACATGGCGGTGTGCATTCGTCAAAATCGCCCTAAACATTAGCTGCTATTAACGTGAAGAACCACAAGCTTAGTCATTCATCTTTAACCTAAAGGTCCGGTCTTGGCTCACCCCTCCTCTTCTCGACACGCTCGAGTTTAGGAGTAGCGCTTGATGGGGCTCGCTCACGGCACGTGGGTTAAGAGATAAATGACTTAGCTGTTTAAGTTTGACTAGATCCATACGAAGTAGACTATAGGAACATGCATTCTTATTAATGTTTGGACCTAGCTACCGAGTCAAGCAACCTATATCTAGGGGCTCCAAGCACACAAAACAAAATAAAATAAAGGCGAAAAGCACAAAACAGCGGAAAACAAAGGAAAGAAGGCGGTAGAAATCACGGAAAACGACGATGAGGCCCCCAGGTGAACAGACACCCGGGCACTGGACCTCATTGTGAAGAGTAGAGTCCTGTTAATTATTACATGCCAAAACTGTCTCTCTCTCACCAAAAATTACAAAGATAATCCTAAGTGTTCTAAGCCTATCTAATCCACATCTCCTTGCTTCCTTGATACTCTCTCCTGATGGTCATGCGAAGGGAAGACCATCCTCCTCCAAGCTTGGCTGCACTGGCCTCCTAAGAAGCCATCCTTGCGTGGCGGACCCTCGCATCAAAGTCACAAAAAGAGTGTATTAGAATCGTTCACTTAATCAATCATAGAGCACATAAAGATAATCACAAGAATTGAATCAATTAAGCATAGTGATTAATGTCAATAAAATGGCTGCTCACAGAATATAATCAATCATGAATCAAAAATGAATATCACCAAAAATGTACACAAGAATGACAAAGAAGAAAGTAGGCTATGCTCATTGCTCCCCGGCAACGGCGCCATTTGATGGACGCGCTTTTTATCAAGGGTCTGAATATGTCGTCGTGGCGACCCTCAATAAAAGGCGAGTGATCAACAATTGACCCACAATCAAAGAATAAAACAATCAAGCTCAAAGGAAGTGTGAATCAATCTTTATTTACTCTACCATAAAATGTATAGGGAACAAGCATGTAGAGGTCGAACCACAGAGAGCAATACAAAAATGCATGAGCCTATATGTGCATACCAGTCATTCTTGAGTGAAGTGGGTCTCTTTTTTTTTTTTTTTATTTTATCATTTTTTTATGCTTTTTATTTTGTTTTCATATTTTTATATATATATATATTATTTTTTTTATATTTTTTTATATATATATTATCTATATAGGGACATAGATATACATAGAATATATAATATAGGTATAGGGATATATATATATATATATAGAGATAGGTGTGAGGCGAAAAAGATATATAGAGTACATAGATATATATTTATGCAAAATATAGTATCTACAAGAATTTTTTTTTTAATTTCAAAAAGGTCCTTAATATAGGACTATAAGAATAGCCGTATATAATTTGGGTTTTTAAAAATATCAAATAATACCCAAAATGGCCCAAATTAATTTTCACATACTAATAATGATATATAGATAATGATAAAAGAGAGAAATGTATTTTTAGGGTTTTTAAAGAGTTTTTCTAATTTTTATGTTGCTTTTGGGGTTTTATGATTTTTTTAATTTTCTTTTTCATATTTTTATGGTTTTTCATTTTCTGGACTCAATATATATATAAATATATCATGTATCATTTTTTTGGAATTTTTCAAAAACATTTTCTAATTTTTTTGTATTTTCTAATTTGAACAGTACAAAAATGGCTTCTTTTGCATTTTTAATAATTAGGAGAAATGCTGAAAAGGCAAACTAAAATATGTGCGTGAACATGCTTGGCATAGAGCACCTATCCTAATTTTTGTGGATGTTTAGAGGCCTTCTAAGTATTTTTAATAAATAGATAAAGACACAAAAATAAAGCAGCCTGGCAGGGGTATTTTTGCAAATAAAATAAGTTACAGGGGCTTCAGTGCAAAAATACATACTGAAATAAACATTTATCTTAATTTTTAGCACTAATTCACAATTACAAAACCCGCCAGGGGTTGCATGCAAAATATCCGCGCCTCACGTGGGACTGCACGTGAGGTGCGGAAGGACCTAAACGTGAATAAATGAAAGTTCAAGGATCCTTCAGCAAATTAAACATTTATTTTACAACTGACAATTTTATTTACAACACTAAATATTAAATACAAAAATGCGGGGGACGAGATATGCAATTTACCCCCTAAAGGCGCGCGATCCAACGGCTTCCAGTGCGCCACTTATCCACGTGTCGAGCCCTCGACGCTCGATACCTCTTCAGCGATCCGTGGCTGTGATTGCATCTGAGATCTGATCGCACGGCCACGGCTGGTGCTAGATGGACGGCCCCGATTAGAACTGGGGCTGTCTCTTCGATCCAACGGCAGCTGCTGCTCACGAAGAACAGGGAAGAACAGCTGACTTCCCTGGCTTCGATCGGTGATTCCTCCGCCTCCAGGCGCTCGATGTTGCTGCTTGTGGCCTCCAGGCGTTCGGCGAAGCGGTGCGCACCGTTCGAGATACTCCAGAAGGTCCAGGACCTCCTAGATCGGCTGAACGAGCTCGGGGAAGACAAGGGGGTCCTGGAACCTCGAAGGGACTTGGATCGAGCCCCAGAGGGCTCCTTTCAGCTTGAGTCCTGCACCAAATGAAAGAGGGGCTCGAGGGGGTCTTCCTCGACCCGAGGTTTAGGGTAGAAGAACGGGGAAAGGTGGAGGGCGGCGAGGTCCGGCGAAGCGGAGGAGGGAGGACCTCGATTCGCAGAGCTGTGCAAGCTCTGGTTGATCTGGAGCGTGGGTGCGTGGAGAATACGTAGGGGAAGGCGATGAGGTGGAACGAAGGGTCGGATAGAGTGTCAATCAGAGTAGAGAGGTTCGCCGGAGCCAAACTCCGGCGAACTTCGATCTTGGGCTAATCGAACACCTGAGGCTCTACTGATTACTCTAAGAGCTAAACTACAAAGTAAAAACTAAAGCTAAGCTAAAAACGAGAAGAAATCAGCTCTTATACCTGGTTTGCGACCAGGGAGCAGGACCTCCGGCGACGCGGCGGCCGTGGGCGCTCCTTCGACTCCTCCAACTGCCTGAAGCTTCCAGGAGGACCCTCCTGTCACAAGGAACCTCAGAGGACTGGAATAGACGGTGGAAAACGACGGAAAGGGAGGCCAAAATGGATGAGGAGGTCGGAGGGTTTATTTATAAGCAAAGTTTGCGCCCTTATTGGCCGGCAGATCTTGGTGAATCTAGATGCTGTACAAGGAATCATGGGATGCGGCGTGATTCGTGGATGTTCGAGGAACAAATCTCATGAAGGGTCTTATCACCCTCGAGCAACACAATCGGCGTGAAAAATCGAGGAAGAGGGACCTCTCGTGACTTGTCAGAGGGGCCATCCTTGAGTCAGAAGAGTTGACCCGAGGTCAACTTTTGCCGGCCTGTGGTTGGTCCACGGGGGCCGCTAGAAGACAAAATAGGCTGGAGGAATAAAGAACGATTTATTTAAGTTAATAAATGATTTTATTATTTTTCGAGTATAAAATAAAAAATCTTTATTATTGTATGTAGTATTTTAATATGATTTTTATTTATTTTTATGACTTATTTTATTACGGTTTCATTACAATAATGTGTATATGTATGTATTTACATGTATTTTTGTATATTTTATTTTTAATTTGTTTATTTTATTTTATAATTTTATTGTCTTATTTTATAAATTTATAATTTCTTTTTGTGAGTATAAATATATTTTTATTTCATTTTTAAGAGTTTATTTACATTTTTAAATGAATGTGTATATGTATATGTAGGTATACTTATAGGTATTTTACCTATGAATTATATATATTTTATTTATTTAATGTATTTTATTTGTTTTTATTTTGGATTTGTATTAATAAGTTTATAATATTTACAACATCATCATAAAAAATATAGATGAATAAAGAATAAAAGAATTAAAATCCCCTTTTATTTATGTACATTAGGTATCATAGGTGTGTTTGTCTATGTGTTTTATAGACTTATTTTTATTTTACAAATTCTTTTTGATTTTACTTTACTTTTATTATGTACCTGTATTATAGACGTTATTTACAAGATTCTAAAAATATGAATTTATAGAAATAATGAATATTGAATAAAATGAATATTTTAATCAGGTAGTATGTACAAGATAGGCCAAAAACCTAACTTCCACAGGTTGACTCCAAAAATTATGAAACTAATTTTATAAAATAGTTTATGAAATGCTATATACAATTAAAGGTGAGTTTGGGTGATTTGGAGTTTTTATTTGCAAGATATGGGTCTGTGAAGTTGAGATTTTTGCTTTTTATTTTGCGTATTCAATGTACACTGTGTATGATTTTTACACAAACTCAATTTTGTATTTTTATTTATATTATTATCTACAACTTTTATGAACAAAGTTTCTTTATTTGATGAATAAATAATATTGTACAAAATAGGTGCCAAAAATGCATAAATGAATGAATTAATAAATGAGATATTTATTGTATAATTGGCCCTTATCTCCCCCTACTTTATTCCTTGTCGACCAAGTCCATGCTGGCCTTGGTCTCGGGGTTAGGGTCATAAAATATTTGCAATATTTTATTCCTTTTTCTTTTCTTCTCTTTATTCTATAATTTTGGCATTAAAAACCTTATTTTGTGTACATTTAATACAATAAATAATGAATGCTAATATGTACAAATTAATGCTATTTCTCTGCATTTGCTGGGGTTTTTAAGGCCAAAATGATAGAATAAAGGTGATGAAATGGAGATTCATCAATTACGTCAATTAATAATGCCCATACAATAATTATCGATTACAAATATGCATATTACTGAACGTATTATGATTGTTACTTAAGTTATAATTACTAGTATCCATACATCAATTGCTGATTATGTAATTACTAGTGTCCATACAATATTTACTGATTACAATGTCCATATTACTGAACCCATTCTGATTGTTACCGAAGATATAGTTACTTAGTACTTCTGAATAATTATTAGACAATTGAGTTAGAATATTACTGAAGTTATATGCACAATTACTGAATATGCATGTCCATATTACTGACTCATTGTGAGTAGTTACTGAAATTATAGTTATACATCAATTATTTGTTGGTAATTACATTTGTTAATTAACTCTTTTATTAGTTACAGAATGATATATTCTTAATGTTATTGTCAGATATGTTATTCTTGCCTCTTTAATCAATAAGTATGCAATGATCATCAACGCTTCTTATTTTTTTCTTATGTGAAACATAAGAAATGTTCTGACATCTGGCATACCTGAAATAATAAATTGTCAGTAGCATTTGTGAAAATGCATCAGTAACAATTTAAGACATATATATACACACACATGAAAAGTAATAATTGTATTTATATCAGTAACTCAAAGCGAAACATAGGTAATTTGATGAACTATTTAAGTAACTTATTGAATTGAGCAGTAAGATAAACTTCGTAATTCATATCAATAAGAATTCATTATTTCGAAAGTAAGTAGATTTATTTTGTCAAAAGAATCATTAACTTTTAATTCTATATCAGTTACTAATTGCAAAGGACAAGTAAATATTTAAATTACTTAGGTAACTTGTAGAGTTTTTATCAGTAATAATGACTATAAGAGCAGTAACTTATTATATCTTCAAAGTAACACAAGGAAGTAATAATGACTATAAGAATCAATAACTATTACTTCTATATCAGTAACTAATAGCAAAGGACAAGTAAATGTTTAAATTACTCAGGTAACTTGTAACATTTTCACCAGTAATAATGACTATAAGAGCAGTAACTCAGTACATCTTCAAAGTAACACACGAAAAAGTAACAATTCTGTTAGCAGTAGTAACATAAAATATCTTATAAGTAAATTTAGTAAATACATCAGTAACTCAGTATATCTTCAAAGTAACGTATTAAAAGTAACAATTATGTTAGCAATAGTAACATAAAATATCTTATAAGTAAATTACGTAAATACATCAGTAACTCAGTATATTGTCAAAGTAACGTATAAAAAATAACAACTGTGTTTACTGTAACTTTTTATTATATGAAATCGAAATACAGTCGATAAAAATTCAATTATTACTACAGATCATGTATAAAAATGAATAAAAAATGATATTATGAACACCACTTTCTCATATTTCAATCATACTTCTCGAAAAAAATATTGCTTACGATAAAAAAAATATGAAATTTCATAAGCGATCAAATCATGAAACGAATCACATACCTCTCTTCTTGCGTTGAAACGAAAAAAATACCTTGCGTAGGAATGAATCGATAGTTTTAGCAATCATATACGTGTGTCTTGCACTTTCCAAAAACGTAACGCTATTTTTAGAAAAGTTTTAATTTCCGATTTTGTTTTATTTCCGTACGAAAATTAGTTCCTATTTTTTTGGGATTGAATCTTGTAGATGGACGGCTACAATTAGGTGCTCAAAAAAACCCAAATGGGTACAGGGCTCTCTAGATAAATTCCCTATATATATCAACATAAAAATACAGTCTAAATCGACATAAAAAGGACAAAAATACCTTAAAATATTTAATTAAAAGTCATGCAACTCCTTGAGCTCATGTGCCTCTGTTTGTTATGTACCTCATTTTATATATTTTTATCTTGTAATTGGAATAAAATTATATGAAATATATTGACTTAACATAAAACATATACTTTTTAAAACACATAAAATCATTAGTTTTTTAGTCAACAATGGTAGTGGTGGTTGTGCACGTTGATGGTGGCAGTTTTGGCACGACAATGGCGGTGGTAGCTAGGATTTTTTTTGAAGCCAAGAAAGGGGGATACACTCGATGGTGCTCACCCCAATATATTAAGAGGAAAAAGGAAGGGGTACAAACAAGAAAATAAAAATAGCCACCCAGCGTAGGAGGCAAGTAGCCTTCAGAACTGGGATGCCAGCAACAAAAGAAAACAGGAAAGCAATCACATTAAACAAGACGCCAGTCAACCACCAAAGCCCTCGCACGACAGAGCATGTTCTCCAGATAAAACTGTTGCCTAGAGAATAGGGCCTCATTTCGAGCAAGCCATATCGACCACACACAAGCCACCGGTGCAAGAAGGTGCCTTTTCTCCAACCGCCTATTCAAGAAGATGGAGTCGCAGAAGGACTCCACATCACGAGCAAGCATCCAATCCACGAAGGGGTCATGCCACAGCTCCCGGACCAAGGGGCAAAGGAAAAGTAGATGGTCCAGGGTTTCCACATTAGAATCGCACAGGCCACAAATATTGGAGACCGAATGGATCAACCTTGAACAACGATCTCGCGTCAAAAGCCTCTTTCTGCGGACAAGCCAAAGGAAAAATACAATACATAATGGCAAGCCCAAGCTCCATAAGTAGCCGCAGTCCCGCACCATAGAGTCCGGACTAGGAGGCGAAGAACCAAGCAAGGATGCGTAAGCCTTCCGAGTTGAGAATTCACCGTCCCTCCAAACCCAGTGATCCAAACTGGCAGAGGGAGATTCCGCATGAGCAAGCACGTTCATCAAAGCAAGAAAATCAAGGAATCTCTGATCCGAGAAGTTTCCCAGAAAGCGAGGAGACCAAGAAGCGTCAAACCAGCAGGAAGCGACTGAGGCGTCCTTATTATCCGCCAGAGCGAAGAGACGAGGGAACCAATGAGAAAGTGGCTCCCCCCCAACCAGCAATCATTCCAGAAAGAGAAATCACGACCATCACCCAAAATAGGTTTAAAGGACGCTCTGTACTTCACAAAAACCTCCTGAAGACCACGCCAAAATGGAGTGCTCCCACCCACCACTCCCGAACCTCCCTCGCCATCCCACGCCCGCCCGTGAATCTCCCTCAAGATGCCAATGAAAAAGCTACCATCTCTTCCCCAGACCCTGCTAGCCCACTTAAGGAAGAACGCATCGTTGATCAGTCTGAGACGCCTAATCCCCAAACCACCTGCCAACTTCTCCCTCACCACCTCCTCCCAAGCGACCAGGTGAATCCTCCGCCCACCTCCTCCCAAGCTACCCGATTTTCCCCATAAGAACCTCTTGAAGCAAGACTCAAGCCTATTGCAAATCCCAGCAGGCATCCGACGCGTCGACAAAAAATGAACAGGGATGGCGGCAAGGACCGAGCGAAGAAGAACCAATCTACCTCCTTTCGAAAGAAGCATCGCACGCCAACTAGCCAATCTCGCCTCCACCTTCTCCACCACCGCACTCCAGTCCTTCAGTCTAGGCCTCCCGACCACCAAGGGAAGGCCCAGGTACTCCAGTGGCAGGCTGCCCAAAGCATACCCCAAAATGATCGCGAAATCCGAAGCCCTCGACTCCGATACACCAAAAGTAATAACCTTAGATTTGTTGCCGTTTATGCGTAAGCCCGATAGTTCGCTGAAAAGGTCTAAGGTCATCGACATGGCCGCAACTTCTGAATCACCACCTTCGATGAAGCACAAAGTGTCATCCACGAATTGAATTAATGGCACGGAAATGGTTCCCTTAGAAAAGCCCTTGGAGAGGCCCGCTGATGACACGCCTGAGCACTCGGGTATAAGGTACTAGATAGGTCGTTGCGACCCAAACGATCAGACTATGTCAATCAAGAAAATGAACCACTAATAGAGATAAAACAGATAAACACAAAATAGCGGTCCTGCTATTGGATTAACCTGGTATAGCGACCAGGGTCGAACTCAAGGAGCACGGATTGGCCTCTCGGCCTACGAAGTAGTAAAAAGAAATAAAATAAAAGAAGAAACTATTTTTAGTGGTTTTTAATTTATTTTATAATTTTTTTGGATTTTTTAATGTATTAAGAAAATAAGAAAGACAAAGAAACACACACTTCAACAATTTATTCAAAGCACCAAAAATCAACCAAAAATGCAAACAAAAATATTTTTATATGTTTTATAATTTTTAGTGTTTTTGGTGAATTTTTGAGAATTTTCTGATATTTATTTAATTTTCTAAAAATCAAACAGTGACTGAAATCAATGGTACTATCCAGCCGATCCAAAAAGGCCTAGATAAAATATCTAAGGGCCCCAAAATGGCTGGGAGGTAATTTTCCTGTAAAGAACACAAAATAAGGAAAATTTAGGCACCAATTTTATTATTTTTGGATTAATTACTAGAATTTTTATAAGTTTTTAAGTGTTTTTCAATTTTTAGTGGTTTTCAGTAATGAAAAATAGCCAAAATTGGCTAGAAAATCAAACTAAGCAAAATAGACAGTTGTGGAATTTTTAAGTGAGTTTTAATATTTTTTGGAGTTTTTAAAGTTAGACAGTGACAGAATTAAAGGTTTTTGATTTTTTAAAAATAACAAATGAAAACAAAAATGTCCTCAAAAATCTATGAAAATTTTACACCATGGCAGGAGCCATGTGTCCAATTTTCGTTGGATTTGGAGGTAGTTTGCTATTTTATTCAAAAATAAGAAAAGGGTACAGTGTACATGGACCAAAGTGCAAATACCCAAGAGTCTGGGGGGTTTGGTGCAATTTTCCTAGCTAAACACGCGCCACGCGCGTGCCTGGGGCACTCAGGGACCCAAATGCAAAGAAAATAAGTCCCGAGGACTTATTGGTAACATGTACCAAAAGTCCAGGGGACTATTCGCAAAATACCCAACATATCACGCACATGTTGAAATATATCACGCACAGGGGTATAAATGCAAATAGATAAAAACTTTCATTCATTCAAGAACAACCAGAACTACAGGGGCATCTATTGCAAATAAACCAGACAAACACGTGACGAAGCACGTGGCATACAACGCACAGGGGTATATAAGCAAATAAAATAAAGTACGGGGTCCTCTATGCAAATAAACCTAAAACTAAACAACTAACTTCAATATTTATAGGACTAAAACGAAATAAAAGAGAAGACATGGCCTAAGGGTAAATTACCCTTTATTAAGGTGCACCGCTGGATGATTGCCACTTGTTGGATCTGACGGTCTGGATCAGGTGGCACTCCAGCACTGGGGTTCTCGGGCTGATCCAACGGTCGGGGCCGAGCCACGTGTAGATCTGACGGCTGGGATCAGACCTCCTCTGATCTGACGCTCTCTGCAGCTCCACAAACGAACGACCACGATGTAATCTGGAGCAGGAGGCCGATCGAACGACGATGGAGGATGCTGGAAGAATAGGTCCCCGGCGAGACTCGTCGGCCTCGGGTGTGCGCTAGGCTCCTCCTGGGAGCACTCTGAAGGTCGGAGAAGAGTCGTGGAGTGCTCCCGCGTCTAGTGGTGGGCTCCGATGATCGAGCCAAGCTCCGAGGAGCTCGGACGAGGTCAGCGGAGCTGGGTCTCCTGGCCTGAATGACCAAAGCCCTCAGATGGGCTTGGTAGCACCTGCAAAGACCACCAAGAGACTCGCGGGTCGAGGGCAAATTGCCTCGACCCGGTTAAGCGTAGCGACGGTGAACTGTGGGTCGGAATGGCGAGCTCCGGCGAAGGGGGTAGACGGAGGAGCTCGACTCCCAGCTCCTGTGCGAGCTGGGTTGAGTGGATGGGTGAAGAAGGTGCGTCGGAGAGAGGCGGATGCGATGGTCGATTCCGATGATCGAAAGGGGTGATGGAGTGGTCGGAATCAAAGATGGACGGCGGCGGCGCGATTTGGGGGTAATTGAAAATCAGGGAAAAGTAAAGACCTACAAGGTTACCTGGGTGGTCGGAGAGACTGTGAAGGAGCTGGGGAAGCTCGGTCGTCGCCTCGAGGAGCGTCTCCCTCCGAGGCTCAAGCTCCAGCTGATGGCGGAGCGACGGCGGCGTAGCTCGCCGGATCGATGGACTCGCCTCCTCTCCTCGCTTCGACAGGTCGAGGCGCAAGCTGTCACTCTCGCGACCTCTCTGGAGCTCACAGGAGGAGGAAACAAATGGCCAAAGATGATGAACTGAGGTGGTGGAGCAACGGCTATATATGGCTAGGGGTCCGGCTAAGAGAGGTCCGGGCGTGCTTGTCGGAGCACAGATCCCCATAACCCACCCCGGGTGTGGATCAGGGATGCACAATGGTGGATTAGGACCCGGGGTTAGGTGAAATGGTGATCGGGTCGAGCGGGTAAAAATTTGAGAAATCGGGTCCACGACCCAGATCCGCGGGAGGTGGTCCTGGGGGGGGGGGGGTAGTTGACCGGGCGGTCAACATCCCCAAGACCCAATAGAAACATGCCATGTGGCTGGATCTTCAAGTGCAAATTAAGGGTAGCTAGGGGCCGATTTAGCAAAAACTCAAAACACAAAATATTTTTCTTTTATTTTTTTTCTATTTTTTAGTGATTTTTAATTAATTTTTGGAAATAAGAATAAGGTATATACATAGTATGTGATATATAGGTATATGTACACTATTAGGGTTTTTAATTTTTGATTTTTTAATTGTTATTTTTATGCAATTTTATCCCCATTTTATATTTTCTTTATTTTCATTATAAAATAAGGAGTAAAAAGATATTTTTATTTTATTTTTATTATTTATGTACATAGGTAAAATAAATATATATGTACATCTGTATACATGGTATATGTACAATGTATTTTTGTATTTTTAATTTTGCTATTTTTATTTTGTTTTTTTGTTTTAATTGTTCTTATTTTATTTATTTACATTATATAACATAGAATATTTACAAAATTTTGGAAATTACTTTTGTTTATTTACAAGGTTAAATAAATATATAAGAGTGGTTTATGTACATGATGAAAATGGTATTTTTGTTCTTTTTGGATTTTTATCTTTTTCTTTTGTTTTTATACTTCTAAATATATATACAAGTATTTACAAGCATAATTTAAGCTATTTTTGTTGAGGAAAATATTCTTATTTATTTTCATAAATATGTACACACATGAGCCCCTATCTCCCTCTACTTTGACTTTTATGCGGTCAGGCCCATGCTGAGCCCTCCCTTGGATTAGGTTGCTCAATATTTATTCTAAATATTTCCCTCTTTTTCTTTTTAATCTTTATTCTTTTATTTTTGCACAAAAACATGCTAATTATAGGTTTTTAAACAATGCATGCTTTTGGTAATTATTTGTATTTACACATATCTACATGCATTTGCAAAGGTTTTTGTAGCTAAAATATAAGAATAAAGAGTGATGAATGAGTATTCATCACCCCCCTATACTTAACTTTGCTAGTCCCTTAGCAAACACTTATTTGAAAAAGAAGTGAAAAAGAAAGAAAGAAAAAGAAAAAGAGGATGTACATGGATCAAGGTTGATTATTAAACTTGCCTTCATTAAATTGGGGTATGGAGCTCGAACAGATCTTTGGATTATTAATGTGTCGGAACCTTATTTGGACTTACGTCTAAAACTCAACAGCCTCTAAGTTCCACTAATCTATAACCAAGACTCCTCAATGCTCCAGATCAGAACAAGTCATCAATCACAAACCCTGAAGACCATGAATCTTTTCTTGTCCTGTGAAAGTGGGGTCTAAGCTCTCCACCTCAGAAATGGCAACTTGACAACCCTCCCCAACAAGGTAACTCTATGACCTCAATCTGGCCACTCTTTCCTCGAGGAGCGGGGTATTCCCTTCTAAGTTCATGTTCAACCGGCTCAAGAAGAGGAGGAAGAAGAGAATGGGTCAAGGCCAGTGTAGCCAAGTACCCTTGGGAGCTTGACCAGTGTAGCCAAGTCTCCCTGCTGCAAGCTACATCAGGTGGATCATGAAACCAAGCTTTGCTTATTGCATATACATACTTCGGTGGGATTATCATTTTCTATCAGACCCACCACTTTTTTGGAGTTATTTTCTTTTTCCACATTTTTTTTTCAAGTGCATCTGTACAACATATACATGTGCAGCATATATACAAGGAGTTTTTCCTCTTGAGCCAGTAGACTATCCCTCTTTTGAAGCTTTATTGCAACCCACAACTCCCGTCGTTAGACTTCATGGCAACCATACCAAGTTGAGACGCACTTCTTTCACTAAAAGAAGAAGAGAGGTTCCGCCTAGAAGTACTACCCTCATATTCTACCCCAAGTCAAGGAAGACTGCCTCCTCACCACCTCATCCGTGGAGAGCTCGGTGCATAGTGCTGGTGTCCAAGTAAAGCCATAATCTATATGAGTCATGTGTTGTTGTTAAGTGCTCTACTTAGGCTCATTGAGATGACATGTGATCATAGCCTAGTGGACTCAAAGAATTAAGTCACCATGAACCTGAAAAGCCTTAAACCTAAGCCCTATAAGGTTCCTCTTAGAAGTTAGGTGGATTAAGATCTTAATCAAGCTCCATTTCTCAACTTGATTCCATGCTAGTTTAAATGTCAACTATTATCCAGAAAAACTATATACATATGTACAAAAGATGCTTATTTACACAAATTTTACAATCATGCAAAATTTTTGAAAAATGTTTTGAAATCATGAATGGATGATGCATGAGGTGCAAGTTTTGCAAAAAGATATTTACACACATTTACACAAGATTTTTGCAAACTTTTGATTTTCAAAACATTTTGGAAAAATTTTGTACTATATACATAATTTTGATAAGAAAATATTTACACAAGCTTTACAAAAAAGATTTTTGAAATCATTTTTACAAAAATACTTTGTACACTAGCTATTTATGTGCAAATAAAAGAATGTTTATGTACATGAAATTTTTTTAATTTTTGTGATTTTTAGCCATTTTATTTATTAACACACTCACACAAAGTACGAGTTATGGCTAAAGTATATATGAAATATATACACACCCCCCTATACTTAGCTCGAACGATGTCCTCAGAGTCAAGAGCGATGAAGAAGACATAACTCGTGCTAGGTATAGAGAAGTGAAAAGAAAGGCTCTATACAAAGACGAATGAATGAAAAGTCAAGAGGGTCTCGGGTCTTCCCCCTATACTTAGGATTAAATAATCCTAAGTATAGCAGTCTGTACACTAAGGGAAAACCGAGTGGAGAATGTACAGGGTCTACCCCCCCTATACTTAGGGTGAAATATCCCTAAGTATAGGCAGCAAAACAGGGGTAGGCAGAAACAAAAGAAATACCCAAACGGTCTCACATCCCCCCTATACTTAGGGTAAAGTGCACCCTAAGTATAGCATAATCAAAAGATGAAGAAAGGGATGTGGGACTAAAGAATGTAATGATATGGACATCTGGATCTATACACGGCGGAAGATCAGTGAAACTCAGGCGTGAGATGCATTAGATGTGAGTCAAAGACCACATCTCACGCAAAATGAATAGGGGCAAGATCAACGACCCGCGGCTCATGATCTAGAAATGGTTTGAGCCGCTGGCCGTTCACTCGAAAGGTACTCTCAGAAGACAACTCTGATATATCAATGCTACCGTTGTCGTGTACCTTTCTGACCAAATAGGGTCCCTTCCATTTGCTCTGTAGCTTCCCTGGAAATAGACGTAGCCTCACATCAAACAGCCATACTCTCTGTCCAATCTCAAAATGCTTGTGGCTGATATGAGAATCATGCCACTCCTTTACTTTCTCCTTATAATGTAGGCTGTTTGAGAAAGCTGTATCTCGAAGCTCCTCCAAGGCTGCTAATTCTGCCCTCCTCTGGTCTCCCATACCATATGGATCCATCGGAATATCTGTGACTGCCCAAAGTGACTTGTGCCTCAGCTCAACAGGTAAATGGCACGGCTTGCCATATACGAGGAGAAAGGGAGATGTACCCAATGGTGTCTTGAAAGACGTCCTATATGCCCACAAGATCGAGTCCAAAAGCTGTGACCAATCCTTTCGGTCAGGGCGGACGACTTTCTGCAATATAGTCTTGATCTCCCTATTCGACACCTCGGCTAGACCATTCGTCTGTGGATGGTAAGGTGTAGCAACACGATGGTCTATACCGAACTCGCTAGCAAGGGCCTTCACCTGGTCGTTGATGAAATGAGATCCCCCATCCGAAATCAGAACTCGTGGAACCCCGAACCGCGTGATGAGATGTTTCCTCAGAAATCTGCAAACTGTCCTCGCATCAGCGGCTCGGGCGGGGATAGCCTCAACCCAACGACTAACATAATCTACGGCCAACAGAATGTACTCAAATCCCTGACTCTTAGGGAATGGACCCATGAAATCGATGCCCCATGCGTCAAAAACCTCACAGAAGTGAATGGGCTGCATCGGCATCATATCACGCTGTCCACAAGTGCCCATCCTCTGACAGTCAGTACACCTCTTCACGAACTCATCAGAGTCCTTGAAGAGGGTAGGCCACCACAAGCCGGATTGGAGCACCTTCCGTGCCGTTCTCCTCCCAGAATGATGTCCTCCTGCCTCAAGCTTGTGACAGTAAGTGAGGCCGCTATGGTGTTCCTCCTGAGGAATACACCGACGCCAGACGCTATCCCCTCCTTCGTGGTAAAGGATGGGATCCTCCCAGTGGTAGGACTTGGCCTTCGCAAGGAAGGTCTCAAGTCTTTGCCTGGGCCAATCTTGTGGGACTTTCCCAGCAACGAGAAAGTTCACAATATCAGCATACCACGCGAGTGAGGCGATAGCAAGGATCGCCTCATCTGGGAAGGTATCTCGAATGGGGTCAATCTGCTCAGACTCCTCAGGCTGCTCTAAACGGGAGAGATGATCCGCCACCACATTCTTGACTCCAGGCTTATCCTTGATCTCAATGTCGAACTCCTGGAGTAGAAGGATCCATCTAGTAAGTCTGGCCTTGGCATCCTTCTTTGCCATGAGGTACCTGATGGCGGTGTGATCTGTGTACAAAGTCACTCTAGATCCAATGATATAAGATCGAAACTTATCTAGAGCGAACACTACGGCTAGCATCTCCTTCTTTGTGATCGTGTAATTCCGCTGAGAGGAATCCAATGTGCGGCTAGCGTAGTGAATGGCAAATGGAACTCCATCCCTCCTCTGTCCCAGCACTGCCCCTACGGCAAAGTCAGAGGCATCCGTCATGATCTCGAATGGGAGAGACCAATCAGGCGACTGGAGGACAGGAGCCTCAATAAAACACTGCTGGAGAGTCGCAAAGGCCGAAAGACACTTGTCATCGACAAGGAACTCGGTGTCTTTCGTCAAGAGGTCAGTCAACGGCCGGGCAATCCTGCTGAAATCCTGAATAAATCTCCTATAAAATCCAACGTGCCCCAGGAATGACCGTAGCTGCCTCAAATTGGACGGCGGTGTAAGTTTCCTAATGACATCAACCTTGGCCGGATCAACCTCCATGCCCCTGTTGGAGATGATATGGCCAAGCACCGTCCCTTGAGTCACCATGAAGTGACTCTTCTCCCAAGATAGAACCAAATGGTACTCAATACATCGCTGGAGTACTCGATCTAGGCAGTCAAGACAGGAGTCGAATCCGTCGCCGTAGAACGAGAAATCGTCCATGAAGACCTCCAAACACTCCCCTACCATGTCCGAAAAGATCAACAACATGCACCTCTGAAAAGTCGCAGGGGCATTGCATAGCCCAAATGGCATGCGTCGAAAGGCATATGTACCGAAGGGACAGGTAAAGGTGATCTTCTCCTGATCCTCAGGAGCGATGGCCACCTGGTTGTAGCCCGAGTACCCATCCAGGAAGCAATAATGGCTCTTCCCTGCCAGTCTCTCAATGATCTGATCAATAAAAGGCAGGGGGAAATGGTCCTTCTTGGTGGCCTGGTTGAGTCTCCTGTAGTCAACACAGACCCTCCAAGAGGTGGGTACTCGTGTAGCAATCTCCTCTCTCACTGATCACAGTCGTGATGCCCGTCTTCTTGGGCACCACATGCAAGGGGCTAACCCACTTGGAGTCGGAAATGGGATAAATAAAATCTGCGCTCCACCATTTTGATATTTCCTTCATCACGACCTCTCTCAGGTTGGGGTTCAGTCACCGCTGGAACTCACGCGACGGCTTTTCCCCCTCCTCGAGATAGATATGGTGGGAGCACACTGATGGACTAATCCCATGGAGATCTGCTACGCTCCATCCGATTGCCTTGCGGTTCTTTTCAAGAACCCCCATCAAACGGGATTCCTGCTCTCCAGTCAGATCGGCGGAGATGATGACTGGGTACATCTCAGGCTCGCCCGCAAGGAACCGATACTTCAGCGAAGTAGGGAGCGCCTTCAGCTCTAGACAGCTGGGCGCTGGCAAATCTGGCTGCGGAAGGAAATGTGTCAATGCTGCTAAGTCTGCCAAATCTGCCTGGGAGAAAGAAAGCGAACTCTCGCAAACTGGATCTGGAGAAGGCTGCTCAACTGTGCTGTCTCTGATCTGCTCTGCATCTACCTCCTCCTCATCTGTAGGCTCAGGTGGACTCAAGTCTGGCATCTGATCATCACAATCTGCCCAATCAGACTCTGAATCCAAGGGATCTGCATCAAATACGGTGGCATCAGTACCACCGAAACACAAGGTGGCCTCAGCACCACCATCACTGAAAACCGTGTCGAGGTCAAGAACCGGCTCTGCTGCCTCTGTGGTATCCTGGACCAGGGCTGTGCTCTCCAGACTCTCCTCTGCTATCATCTCGGCATCAGCTGTATCTGAAAATGAGAGGATGGCCTGTGCTGCAGGATCTGCCCATGCTGCCTCGTCGTCTGTGATCACAAAATCACAGTCCTGGTGGATGTCTGGCTCGGCGTCTGTCAGCTGCTCTGAATCTGTGCTAGCCTCTGAGCGTGCTCTCTCTCTGGCTCTGTAGTCCTCGACCGTCTCTATTTGTATACTCTCGCCCTCGACGCGAAAGTATACCTTCCCGCTATCATGATCAGTTATCGCCTTGGCTGTGGCCAAGAACGTACGACCGAGGATGATGGGGGTATCAGCCACTGAGTCAGGGATCTCCATGTCCAACACTACGAAGTCCACGGGGAATTTCAGGCCCTGAATCGTGACGATAACGTCTCGCAACAACCCCTTCGGCCTCTTGACAGATCGATCAGCAAACTGAAGGACTGTCCTGCTCTGTCTAAGAGTGCCCAACTCGAAGCGGTCGAGAAGGGCTGCCGGAAGTAGGTTGATCGACGATCCGCTATCTAATAGAGTCCGGTCGAACCTCTGCTCACTAATCTGGCATCTGACATACGGGACCCCTGAATCTGGCCTCTTGGCTTGCAGACGGTTCTGGATCGCGAAACACGTGGCTTTCGTCAGCACATGAATCTCTGAAGTGTGGTTCCTCCTCCTCCTCCTGACTGTGGTCCTGTCTCTCAAAGAGCGCTGAAGAAGGGGAATGTGCTGCAAAGCCTCCTGGAGGGTCAGCTGGATGTGAAATCTGTCGATCATGCTCTGGCTGAATTCCTCCTGCTCTCTCTTTTTTGGGTCTTTTTCTTTTTTCTTCCCCTTCCCCATCTGAAGGGCTCTAGGGAAGGGGATCACAGGGTCCTTCGTAGATGAAGGACTAGGAAAAGGCCTAGACGGCTCGACGGCCGGATCCGCACATACATCAAGCACCACAGTGGGACCAGAAGAAACTAAACCTTTTCCTTTATTCACAACAGTGTTCTGAGATACATGAGAATGAGGAAAAACATCTGATCTCTCTACACAAACACCGGTGGGCTCAGTACCACCACGGGCTGGCTCTGCTACTGGACGTCTCGCGGCCTCAGTACCGCAGGCTGGCTCGGCTCCTCTGGTGGCATCAGCACCACCTCCTCGAACTGGTGAAGCGGCGGCCTCAGTACCGCCGGTGGAATCAGCATCCTTGGTGGCATCAATACCACCGTCATCAGGTGCGGCCTCAGTACCGCTCTCCTCCTCCTCCTCATCTGGCGCTCTGGGTGGATCCTCGAGTCGTCGCTCAGATGAGGTGTCGCCTGCTGGTGCTCTACCGCTCCTAAGTGTAACAAAATCAGCATCAAATAGATCCGAAGACATATCATCAAATGGGTCACTAGGAGTGGCATGCTCAGTGGAAACTACCTGCTCAGATTTCCTCTTTAGGTTGTTCGGATTCGGCTCGATCTGTGCAGGAATGGCGGCCTTCCCTCTCACAAGGTCCCGCATCTCCTGGCGGAACTCGTCCATCTCCCGTCTGAAGGTAGCCTGCTGGTCCGTGAGGAGGCGGGCTATGTCATCCAAGGCGGGGCTCTCATGGGAGCCCGACGGGTAGCCTCTCTGGTGCTGAGGCTGCTGGAACTGGTGCTGCTGGTAAGAGGGGTAGGAGGAAGGATGCTGCTGCTGGTGTGGTGGGTGAGCCTGCTGCTCACGTCTCCAAGATTGTCCCTGCTGCTGATAGGGACGAGGAACGAAGGCTGGTGTGACTGGTATGCTGGGGGCTGCTGCTGCGGCTGGTGATCTCTCTGCTGGCCATACTGCCCTCCCTGACCGGATGACTGCTGCTAGGGCTGGGTACCTCCACTCCCCCACCTGAATCTGGGATGGTCTCGTCGGATCCCACGCTGGGGGCGGTCATACCAAATTCTGTTGACATCCATCAACGGCTCTGCATCGTAAGGGGCTGGCGGGAGTACTGCCAGAGGCTGATCCGGCTGGTATACCACCATCTGCATGTCTGGAGATGGTGGGGACTGGTAAGAGGGCTGCTGCTGCTGGTACGGCTCCGCCTGTACAAGGTGAACATGTCTAGGCTGCTGAAAGGTGCTGGAGCGCTGGGACGAGTTGCTGCTGCCGCCGGTGTCGCCTCGCGACTGAAGACGGGGCTGTGAAGCCGTTTGTGCCTCCTGGAGACACATGAGCTGGGTCTTCATGTCGCTCAGAGTCTGTGCCATCTGCTCCATCTGCGTGATGCTCTGGTACTGCTTCTTCTCGATCAGCTCCATCCGGTCCAACTTCTCGCTGATGATGCCCATATCCACAGCGGACGACTCTGCCTGTGCTACTGCAACTGCAGATGAACTGGATGGACCGGCGTCGACCCGTGCTATCCTCTGGTACTGCACGGGTCCTGGCTGCTGCTGGGGTCTCCCCTGTGTGTACAACCGTGTCTGGGACATCACCATGTAATTCTCGGCCATCTCCTCGTAGATGGCCCAGACCTGGTCATGGTCCTTGGCGAAATAGGACCCGCCGCAAGAGGCATTCACCAGGCCCTGGAGCTCTGGTGTCAACCCGCTGAAGAAGCTCTGAACAAGGTTCGGCTTCGAGATGTCGTGGTGCGGGCATCTGTCGGTGAGCTCTCGGAACCTCTCCCATGCCTCGTGGAATTGCTCATTGGGGAGCATGGAGAAGTTGCTGATCAGGGCCCTCGCTGCATTCGTCCGTCCGAGTGGATAGTACTTATTCAAGTACTCGGTGCGGAGCTGCTCCCAGGTGTAAACAAACCTCCCCAAATGCTTCAGCCAGGTGGCTGCTCTGTCAGCTAAGGAGAAGGGGAAGGCGATCATCCTGATCGTGTCCTGGTCCACCTGACGGTCGTGGACAGTGCTGCATATCATCAAAAACTCCTGGAGGTGGAGATGGGGCTCCTCTGTCGCGAGTCCGTGGAAGCGGGGGAGTAGCTGCAAAGTGTTCGGGGGGAACTTGAAGTCCCCCACGATCGCTGGAAGTACTACCCAGTGGTGCGTTAGCGTCGATCCGGGGTTGTGTAACTCCCGCATCGGTCTCGGTGGTCCTCCGGCCGCTCCTGCGGCGGCTGCCGCTGCTGTAGCGGCTGCTGCATCCGCATCATCTGGGATCCTCGATCCCTCTCTCCTCTGCTCTCGCTCTGCTCTCTCTGCTCGCATCTGCTCCATCTCTCTCCTCATGTCGATCATGAAAGCTCCCTGATCCCTCAGCTGCTGCTGGACGGTCTCTAACGAGGCGATCAGGGTGGAGTTGATCGCTCCCTGATCCAATACGAAGTGCTCAGGCTGACGGGAGCGATCCTCAGAACTGCCGGCCATGACGTCTGCAAAATCAAATGAGCCCAACTCAGGTGCTGTCAAATCCATCAATCTCTCCTCGGGCTCATGTCGCTCAGGTCTGAAAGAAAGGGGGTCGAGGGGGAACAGGGCGGAGTCGTACTCGGGCTTGGAGAGCTGGTCTTGGCTCTCGTGGGCCAACCTAGATGATTGGGTAGACGTGCCCGAAAGCGGTGCAGCCAGAGGCTGCCTAAGAGAGCGTCTACCCATCATCTTGATCTGGCGAGTAGGGCGGATGAGATCTGGAGAAACTATGATCATAATGCAAACCCCCGATTCACCAACGCAACGCGAGCTGAAGACCGTGAAAATTCGGTCAAATTATCTTGTCAATTTTTATTTAGGTGAACACACAAGATATCAGAGCGCTTACGTGACCTGTTAGGATACCCGATGCTACCCCAACCGACTGGCCCGCACGGAAGAGTCAGTAATCAGTCGGGAATAACACCGGAGGGCTCTACCTAGGGTGCGGATCACTCTCTCGCGCATCCAAACCATACAATGAGGGGGTTGCTCTCCCCAAGACAAGTTTTTATGGTGAATGTCTTTTAGGATCAATAGTGTTAACCAGTCCCAATTTTATGGTTTTTCTTTTTAATATTTTTCAAATAAAAACAAACGGCCTAACGAATTTTTCGGTTCTCCTGGTTATTTAGTCCAAAACAGGGGGAGAAGTCGAAAAAGCCGATGCGCGATAAATCAATGATGCATGCAAAGTAAGAAATGCGTACCTTGCCTCCAGCACTCTACATGCAAGTGATCCGCGCAGAATTTAAAGACAGAAAAGTAAACTACCCTAAATGATGCAGCGGGAAAAACCGAGTCCTAGATGAGCAATTTCTATCGCAGAACCGTCTAATCGGTCACCGACCTCCAAGCCAAAGGGTCCGGTCTTGGCCCACCCCTCCTCTGCCCGACAAATCGGGGGTAGGAGAAAGGGCTTTACAGGGTGAGTTGCGGCACGTAGGCTACGAAGGAGATGAGTCGATTATTTTTATTAGTTGATTATTAGTAGGTCCAATTAGCGCACTATAGGAACATGCAAATAGTTAAGTGTGGGGACCCTACTAATTACGGCACAAGCAAGAGAAATTCCTAGATCTAGGGGCTCGAAGAAAACCGCGTAAACACCGGAAAAGGCAGAAAAAATAAAGAGAAAACAAAACCGCGTAAAAAGCTGCGAAAAAGCCTAAGGGTCCCCCGAGCACACCGGTGCTCGGCGAAACAGACCCGCTAAGTGTTCAAGAGTCCACAAGTCTAGTCTGAGTGTCCCTGTATTATTACAATAATGGTAATCAAAAAAATAAAACCTAATCTAACCTCACCCACTCAACTCTCTCTCTCTCTCGCTCGCTCTCTCCCGCGGCTTCGTAGAGAAGGAAGCCGCCTCCAAGTCCTGCGGTTGCGTAGGCTCCTCGAAAGTCGCCTCCGCGGTCCTCGGGCCCTCGCAAGAAAAAGAAATGAGTGGTTGATATCATGCCTGACCACTCGGGTATAAGGTACAGAAATAGGGTCGTTGCGACCCAAGCGATCAGACCGTGTATATCAAGAAAAATCGAACCACTAATGACAAATCAAGCTATCAAAATACGATAAGCGGTCCTGCTATATGTTTAACCTGGTATAGCACCCAGGGTCGAACTCAAGGAGCACGGATTGGCCGAAGGCCTACGAAGTAGTAAAAACAAATAAAATTAAAAACAAAATATTTTTTAGTGGTTTTTAATTATTTTTATATTTTTTTTGGATTTTTAATATGTAAAGAAAATAAAAGAAACACAAATAAGCACACTTCAACAATTTATTTAATGCAACAAAATTCAACCAAAAATTAAAACAAAAATATTTTTATGTGTTTTATATTTTTTTATGTTTTTGGTGAATTTTTGGGATTTTTCTGATATTTATTTTATTTTCTAAAAATCAAACAGTAGCAAAAACAAGGGGTACTGTCCAGCCGAGCCAAGAAGCCCTAGATAAAATACCTAAGGGCCTCAAAATGGCCTGGAGGTAATTTTCCTGTAAAATAGATAAAATAAGGAAAATTTAGGTACCAAATTTATTATTTTTGGGTTTTTAATTTATTTACTAGAATTTTTATGGGTTTTTTGGTGTTTTTAAGTTTTTAAGGTTTTTAAGCAATGAAAAATAGCCACAATTGGCTAAAAAATCAAACAAACTAAACTAAATAGTAGCTAATTTTTATAGAATTTTTAGGGAAGTTTTTATATTTTTTTATGATTTTTCAATCTAGACACTAACAAAAATAAAGGTTTTTGAATTTTTAAAAATAACAAACAAAATCAAAAATGTCCTCAAAAATCCGTGAAAATCCTACACCATGGCAGGAGCCATGTGTCAAATTCTCATTGGATTTAGAGGTGATTTGATATTTTATTCAAAAATAACAAAAGGGTACTGTGCACAGGGACTGGAATGCAAATACCCAAAGTTCTGGGGGTCCCGGTGCAAAATACCCAGCAAAACACGCGCCACGCACGTGCCTGGGCACTCAGGGACCTATATGTAAGGAAAATAAGTCCCGAGGACCTATTGGTAACACGTACCAAAAGTCCAGGGGGCTTAGTTGCAAATAACCCAAAATAAAACGCACATGCGTAAAACAACCACGCACAGGGGTATAAATGCAACTAACTAAAAACTTTCATTCATTTAATAACAACCAGAACTACAAGGGCATGGACTGCAAATAACCCAAAACAACACGTGACGAAGCACGTGGCTCACAACAGGCAGGGGTATATATGCAATTACACTAAAGCGCAGGGTCCTCTATGCAAATAAACCCAAAACTAAACAACGTATTTAAATATTTACAGGACTAATGCGAAATAAAACAAAGATAAGGGCCTAAGGGTAAATTACCCTTTATTAACCGGAGCGGCTGGATGGCTGCCACGTGTAGATCGGACGGTCCAAATGGGGGCGGCTCTCAACGCAGGTGCTGCTCTGGTCGATCCAACGGTCTGGGCCAGGACACGTGTGGATCTAACGATCCGGATCAGTCGCCTCAGATCTGACGTCCACGGGGGCTCCAGGAACCAACGGTCAAGATGGTGTCTGGAGCTGAGGGCTAATCCAACGACGCTGGAGGGTGCTGGAAGAACTGGGCCCCGGCAAACTTCGCCGGGCTCGTGCGGGTGCTGCGCTCCTCCTCGGAGCACTCTGAAGGTCGGAGAAGAATGCTGGAGTGCTCCCGCGTCTGCTGCGATGCTCCGATGATCTACCCGAGCTCGGAGGAGCTCAGGCACGGTCGGCGGAGCTGGGTCTCCCGGCCTGGATGACCAAGCCCTCAGATGGGCTCGGTAGGACCTGCAAAGGGGCTCAGAAGACTCGCGGGTCGAGGGCAAACTGCCTCGACCCGGTTAGGCGATGTGGAGGTGACTGGTGCGTCGGGGCGACGGGCTCCGGCGAAGGTGGTGGACGGAGGAGCCCGGTTCCCAGCTCCTGTGCGAGCTGGGTTGTGTGAGTGGGTGGAGAACGTGCAGCGGAGGAAGGAGGAGATGTGGGTCGGGTCCGATGGTCGAACGGTGGTCGGAACCGGGGTGAATCGAAGAAAGATGACGACGGTGAAGATTGGGGGTAAACGGAAATTAGATGAAATAGCTAAGCTAAGGGACTACCTGGGTGAAGGAATAGACTGTGGCGGAGCTAGGGAAGCTCCCGGTCGTCGCCTCGAGGGATGTCTCTGCCCGAGGCTCGAAGCTCGCTCAGGTGGCGGAGCTACGACGGTGACTCCGTCGGATCAGTGGATTCGCCGGTTCTCCTCGCTGCAACAGGTCGGGGGTGCGAGCTGTCACCTCGCTCTCTCTGGAGCTCACTGGAGGACTACGCAAATGGCCAAAGATGAAGACAATGGGTGGCGGAGCTGGGTATTTAAGTGGGTGCAGGTCCGGCTAGGGCTGGTCGGGTAGGGCTGTGAGAAGCGCGGATCCCGATGTGGATACCCCGGCGAGGGTCTCGGATGCAAGAAGAAGAGATAGGACCCGGGGTTTGCGGAGATGGCGAGCGGATCGAGCGCGGAAAAAGAGGAGAAGTCGGGTCGGGCGCGAGATCCGCTGGAGAAGAAGGTCCGCGGAGGGAGTTGACCGGAGGTCAACATCTCCATGGGCCAATGAGAAGCTGCCACGTGGAAAAGATTTGAAAAATCAATTAGAAATAGTAAATGGCAGAATTATTAAAAAGTCAAAACATGAAATATTTTTGTTTTAATATTTTCTATTTTTTTGTGATTTTTAATTAATTTTTGGAAATAAAAATAGGGTATTTACATTATGTAGCTATATATAGGTATATATACAATATGTAGGCTTTTGATTTTTTATTTTTAATTATTATTTTTGTACAATTTTATTCCCATTTTATATTTTATTTATTTATAGTATAAAATAAGGAATAAAAGGATGTTTTTATTTGATTTTTATTATTTATTTACATAGGTAAAATAAATAGTTATGTACAACTATATACAAGGTATGTGTACAATGTATTTTTGTATTTTTCATTTTATTCTTTTTATTTGATTTTTGTTTTGATTCTTTTTATTTTATTTATTTACAATATATAATATAGCCTATTTACAGAAATTATAAAAATTACTTTTATATATTAATAAATATATAGGTATGGTTTATGTACATGATGAAAGGGGTATTTTTGATCTTTTTGGTTTTTAACTTTTTATTTTGTTTTTATCTTTTATAAATATATACAAATATTTACAAGCATATTTTTGGTGAGAAAAAATATTTTTATTTATTTACATAAATATATACACAAGAGCACCTATCTCCCTCTACTTTGGCTTTTATGCGGTCAGGCCCATGCTGAGCCCTCCCTTGGGTTAGGTTGCTCAATATTTATTCTAAATATTTCCCTCTTTTTCTTTTTAATCTTTATTCTTTTATTTTTGCACAAAAACATGCTAATTATAGGTTTTTACACAATGCATGCTTTTGGTAATTATTCCTGTTTACACATATCTACATGCATTTGCAAAGGTTTTTGTAGCTAAAATATAAGAATAAAGAGTGATGAATGGGTATTCATCACCCCCCTATACTTAACTTTGCTAGTCCCTTAGCAAACACTTATTTGAAAAAGAAGTGAAAAAGAAAGAAAGAAAAAGAAAAAGAGGATGTACATGGATCAAGGTTGATTATTAAACTTGCCTTCATTAAATTGGGGTATGGAGCTCGATCAGATCTTTGGATTATTAATGTGTCGGAACCTTATTTAGACTTAAGCTTAAAACCTAACAGCCTCTAAGTTCCACTAATCTATAACCAAGACTCCTCAATGCTCCAGATCAGAACAAGTCATCAATCACAAACCCTGAAGACCATGAATCTTTTCTTGTCCTGTGAATGTGAAGTCTAAGCTCTCCACCTCAGAAATGGCAACTTGACAACCCTCCCTAACAAGGTAACTCTATGACCTCAATCTGGCCACTCTTTCCTCGAGGAGCGGGGTATTCCCTTCTAAGTTCAAGTTCAACCAGCTCAAGAAGAGGGGAAAGAAGAGAATGGGTCAAGGCCAGTGTAGCCAAGTACCCTTGGGAGCTTGACCAGTGTAGCCAAGTCTCCCTGCTGCAAGCTACAACAGGTGGATCATGAAACCAAGCTTTGCTTATTGCACTCTATATACATACTCCGGTGGGATTATCATTTTCTCTCAGACCCACCACTTTTTTGGAGTTCTTTTCTTTTTGCACATTTTTTTTCAAGTGCATCTGTACAACATATACATGTGCAGCATATATACAAGGAGTTTTTCCTCTTGAGACAGTAGACTATTGATAACCTCGGAAATCGATCGGTCTTATGTTCCACACAAAGCGGGAACACAGTCGAAGTGTCGACCAATCAACTCTGAAATTAATCAACAATTAACCCACACTAAAGATCAATAAATTAGAACTAATGTGGAGTTAAAATTTATTTTTAACTCTGCACAAATGGTGTATAGTGTCAAGTATGCAGAGAGTTTGAACACAGGGAGCAAGCAGGGTAGTTCAGGCAAATGTGCTCAAGTGAATGTGTGTGATGTGTCTACACTAAGCAAACAAGCAAAGGAAATTTTTGTGGGTTTTTAATTTTTAATTTTTAATATTTTTTTATTTAATTTTTAATTTTGTATTTTGATTTTTAATTTTCTGATTTTTATAATTTTATATTTTATATTTTTCTTTTTCTTTTTCAATAATGGAATTTAAAGACAAGGTAATACAAGACAAGGTAAAATATTTATAAAAATGTGCAAAAATAACCAAAAATTCAGAACTAAAATGTTTTTGATATTTTTACGATTTTTTACTGTTTTTGTGATTTTTGGGGATTTTTCAAGGTGTTTCTGGTATTTTTAATTAGCAAAATGAAGGAAAACAGTGGAAAATGCACTGGCTGTGAGGAAAATGCAATTTAAAAATAGCAACCAGGACTCAAAATTTTTCACACTATTTTCAAATAAAAAGAACAGAATGAGGAACAACCAGAACCTGAGTTTCTGATTTTAGGATTTTTCTTTGATTTTATATATTTTTTTGAAGTTTTTGAGTGTTTTTTATTTTTTAGTATTTTTCTTTTCAGATTTTTAGTGATTTTTGGACTGACACTAAAATAGGATGAAATAGACACTAGGTAATTTTTTTTGGGATTTTTGGAGGGGTTTTAATATTTTTTTGGCATTTTCTAAGCTAGACAGTAGAGAAAAAACTTGTTTTTGATTTTTAATAAATATGAAAATAAAATAAAATCAAAAACTAAAATGATAGCGTGAAAGTACACGTGTCCAGGAACTAAACCCTATTTTTGTGGAATTTTTGGACTTAAGATGATAGGTTAAATAAATACAACAAACATCCAATCAATACACAGGCCTGGCAGGGGTATAAATGCAATTTCTCAAACATCCAAGGGCATACATGCAATTTTCCACAAAAATATACACAGAATATTCAATTTATAGCTCCAAAAACTAATTCCAAAAACCGCCTGGGACTTTTAGAAATTTTCCCACCAGGGCGCGTGACTAGCACGCGCCTGGCGAGGACTGAAATGTAATATCTCAAAACCCTGGGGGCCTACATGCAAAATATCCAAAAAGTTTACACGTGATACGAAAGTTTTAATACTAAAACAAAATACACAAAGTACCAAGGGTATCCTTGCAAAATGCCCACACCTCACGTGTACAGGTCACGTGAGGTGACGTGGCGAAGGACTTGGATGCAAATATAGAAAGTACGGGGGTGTTTGTGCAAATAAACCAAAGTTTTTACGCTACAGACAAAAGTTTAAATACTAAATAATAAATACAAAAGGCGCAAGGGTTGGAATGCAAAATACCCTCGGCGCGTGGATCCAACGGCTACCGGTCTTCACATATACACGTGGCGTGAATCCAACGGGTCGACGACGCTTCGCTCGGACGACTGAGATTAGATCATCTGGGGATGATCGGACGGTGGCGACGGGGCGCGATCCAACGGCGGCTGCTCGACCTGGAAGAGCTCCTCAATCCGACGGTTGGGAGTCGATGAGGAAGAACAACGAAGGATACCGGTGAGGCGAACTTCGCCGCTCCAGATCGTCGTCCTCGGGCGTAGTCAGGGCTTCAAAATGGACGTGGAGCGTCCCCTGGTCCTCCTCTAGCGACTGGTGGCGGCAAAAAGCCCCGGCGATAGCCGAGGGGCTCGCTGAAGGGCGGCGGAGCTACAGAGCTCCGCTAGCTCCGGCAAAGCTCCAGATTCGCCTCCAGGCTTCAATGATGGTGCTTGGACCTGCAAAAAGCATTAGAAGGTCCAGGGCAAAGTGCCTAGACCTTGAGTGGACCTAATCGATGCGAGAGGCGAAGTGGCGATGGGTGGCCGGAGGTGCGCTCCGGCGAGGATGGGCGATTAGGCGAATCACACGATGGATTTCAAAATTTCTTGAGGGCTTTCGCTCCTAAGACTCAGACTAAGCTAATGCACGAAAAATAAAGGGATGAAATGGCTTCCTCGACGGTGTAGACCGGAGGGAAGGTTACCTCAACCGCCGGAGTTGCGGGAGGTGGTGGAGACGCCTCCGACCTCGGCTGCCTTGGTTGAAGGCTTCGCGGTGGAGCTGTCACCTCCAGGAAGCGCTGGAGCTCGGAGTAGGCGCGAGGGGTGGACCGAAGGTGTTCAAATTCGAAAGGAAAGAAGGGGGGCTCGTTATATGTGGTTTGACCCTGAGCTGCAGGGGTCCAATGATCAATGAGTATCTTGCGAATCTTGGGTCCAAAGACCAAGATTATTCATGGGCGAGCTAGAGGGAAGATCGAGGAATAATGTTGCAGAAGGTTGCAACACAAAAAGGTGAAAGTTTTGGCCTCGAGAAATCCGTGAAGTTGGGTCAAAAACGAGGTTGTCAGGAGCTACAGGGGGTAGGGCGTCCAGTTGACCGCGGTCAACTGTTGACCCCTCCTGGTTGGTCCACGTGGACCAACCAGGAAAAACCCTGAAAAATTAATTTGTAAAATCAATAAAAAATAGAATTAAGTCGAATTAATTAATAGTTATAAAATGAAAAATGCTTAAAATTTTATGTAGTATTTTATTATGAATTTTAATTATTTTTATGAAGTATATTTTTATAAGTTACCTTTATACCCCTATATAGGTATATTATCTATATACTTTATTACTTTTATTTTTGTTTTGTATATTTTAATTTTATTATTTTTATTTATTATTTTATAAAATTATAAAAATACTTTTATACACACAAATATATTTTTATTTTATTTTATTGAAGTCTTTTGTATATTAAATAAAATCTAAGAGTGTTTTGTATAGGTATATGTATAGGCAGTATACCTATGTATTCTTTATACAAGTATTTTTATTTTGTATTTTCTTTGCATTTTATTTTGATTTTAATGCACATATATATTATAAGTAATATTTACAACATTATAAAAATATAAAAATATAAAAATAATGAATAAATAATAAATTGAATATTTTAATCAGTATAGCTATACAACGGGGGTCCAAAACTCAACTTTCAAACCGTAGCTCCGCCAAATGCGAAACCACTACCATTAATTAGCTTATTTTCTTCTATATACAATTAAAGGTGAGTATGCTGCATTTGGAGTTTTTATTTGTGAGATACGGGTCTGGGAAGTTGGGATTCTGGATTTTTATTCAGACCATAACTTTTTATCTGTACATTATTTTTCTGTGAAATTAATTTTGTATTTTTCTTTATAAAATTATCTACAACTTTCATGTACAAAGTTTCTTTATTTGATGTATAAAAGGTGGAACCAAAAATAGGTCCCAAAATGAATAAAGAATGAATAGAATATATAGGTATTTTATCTGTATTTCTGACCTTATCTCCCCCTACTTTATTCCTTGTCGACCTATTCATCATGATGCCTAGGTCTCGGGGGTTTTGGGTCATAAAATATTTACAATATTTTATTCTTTTTCTTTTCTTTATTTATTCTATAATTTTGGCCTTAATTACAGTATTTTATACATTATCTGAGTGCACATGCATGAATGCTAAGATGCTCTATTTAAGGGTATTTACAGGCATTTGCTGGGGTTTTTGATGCCAAAATGATAGAATAAAGATGATGAAATGTGGATTCATCAACTATCCCTCTTTTGAAGCTTTATTGCAACCCACAACTCCCGTCGTTAGACCTCATGGCAACCAGACCAAGTTGAGACACACTTCCTTCACTATAAGAAGAAGAGAGGTTCCGCCTAGAAGTACTACCCTCATATGCTACCCCAAGTCAAGGAAGACTGCCTCCTCACCACCTCATCCGTAGAGAGCTCGGTGCATAGTGCTGGTGTCCAAGTAAAGCCACAATCTATATGAGTCATGTGTTGTTGTTAAGTGCTCTACTTAGGCTCATTGAGATGACATGTGACCATAGCCTAGTGGACTCAAAGAATTAAGTCACCATGGACTTGAAAAGCATTAAACCTAAGCCCTATAAGGTTCCTCTTAGAAATTAGGTGGATTAAGATCTTAATCAAGCTCCATTTCTCAATTTGATTCCAGGCTAGTTTAAATGTCAACTATCATCCAGAAAAACTATATACATATGTACAAAAAGATGCTTGTTTACACAAATTTTACAAACATGCAAAATTTTTGAAAAATGTTTTGAAATCATGAAATGATGATGCATGAAGTGCAAGTTTTGCAAAAAGATATTTACACACATTTACACAAGATTTTTGCAAACTTTTTGATTTTCAAAACATTTTGGAAAAATTTTCTACTATATACATAATTTTGATACAAAAATATTTACACAAGCTTTACACAAAAGATTTTTGAAATCATTTTTACAAAAATAATTTGTATACTAGCTATGTATGTGCAAATAAAAGCAGATTATGTACATGAATTTTTTTTTAATTTTTGTGGTTTTTAGCCATTTTATTTATTAACACACTCACACAAAGTACGAGTTATGGCTAAAGTATATATGAAATATATACACACCCCCCTTATACTTAGCTCGAACGATGTCCTCAGAGTCAAGAGCGATGGAGAAGACATAACTCGTGCTAGGTATAGGAAAGTGAAAAGGAAAGCTATACAAAAAGGAAATGAAAAGTCAAGAGGGACCCAGGTCTCCCCCCTATACTTAGGATCAAGTAATCCTAAGTATAGCAGGCTGTATACTAAGGGAAAACCTGAGTGCAGAATGTACAGGGTCTACCCCCCCTATACTGAGGGTGAAATATCCCTAAGTATAGGCAACAAAAACAGGGGTAGACAGAAACAAAAGAAATACCCGAAAGGCCTCACATCCCCCCTATATTTAGGGTAAAGTGCACCCTAAGTATAGCATAATCACAAGATGAAGGAAGGGATGTGGGACTAAAGAATGTAGTGATATGGACATCTGGATCTATATACAGCGGAAGATCAGTGAAACTCAGGCGTGAGATGCATTAGATGTGAGTCAAAAGACCACATCTCACGCAAAGTGAATAGGGGCAAGATTAACGACCCGCGGCTCATGATCTAGAAATGGCTTGAGCCGCTGGCCGTTCACTCGAAAGGTACTCTCAGAAGACAACTCAGATATGTCGATGCTACCGTTGTCGTGTACCTTTCTAACCAGATAAGGTCCCTTCCATTTGCTCTGTAGCTTCCCTGGAAATAGGCGTAGCCTCGCATCAAACAGCCATACTCTCTGTCCAATCTCAAAATGCTTGTGGCTGATATGAGAATCATGCCACTCCTTGACTTTCTCCTTATAATGTAGGCTGCTTGAGAAAGCTGCATCTCTAAGCTCCTCCAGGGCAGCTAGCTCTGCCCTTCTCTGGTCTCCCATACCATCTGGATCCATGATAATATCTGTGACTGCCCAAAGTGACTTGTGCCTCAGCTCAACAGGTAAATGGCATGGCTTGCCATATACGAGGCGAAAGGGAGATGTGCCCAAAGGTGTCTTGAAAGACGTCCTATATGCCCACAAGACCGAGTCCAAAAGCTGTGACCAATCCTTTCGGTCAGGGTGGACGACTTTCTGCAGAATAGTCTTGATCTCCCTATTCGACACTTCGGCTAGACCATTCGTCTGTGGATGGTAAGGTGTAGCAACACGATGGTCTATACCGAACTCGCTAGCAAGTGCCTTCACCTGGTCGTTGATGAAGTGAGATCCCCCATCAGAAATCAGAACTCGTGGAACCCCGAACTGCGTGATGATGTGCTTCCTCAAAAATCTGCAAACGGTCCTCGCATCAGCGGCTCGGGCGGGGATAGCCTCCACCCAACGACTCAAATAATCAACGGCCAACAGAATGTACTCAAATCCCTGACTCTTAGGGAATGGACCCATGAAATCGATGCCCCATGCGTCAAAAACCTCACAGAAGTGAATGGGCTGCATCGGCATCATATCACGCTGTCCACAAGTGCCCATCCTCTGACAGTCAGTACACCTCTTCATGAACTCATCTGAGTCCTTGAAGAGGGTAGGCCACCACAAGCCGGATTGGAGCACTTTCTGTGCCGTTCTCCTCCCAGAATGATGTCCTCCTGCCTCAAGCTTGTGGCAGTAAGTGAGGACGCTATGGTGTTCCTCCTGAGGAATACACCGACGCCAGACACTGTCCCCTCCTTCGTGGTAAAGGATGGGATCCTCCCAGTGGTAGGACTTGGCCTTCGCTAGGAAGGTCTCAAGCCTCTGCCTGGGCCAATCTTGTGGGACTTTCCCAGCAACGAGAAAGTTCACAATATCGGCGTACCATGGGAGTGAGGCGATAGCAAGGATCGCCTCATCTGGGAAGGTATCTCTAATAGGGTCAATCTGCTCAGAATCCTCAGGCTGCTCTAGTCGGGAGAGATGATCCGCCACCACATTCTTGACTCCAGGCTTATCCTTGATCTCAATATCGAACTCCTGGAGTAGAAGGATCCATCTAGTCAGCCTGGCCTTGGCATCCTTCTTTGCCATGAGGTACCTGATGGCGGTTTGATCTGTAAACAAAGTCACTCTAGATCCAATGATATACGATCTGAACTTATCCAGGGCAAACACTACGGCTAGCATCTCCTTCTCTGTGACCGTGTAATTCCGCTGGGCGGAATCCAATGTGCGGCTAGCATAGTGTATGGCAAATGGAACTCCATCCCTCCTCTGTCCCAGCACTGCCCCTACGGCAAAATCGGAGGCGTCCGTCATGATCTCGAATGGGAGAGACCAATCGGGCGGCTGGAGGACAGGAGCCTCAATGACACACTGCTGGAGAGTCGCAAACGACGAAAGACACTTGTCATCGACAAGGAACTCAGTGTCTTTCGTCAAGAGGTCAGTCAACGGTCGGGCAATCCTGCTGAAATCCTGAATAAATCTCCTATAAAATCCAACATGCCCCAGGAATGACCGTAGCTGCCTCAGATTGGACGGTGGTGCGAGTTTCCTAATGACACCAACCTTGGCCGGATCCACCTCCATGCCCCTGTTGGAGATGATATGGCCAAGCACCGTCCCTTGAGTCACCATGAAGTGACTCTTCTCCCAAGATAAAACCAAATGAAACTCAATACATCGCTGGAGTACCCGGTCTAGGCAGTCAAGACAGGAGTCGAATCCGTCGCCGTAGACCGAGAAATCGTCCATGAAGACCTCCAAACACTCCCCTACCATGTCCGAGATGATCGACAGCATGCACCTCTGAAAAGTCGCAGGGGCATTGCATAGCCCAAATGGCATGCGTCGAAAAGCATATGTGCCGAAGGGACAGGTAAAGGTGGTCTTCTCCTGATCCTCAGGAGCGATGGCCACTTGGTTGTAGCCCGAGTACCCATCCAGGAAGCAATAATGGCTCTTCCCTGCCATTCTCTCAATGATCTGGTCAATAAAAGGCAGGGGGAAATGGTCCTTCTTGGTGGCCTGGTTGAGTCTCCTGTAGTCAACACATACCCTCCAAGAGGTGGGTACTCGTGTAGCAATCTCTTATCCCGACTCACTGATCACAGTCGTGATGCCCGTCTTCTTGGGCACCACATGCAAGGGGCTGACCCACTTGGAGTCGGAAATGGGATAAATAAAATCTGCGCTCCACCATTTCGATATTTCCTTCATCACAACCTCTCTTAGGTTGGGGTTCAGACGCCGCTGGAACTCACGCGACGGCTTCGCCCCCCTCCTCGAGATAGATATGGTGGGAGCACACTGATGGACTAATCCCATGGAGATCTGCTACGCTCCATCCGATCGCCTTGCGGTTCTTTTCAAGAACCCCCATCAAACGGGATTCTTGCTCTCCAGTCAACTCGGCGGAGATGATGACTGGGTACATCTCTGGCTCGCCCGCAAGGAATCGATACTTCAGCGAAGTAGGGAGCGGCTTCAGCTCTGGAATGCTGGGTGCTGGCAAATCTGGCTGTGGAAGAAACTGAGTGAAAGCTGCTAAATCTGCCAAATCTGCCTGGGAAAGTGAAAGTGTACTCTCGCAAACTGGATCGGGAGAAGGCTGCTCAACTGCACTGTCTCTGGTCTGCTCTGCATCTGCCTCCTCCTCATCTGTAGGCTCAGGTGGAATTAGGTCTGGCATCTGATCATCACAATCGGCCCAATCAGACTCTGAATCTGAGGGATCTGTATCAACCGCGGTGGCATCAGTACCACCGCAGAGCAAGGGTGCCTCAGCACCACCATCACTGAACATCGTGTCGCGATCAAGGACCGGCTCTGCTGCCTCTATGGTATCCTAAAATAGGGCTGTGCTCTCCAGACTCTCCTCTGCTATCATCTCGGCATCAGCTGTATCTGAATATGAGAGGATGGTCTGTGCTGCAGGATCTGCCCAAGCTGCCTCATCGTCTGTGATCACAAAATCACAATCCTGGTGGATGTCTGGCTCTGCGTCTGTCAGCTGCTCTGAATCTGTACTCGCATCTGAGCGGGCTCTCTCTCTAGCTCTGTAGTCCTCGACCGTCTCTATTTGTATACTCTCGCCCTCGACGTGAAAGTACACCTTGCCGCTATCATGATCAGTCACCGCCTTGGCTGTGGCCAAGAATGGACGACCGAGGATGATGGGGGTATCGGCCACTGACTCAGGGATCTCCATGTCCAACACTACGAAGTCCACGGGGAATTTCAGGCCCTGAATCGTGACGATAACGTCCCGTAACAACCCCTTCGGCCTCTTGACAGATCGATCAGCGAACTGAAGGACTGTCCTGCTCTGTCGAAGAGTGCCCAACTCGAAGCGGTCGAGAAGGGCCGCCGGAAGAAGGTTGATCGACGATCCGCTATCTAGTAGAGTGCGGTCGAACATCTGCTCACTAATCTGGCATCTGACATACGGGGCCCCTGAATCTGGCCTCTTGGCTGGCAGTCGGTTCTGGATCGCAAAACACGTGGCTTTCGTCAGCACATGTATCTCTGAAGTGTGGTTCCTCCTCCTCCTCCTGACTGTAGTCCTGTCTCTCAATGATCGCTGGAGAAGGGGGATGTGCTGCAACGCCTCCTGGAGGGTCAGCTGTATGTGGAATCGATCGATCATGCTCTGGCTGAACTCCTCAAGCTCTCTCTTTTTTGGATTTTCTTTTTTCTTCCCTTTCCCCATATGAAGGGCTCTAGGGAAGGGGATCACAGGGTCCTTCGCAGATGAAGGACTAGGAAAAGGCCTAGACGGTTCGATGATCGGATCCACACATACATCATGCACCACAGTGGGACCAGAAGAAACTAAACCTTTTCCTTTATTCAAACCAAAGTCCTGAGATACATCAAAGCGAGGGAAGACAACATCTCTCTCAATACCAACACCGGTGGCCTCAATACCACCATGGGCTGGCTCTGCTGCTGTTGCTGGTAGACGTCTCGCGGTCTCAGTACCGCGAGCTGGCTCGGTTATCCTGGTGGCGTCAGTACCACCTCCTCGATCTGGTGAAGCGGCGGCCTCAGTACCGCCGGTGGGATCAGCATCCTTGGTGGCCTCAGTGCCACCGTCATCATCTGGAGCGGCCTCAGTACCGCTCTCCTCCTCCTCATGTGGTGCCTCTGAAGTATCCTCGGGGTGAAGCTCAGATGAGGCGCCGCCGCCTGCTGGGGTCCTACCACTCCTAAGTGTGACAAAATCAACATCAAATAGATCCGAAGATGTATCAACAAATGGGTCACGAGGAGTGGCAAACTCAGTGTGTACTACCTGCTCAGATTTCCTCTTGAGGTTATTCGGATTCGGCTCAATCTGGGCTGGAATGGCGGCCTTCCCTCTCACCAAGTCCCGCATCTCCTGGCGGAACTCGTCCATCTCTCGTCTGAATGTGGCTTGCTGGTCCGTGAGGAGGCGGGCGATGTATTCCAAAGCGGGGCTCTCGTGGGAGCCCGACGGGTAGCCTCTCTGGGGGTGAGGCTGCTGGAACTGCTGCTGGTGGTAAGAGGGGTATGAGGAAGGGTGCTGCTGCTGAACTGGGTGAGCCTGCTGCTCACGCCTCCACGACTGTCCCTGCTGCTGATAGGGACGAGGACCGAAGGATGATGGCTGGTGCTGCTGGTATGCTGGGGGCTGCTGCTGCGGCTGGTGATCTCTCTGCTGGGAGTACTGTCCTCCCTGTCCTGACGGCTGCTGCTGGGGCTGGGCACCACCATTCCCCCACCTGAATCCGGGATGGTCTCGTCGGATCCCAGGCTGGGGACGGTCATACCAAATCCCGTTGACATCCATCAACGGCTCTGCATCGTAGGGGGCTGGCGGGAGTACTGCCAGGGGCTGGTCCAGCTGGTATACCACCATCTGCATCTCTGGAGATGGTGGGGACTGGTAGGTGGGCTGCGGCTGCTAGTACGGCTCCGCCTGTACAAGGTGAACCTGTCTAGGATGCTATAGCGAGCTGGAGCGCTGGGACGAGCTGCTGCTGCTGCCGGAGTCGCCTCGCGACTGAAGACGGGGCTGAGAAGCCGTCTGTGCCTCCTGAAGACACATGAGCTGGGTCTTCATGTCGCTCAGAACCTGTGCCAACTGTTCCATCTGAGTGATGCTCTGGCACTGCTTCTTCTCAATCAGCTCCATTCGGTCCAACTTCTCGCTGATGATACCCATGTCCGCAGCTGTCGACTCTGCCTGTGCTGCTGCGGCTGCGGATGAACTGGATGGACCTGCATCTACCCGTGCTATCCGCTGGTACTGCACGGGTCCTGGCTGCTGTGGCTGGGTCTTCTGAGTATACAACCTGGTATGGGACATCACCATGTAGTTTTCGGCCATCTCCTCGTAGATGGCCCAGACCTGGTCGTGGTCCTTGGCAAAGTAGGACCCGCCACAAGAAGCATTCACCAGACCCTGAAGCTCTGGCGTCAACCCGCTGAAAAAGCTCTGAACTAGGTTCGGCTTGGAGATGTCGTGGTGCGGGCATCGGTCTAGGAGCTCTCGGAACCTCTCCCATGCCTCGTGAAACTGCTCGTTGGGGAACATGGAGAAGTTGCTGATCAGGGCCCTCGCTGCATTCGTCTGCCCGAGTGGATAGTACTTGTTCAAGTACTCGGTGCGGAGCTGCTCCCAGGTGTAGACAAACCTCCCAAGATGCTTCAGCCAGGTGGCTGCTCTATCTGCCAGTGAAAACGGGAAGGCTATCATCCGGATCGTGTCCTGGTCCACGTGGCGATCGTGGACAGTGCTGCAGATCATCAGGAACTCCTGGAGGTGGAGGTGGGGCTCCTCAGTGGCAAGTCCGTGGAAGCGGGGTAGCAACTGCAAGGTGTTCGGAGGGAACTTGATGTCCCCCACGATCGCCGGCACCACTACCCAGTGATGCATCAGAGTAGATCCGGGATTGTGTAAATCCCACATCGGTCGTGGTGGTCCTCCTGCCGCAGCGCCTCCCGTTGTGGCGGCTGCGGCTGCTGCTGCGACTGCGGCTGCTGCGGCTCGTGCCTCTGCATCAGGTATCTCCTCAAGCTCGCTCTGCTGGTCTCGCTCTGCTCTGAGCCTCTCCAACTCTCGCCTCATCTCTATCATGAATGCCCCCTGATCGCGTAACTACTGCTGGACTGTCTCAAGTGATGCGATCAGGGTGGAGTTGATCGCTCCCTGGTCAAGTACAAAGTGCTCGGGCTGACGGGAGTGATCATCTGAACTACCGGCTCCGGCCATAGCGACGTCTGCAAAATCAAACGAGCCCAACTCAGGTGCTGTCAAATCAATCAGTCTCTCCTCGGGCTCGTGTCTCTCAGGTAGAATAGAAAGGGGGTCGAGGGGGAACAGGGTGGAATCGTACTCGTGCTCAGAGAGCGGGTCTGAGCTCTCGCGAACCAACCAAGATGATGAGGTAGATGTGTCCGAAAGCGGTGCAGCCAGAGGCTGCCTAAGGGACCGTCTACCCATCATCTTGATCTGGCGAGTAAGGCGGATGAGATCTGGAGCAACTATGATCACAAACAAACCCCCGGTTCACCAACGCAACGCGAGCTGAAGACCGTGAAAGTTCGGTCAAATTATCTAGTCAATTTTATTTGGTGAACACACAAAATATCAGAGCGCTTACGTGACCTGTTAGGATATCCGATGCTAACCCAACCGATTGGCCCGCACGGAAAAGTCGGTAATCAGTCGGGACTAGCACCGGGGGGCTCTACCTAGGGTACGGGTCACTCTCTCGCGCATCCAAACCATACAATGAGGGGGTTGCTCTCCCCAAGACAAAGTTTTTAGGGTAAGCGGATTTTAAGATCAATAGTATTAGCCAGTCCCAATTTTATGGTTTCACTTTTTAGTATTTTTCAAAGCAAACAAATGGCCTAACGAATTTTTCGGTTCTCCTGGTTATTAAGTCCAAAACAGGGGGGAGAAGACGAAAAAGCCGATGCGCGATAAATCAATGATGCATGCTGAGTAAGAAATGCGTACCTGTCTCCAGCACTCTACATGCAATATGATCCGCGCATAAATGTAAAGACAGAAAGGAAACTACCTATATGATGCAACGGGGAAAGCCGAGTCATAGATGAGCAAGTCTAGCGAAGAGCCGTCTAACCGGTCACCGACCTCCAAGCCAAAGAGTCCGGTCTTGGCCCGTCCCTCCTCTGTCTGACAAATCGGGGGTAGGAGTAAGCGCTTTACAGGACGGGCTGCGGCACGTAGGCTACGAAGGCAAATGAGTCGGTTATTTTTATTAGTGATTTTTAAGTAGGTCCAATTAACGATCTATGGGAACAGATAAGCAGTTAGGTGTGTGGATCCTACTAATTACGGCACAATCACCAGAAAATCCTAAGTCTAGGGGCTCGAGCAAAAACCGCGTAAACACCAGAAAAGGGCAGAAAGAAAAAGAAAAGAAAGCCGCGTAAAAACCGCGAAAAACCGCTAAGGTCCTAAGGGTCCCCCGAGCACACCGGTGCTCGGCGAAACAGACCCGCTACGGCAGAAGAGTCCAAGTGTCCAAGAGTGTCCTGTATTATTACAATAATGAATGAATAAAAATCTACTCTAATCCTCACCCACTCAACTCTCTCTCACTCTCACCTGCGGCTCCGCGAAGAAAAGAGCCGCCTCCGAATCCCGCGGTTGCTTCGGCTTCTCGAGAGTCGCCGCCTCGGTCCTCGGGCCCTCGCAAGAGAAAACAGAGTGGTCAGAACCAATAATCAAATAATAATAAAAGGAAAATAAAAGGAAATGAAAAATAAGGGTATATGTGCAAAAATGCAAAATAAAATAAACACACAAAAGACAACAAAAATAAAAATGAAAGAAAAAGAAAATAAAGCAAAATAAAGTGAAAGTAAAATATAGACAAAAAGCCGCGAAGAGCCGCGAGCTCTGAAAGAGCCGCGAAAAGCCGCGGAAAATCAAAAATGAAAAATAAAAAGAACTACTAAGCCATGCTCCCCGGCAACGGCGCCATTCTGATATCAAGCCTGACCACTCGGGTATAAGGTACAGAAATAGAGTCGTTGCGACCCAAGCGATCAGACCGTGTATATCAAGAAAAATCGAACCACTAATGACAAATCAAGCAATCAAAATACGATAAGCGGTCCTGCTATATGTGTAACCTGGTATAGCACCCAGGGTCGAACTCAAGGAGCACGGATTGGCCGAAGGCCTACGAAGTAGTAAAAACAAATAAAATTAAAGACAAAATATTTTTTAGTAGTTTTTAATTATTTTTATATTTTTTGGATTTTTAATATGTAAAGAAAATAAAAGAAACACAAATAAGCACACTTCAACAATTTATTTAATGCAACAAAATTCAACCAAAAATTAAAACAAAAATATTTTTATGTGTTTTATATTTTTTTATGTTTTTGGTGAATTTTTGGGATTTTTCTGATATTTATTTTATTTTCTAAAAATCAAACAGTAGCAAAAACAAGGGATACTGTCCAACCGAGCCAAGAAGCCCTAGATAAAATACCTAAGGGCCTCAAAATGGCCTGGAGGTAATTTTCCTATAAAATAGATAAAATAAGGAAAATTTAGGTACCAAATTTATTATTTTTGGGTTTTTAATTTATTTACTAGAATTTTTATGGTTTTTTTGGTGTTTTTAAATTTTTAAGGTTTTTTAGCAATGAAAAATAGCCAAAATTGGCTAGAAAATCAAACAAACAAAACTAAACAGTAGCTAATTTTTATAGAATTTTTAGGGAAGTTTTTATATTTTTTATGATTTTTCAATCTAGACAGTAATAAAAATAAAGGTTTTTGAATTTTTAAAAATAACAAACAAAATCAAAAATGTCCTCAAAAATCCGTGAAAATCCTACACCATGGCAGGAGCCATGTGTCAAATTCTCATTGGATTTGGAGGTGATTTGATATTTTATTCAAAAATAACAAAAGGGTACTGTGCACAGGGACTAGAATGCAAATACCCAAAGTTCTGGGGGTCCCGGTGCAAAATACCCAGCAAAACACGCGCCACGCGCGTGCCTGGGCACTCAGGGACCTATATGTAAGGAAAATAAGTCCCGAGGACCTATTGGTAACACGTACCAAAAGTCCAGGGGGCTCAGTTGCAAATAACCCAAAATAAAACGCACATGCGTAAAACAACCACGCACAGCGGTATAAATGCAATTAACTAAAAACTTTCATTCATTTAATAACAACCAGAACTACAAGGGCATGGACTGCAAATAAACCAAAACAACACGTGACGAAGCACGTGGCTCACAACATGCAGGGGTATATATGCAATTACACTAAAGCGCAGGGTCCTCTATGCAAATAAACCCAAAACTAAACAACGTATTTAAATATTTACAGGACTAATGCGAAATAAAACAAAGATAAGGGCCTAAGGGTAAATTACCCTTTATTAACCGGAGCGGCTGGATGGCTGCCACGTGTAGATCGGATGGTCCAAATGGGGGCGGCTCTCAACGCAGGTGCTGCTCTGGTCGATCCAACGGTCTGATCCAGGACACGTGTGGATCTAACGGTCCGGATCAGTCGCCTCAGATCTGACGTCCACGGGGGCTCCAGGAACCAACGGTCAAGATGGTGTCTGGAGCTGAGGGCTAATCCGACGACGCTGGAGGGTGCTGGAAGAACTGGGCCCCGGCGAACTTCGCCGGGCTCGTGCGGGTGCTGCGCTCCTCCTCGGAGCACTCTGAAGGTTGGAGAAGAATGCTGGAGTGCTCCCGTGTCTGCTGCGATGCTCCGATGATCTACCCGAGCTCGGAGGAGCTCAGGCACGGTCGGCGGAGCTGGGTCTCCCGGCCTGGATGACCAAGCCCTCAGATGGGCTCGGTAGGACCTGCAAAGGGGCTCAGAAGACTCGCGGGTCGAGGGCAAACTGCCTCGACCCGGTTAGGCGATGTGGAGGTGACTGGTGCGTCGGGGCGACGGGCTCCGGTGAAGGTGGTGGACGGAGGAGCCCGGTTCTCAGCTCCTGTGCGAGCTGGGTTGTATGAGTGGGTGGAGAACGTGCGGCGGAGGAAGGCGGAGATGTGGGTCGAGTCCGATGGTCGAACGGTGGTCGGAACCGGGGTGAATCGAAGAAAGATGACGACGGCGAAGATTGGGGGTAAACGGAAATTAGATGAAATAGCTAAGCTAAGGGACTACCTGGGTGAAGGAATAGACTGTGGCGGAGCTAGGGAAGCTCTCGGTCGTCGCCTCGAGGGATGTCTCTGCCCGAGGCTCGAAGCTCGCTCAGGTGGCGGAGCTACGACGGTGACTCCGCCGGATCAGTGGATTCGCCGGTTCTCCTCGCTGCAACAGGTCGGGGGTGCGAGCTGTCACCTCGCTCTCTCTCTGGAGCTCACTGGAGGACTACGCAAATGGCCAAAGATGAAGAAAATGGGTGGCGGAGCTGGGTATTTAAGTGGGTGCAGGTCCGGCTAGGGCTGGTCGGGTAGGGCTGTGAGAAGCGCGGATCCCGATGTGGATACCCCGGCGAGGGTCTCGGATGCAAGAAGAAGAGATAGGACCCGGGGTTTGCGGAGATGGCGAGCGGATCGAGCGCGGAAAAAGAGGAGAAGTCAGGTCGGGCGCGAGATCCGCTGGAGAAGAAGGTCCGCGGAGGGAGTTGACCGGAGGTCAACATCTCCGTGGGCCAATGAGAAGCTGCCACGTGGAAAAGATTTGAAAAATCAATTAGAAATAGTAAATGGCAGAATTATTAAAAAGTCAAAACATGAAATATTTTTGTTTTAATATTTTCTATTTTTTTGTGATTTTTAATTAATTTTTGGAAATAAAAATAGGGTATTTACATTATGTAGCTATATATAGGTATATATACAATATGTAGGCTTTTGATTTTTGATTTTTAATTATTATTTTTGTACAATTTTATTCCCATTTTATATTTTATTTATTTATAGTATAAAATAAGGAATAAAAGGATGTTTTTATTTGATTTTTATTATTTATTTACATAGGTAAAATAAATAGTTATGTACAACTATATACAAGGTATGTGTACAATGTATTTTTGTATTTTTCATTTTATTCTTTTTATTTGATTTTTGTTTTGATTCTTTTTATTTTATTTATTTACAATATATAATATAGCCTATTTACAGAAATTATAAAAATTACTTTTATATATTAATAAATATATAGGTGTGGTTTATGTACATGATGAAAGGGGTATTTTTGATCTTTTTAGTTTTTAACTTTTTATTTTGTTTTTATCTTTTATAAATATATACAAATATTTACAAGCATATTTTTGGTGAGGAAAAATATTTTTATTTATTTACATAAATATATACACAAGAGCACCTATCTCCCTCTACTTTGGCTTTTATGCGGTCAGGCCCATGCTGAGCCCTCCCTTGGGTTAGGTTGCTCAATATTTATTCCAAATATTTCCCTCTTTTTCTTTTTAATCTTTATTCTTTTATTTTTGCACAAAAACATGCTAATTATAGGTTTTTACACAATGCATGCTTTTGGTAATTATTCCTATTTACACATATCTACATGCATTTGCAAAGGTTTTTGTAGCTAAAATATAAGAATAAAGAGTGATGAATGGGTATTCATCAGTGGTCAGACCAAAATAATCAAATAATAATAAAGAAAAGAAATGAAACTGAAAATGAGGGTATATATGCAAAAATACAAAATAAAATAAACACTCAAAATAAAATAAAAATAAAAATAAAAGAAAAAGAAAAAGAAAATAAAATAAAATAAAACAAAAATAAAAATAAAATATAAACAAAAGCCGCGAAAAACCACGAGCTCTGAAAGAGCCGCGAAAACAAAAATGAAAATAAAAGGAAAACTACTAAGCCGTGCTCCCCGGCAACGACGCCATTCTGATGACACGCCTGAGCACTCGGGTATAAGGTACTAGATAGGTCGTTGCGACCCAAACGATCAGACTATGTCAATCAAGAAAAATGAACCACTAATAGAGATAAAACAGATAAAACACAAAATAGCGGTCCTGCTATTGGATTAACCTGGTATAGCGACCAGGGTCGAACTCAAGGAGCACGGATTGGCCTCTCGACCTACGAAGTAGTAAAAAGAAATAAAATAAAAGAAGAAACTATTTTTAGTGGTTTTTAATTTCTTTTATAATTTTTTTTGGATTTTTTAATGTATTAAGAAAATAAGAAAGACAAAGAAACACACACTTCAACAATTTATTCAAAGCACCAAAAATCAACCAAAAATGCAAACAACAATATTTTTATATGTTTTATAATTTTTAGTGTTTTTGGTGAATTTTTGAGAATTTTCTGATATTTATTTAATTTTCTAAAAATCAAACAGTGACTGAAATCAATGGTACTGTCCAGCCGAGCCAAAAAGGCCTAGATAAAATATCTAAGGGCCCCAAAATGGCTGGGAGGTAATTTTCCTGTAAAGAACACAAAATAAGGAAAATTTAGGCACCAATTTTATTATTTTTGGATTTTTGGATTAATTACTAGAATTTTTATAAGTGTTTAAGTGTTTTTCAATTTTTAGTGGTTTTCAGTAATGAAAAATAGCCAAAATTGGCTAGAAAATCAAACTAAGCAAAATAGACAATAGCTAATTTTTGTGGAATTTTTAAGTGAGTTTTAATATTTTTTTGGAGTTTTTAAAGTTAGACAGTGACAAAATTAAAGGTTTTTGATTTTTTAAAAATAACAAATGAAAACAAAAATGTCCTAAAAAATCTACGAAAATTTTACACCATGGTAGGAGCCATGTGTACAATTTTCGTTGGATTTGGAGGTAGTTTGCTATTTTATTCAAAAATAAGAAAAGGGTACAGTGCACAGGGACCAAAGTGCAAATACCCAAGAGTCTGGGGGGGTTGGTGCAATTTTCCCAGCTAAACACGCGCCACGCGCGTGCCTGGGGCACTCAGGGACCCAAATGCAAAGAAAATAAGTCCCGAGGACTTACTGGTAACAGGTACCAAAAGTCCAGGGGACTATTCGCAAAATACCCAACATATCACGCACATGTTGAAATATATCACGCACGGGGGTATAAATGCAAATAGATAAAAACTTCCATTCATTCAAGAACAACCAGAACTACAGGGGCATGTATTGCAAATAAACCAGACAAACACATGACGAAACACGTGACATACAACGCACAGGGGTATATAAGCAAATAAAATAAAGGACGGGGTCCTCTATGCAAATAAACCTAAAACTAAACAACTAACTTCAATATTTACAGGACTAAAACGAAATAAATGAGAAGACAGGGCCTAAGGGTAAATTACCCTTTATTAAGGTGCACCGCTGGATGATTGCCACGTGTTGGATCTGACGGTCTGGATCAGGTGGCACTCCAGCACTGGGGTTCTCGGGCTGATCCAACGGTCGAGGCCGAGCCACGTGTAGATCTGACGGCTGGGATCAGACCTCCTCTGATCTGACGCTCTCTGCAGCTCCACAAACGAACGGCCACGATGTAATCTGGAGCAGGAGGCCGATCGAACGGCGATGGAGGATGCTGGAAGAACAGGTCCCCGGCGAGACTCGCCGGCCTCGGGTGTGCGCTAGGCTCCTCCTGGGAGCACTCTGAAGGTCGGAGAAGAGTCGTGGAGTGCTCCCGCGTCTGGTGGTGGGCTCCGATGATCGAGCCGAGCTCCGAGGAGCTCGGACGAGGTCAGCGGAGCTGGGTCTCCTGGCATGAATGACCAAAGCCCTCAGATGGGCTTGGTAGCACCTGCAAAGACCACCAAGAGACTCGCGGGTCGAGGGCAAATTGCCTCGACCCGGTTAGGCGTAGCGACGGTGAACTGTGGGTCGGAATGGCGAGCTCCGGCGAAGGGGGTAGCCGGAGGAGCTCGACTCCCAGCTCCTGTGCGAGCTGGGTTGAGTGGATGGGTGAAGAAGGTGTGTCGGAGAGAGGCGGATGCGATGGTCGATTCCGATGATCGAAAGGGGTGATGGAGTGGTCGGAATCAAAGATGGACGGCGGCGGCGCGATTTGAGGGTAAATGAAAATCAGGGAAAAGTAAAGACCTACAAGGTTACCTGGGTGGTCGGAGAGACTGTGGAGGAGCTGGGGAAGCTCCTGGTCGTCGCCTCGAGGAGCGTCTCCCTCCGAGGCTCAAGCTCCAGCTGATGGCGGAGCGACGGCGGCGTAGCTCGCCGGATCGATGGACTCGCCTCCTCTCCTCGCTTCGACAGGTCGAGGCGCAAGCTGTCACTCTCGCGGTCTCTCTGGAGCTCACAGGAGGAGGAAACAAATGGCCAAAGATGATGAACTGAGGTGGCGGAGCAACGGCTATATATGGCTAGGGGTCTGGCTAAGAGAGGTCCGGGCGTGCTTGTCGGAGCACGGATCCCCATAACCCACCCCGGGCGTGGATCAGGGATGCACAATGGTGGATTAGGACCCGGGGTTAGGTGGAATGGTGATCGGGTCGAGCGGGTAAAAATTTGAGAAATCGGGTCCACGACCCAGATCCGCGGGAGGTGGTCCTGGGGGGGGGGGGGTAGTTGACCGGGCGGTCAACATCCCCAGGACCCAATAGAAACAGGCCACGTGGCTGGATCTTCAAGTGCAAATTAAGGGTAGCTAGGGGCCGATTTAGCAAAAACTCAAAACACAAAATATTTTTCTTTTATTTTTTTCTATTTTTTAGTGATTTTTAATTAATTTTTGGAAATAAGAATAAGGTATATACATAGTATGTGGTATATAGGTATATGCACACTATTAGGGTTTTTAATTTTTGATTTTTTTAATTGTTATTTTTATGCAATTTTTCCCCATTTTATATTTTATTTATTTTCATTATAAAATAAGGAGTAAAAAGATATTTTTATTTTATTTTTATTATTTATGTACATAGGTAAAATAAATATATATGTACATCTGTATACATGGTATATGTACAATGTATTTTTGTATTTTTAATTTTGCTATTTTTATTTTGTTTTTTTTGTTTTAATTGTTCTTATTTTATTTATTTACATTATATAACATAGAATATTTACAAAATTTTGGAAATTAATTTTGTTTATTTACAAGGTTAAATAAATATATAAGAGTGGTTTATGTACATGATGAAAATGGTATTTTTGTTTTTTTTGGATTTTTATCTTTTTCTTTTGTTTTTATACTTCTAAATATATATACAAGTATTTACAAGCATAATTTAAGCTATTTTTGTTGAGGAAAATATTCTTATTTATTTTCATAAATATGTACACACATGAGCCCCTATCTCCTTCTACTTTGGCTTTTATGCGGTCAGGCCCATGCTGAGCCCTCCCTTGGGTTAGGTTGCTCAATATTTATTCTAAATATTTCCCTCTTTTTCTTTTTAATCTTTATTCTTTTATTTTTGCACAAAAACATGCTAATTATAGGTTTTTACACAATGCATGCTTTTGGTAATTATTTGTATTTACACATATCTACATACATTTGCAAAGGTTTTTGTAGCTAAAATATAAGAATAAAGAGTGATGAATGAGTATTCATCACCCGCAACAACCACCCGGTCCATCATACGAGCCAAGACATCCGACGCAATCACGAATAGAAGTGGGGCCAGAGGGCAGCCCTGCCGAAGGCCCCGACGCGGTTGAAAGCACCCCCCTTCCAAACCGCCATTGAGCAAAAGAGAAAAAGAGATTGTCGTTACGCATAGCCGCATCCACGAGATCCACAAGTCGGGGAAACCTCGCCTCTTGAGAACCGACCAAAGAAAAGCCCAATCGATGCTATCGTAGGCTTTAGCAAAATCAATCTTCCAAAGAACACCTTGGCGCCCCGAGGCTTTCCAATCCGCCACCAGCTCCGACGCAACCACAATACAATCCGATATTTGTCTCCCTTTGATGAATGCCGCCTGGACGGGGGAGACAAGCGAGTCCAGCACCTTAGAGAATCTCTTGGCTAGGACTTTAGCCACGATTAAATAAACGACATTAGAAATGGAGATGGGGCGAAAATCCCCAATGTCCTCCGCCGCCTCCTTTTTAGGAATCAAGAGCAATAAAGCTCTATTCAGTCTATCAAAGCCCGCATTTCCGCCGCAGAATTCCACAATCACGTCGAAGACATCCTTGCCCACTACCTTTAAAAAATCTTTGAAGAAGGCTACAGAGAATCCGTCAGGCCCCGGGGACGCATCAAGATTAAGATCCCACAGCGCCTCTTTAGTCTCCAACAAAGAAACCGGTCTAATAAGCATGTCACAATCCACTGCAGAGATAGTGGGAACCCCCAAGCCAAGCCACTTCCAACGGCGAGAGGGACGAGCCGACGAGGTTTCCCTGAAATACTCCAAAATGGCGGAACCCATAGCGCTATCCCCGACAAATTGCTGCCCATCAACAGAAATAGCACGCAAAGTATTATTCCTTTTCCTCCCGCTAGCAACCCTGTGGAAGTAGGCCGAGTTAGCATCGCCATCTTTGAGCCATTTGAGCCTGGAGCACTAACGCCACTCTATAGTTCTCTTCTTGTCCTCCTCCGCCACCTTTTTTTGCGTAGAGGCACGGTCCTCGAGTTCGTTGGTGTTGAGAGTCCTCTCGTTCTCCACAGAATCAAGTCTTGAAATAATGTCCTCCGCCTCTTTTCTAAGAGCCACCCGCGCCAACCGCGTCTCTCGCTTAAAACGAGCCAATCTCGTCCGCGATGAGTCAAGCTTTTGACAAAGTCGAGCAGCCGCAGACCCCTCGACCGCATCGGAAACCCAATGTTCAGTCACCACGTCCCGAAAGGAAGGCTCCAAGAGCCAGCAGCGTTCGTACCTGAATATTCCCTTCGGAGAAAGATTCTCACCAGAATCCCATAAAATTGGCGAGTGATCAGAGAAAGCTCTAGGCCTAGAAGAGACCGAGCACGAAAGGAAACTTTCCATCAAAGCACCCGAAGCCAAGAACCGGTCAAGGCGGGATCGCGAATTGCTATTTCTCCAGGTATATTTAATATCGGTAGCCACCAAGTTCTCCAGAGCCAAAGATTCCAGAGTCTCTTTAAAAGATAAGGATCCCGGGTCGCAGCCACCCCTAGCCCGAGGGCGGTCAGCGGAGTGAATAGTGACATTGAAATCTCCCCCAATGATCCACGGAAGACCAGTAAAAGCGCGCCCCGCGTCATGCATATCCTCCCACAGCTCCGCTCTTATGATATGACAGCATGGCCCATAGACGGAAGAAAAGGCGATAGGAGTGGGAAAGTCCCTTCTAACCAGCACCACCGAAAGCATATGCCTCCCCATCAAGGAGATTCGAGAGAAAAGGGAGTGGACTTCCAAGCGATGAAGAGGCCCCCCGCCGCTCCCACCGCATCCAACGCCTTAATTGAATCCAAAGACCCCGCAACAAAGGACCGCCAGAGAGTCTCATCCAACCCACGCAACTTCGTCTCCTGGATGAAAGCCACATTACAAGCCCACTCCGACAAGCGGACACCCAGAGCCTTCCTCTTCACGTCGTCCCCCAGCCCCCTCACATTCCAGGAAATGAGCTTCATTAAGGAAAGAGGCGGTACCCACCAGAATGAGCGAGGCCAGCCGCCTCCGCCACCGAGTCGCGCAACGAAGCACAAGAGTGAACCGTCATAGCCCGCGAGCGAGATCTGCTCCGCCGTCGATATCTCTTCCCCGATCGCAAATCAGATCGAGACCCTTGCTCAAGACCGCAGCTCAAATCCGAGCCGCCCAAGGCGGGGTTATACAAACCGCGGATGGGCGAGCCCGCACCAACCGTGGAAAAAGTCCCCAGGATGGAGAGCGGAGAAGACTCCAACAATAAAGGCTTTGACTGGTCCCCAAAGATGGCGGATGCCTCCACCGACGGAAAGATAGGGGGAGAGTCGTGCATAATCTCCTCGACATTAGTCAGCGCCGAGATGGTTCCAACGGATACCCGAGAGGTGCCTTGATCCGAGCTGCCAAAAGAAGAGAGGAGTTCCCAGCATGCCAAGATCCGAGTAAACCCGACCTGCCAGCATCGGCATCCGCGGTAAAGATACCTGTTCGTGCGCCCGAAAACGACGCAAATTTAGTAGTGTCCATCTTCCAGGAAAAAGAGCCAAAGAATGAATCGACCTCGAACGGGCCCCACATCTGCGGATCGCCACGTAAGGCGAGATCACTCGGGAAGTGGGGAGAATCAGTGAAGGGCCGCCCGAAATCAAGCCAAGGGAGCGACGCCTCGCTAACGCCCCCATGCACTGCCAGGTGGACACTGGGAGACGAGGCGTCATGAGAAGCCGGAGAGTCCTTCGATACAATCGGAGGAAGCGCTGGACGAGTCACCGCCGATGGCTGATGAAGAGGCCGTAAGAAGGAAATCTCCACCGGGAAGGAGACGCGACCAATCGAGAAGGTTTCGAAGAACACCTTCCCCAAGAGATCTTGCAGCGAGCTTCTACCACCTTCCAGAAGAACCCTAGTAGACTTCCAATCCGAGCCTGGCTTGAATCCATCTCCCACAATCGCCAGCAACTCCCCCCAATGGCGAAGAAGACTGGCCACAGCGGGAGCCTTGCGAGAAAGAAGAGGGATCCCTCGCACCTCAACCACACAGATGTCGATATCAATGCAAGCTCCATCATCGTATCGCAAAGGACGCCAAGAAATGTTCTCAAAGAGAACGCTCTTCAATAAACTTTGGCGTTGAGCCACCGATAAACCACGAACGCAGCATCTTGAGTAGTCGAGAACCACCATGTCCCCTTCGAACGTGGGTCCGAGGAAAGCAAACAACCGCTTCCTCACACAATGCCAATCAGTTTCCCTTCGAGAGGCAAGCCCTACAGCAACTCCGCCGCACCCAGCCTCCTTCACGTGGTGGTCATGCAGCGAACCACCAGGCGACAACCCCCGCCCCTTCCGAACAAAAATAGGTTCCACGCCGCAATTCCCACCCCCCCTCATTAGGAAGTCGCCGCCTGCAGAAAGGATAGCCGAACCCCCAGCAGTTTCCCCTGCGAGAGGGTCCCTGGAGAGAGCAGGGGTTTTGGAGCCACGAACCACCTGCGCGAAAGAGCGTGAGGCAGGCCCCCCATCAGCGTTCACGGTACAGGAAGGAGCATGCACCACAGGCTCCCTCTCGGACACAAGGAAAGGCTTGCGAGACACAAGCACCATGCGAGAAGCCCCGAACCAACACGAAGCTTTCTTATGACCAACCCTTCCACAGGAATAGCATCTTGCGGGCAGCCCGCAGGTCGAAGCCGAATGACATTGTCAAATATTTTAAGGTTCGATATTCATTCATGTTCAATTCGTTAAAAATTCGATTAAGATTTGATTCGAAATTAAATGAATCAAACTTTAACACAAGTCTAAACTCGTTGATATACACGAATCGAATCTGAATAAGGTAGGTTCAATCAGGCTCAACTCACTAAAAGTTCTATTAAATTTAACATGAGTATGCAAATGCATGCATGAATCTACTTAGGTATGTATGAATGTATGCATGCATGTGCACATTGAGCTTATAAAAATTTAATTAATACTCATCAATAATTAAAACAAAACTTGTTGAATGAATCAAATCATGTAAAATATAATAATTAATTAACTCTTCATTGAAGAGAAAAAAGATTACATAACTTAATTCTGGAAGGTTTATTCTCAACCCAAACCAAACCTTAGGAACCAAGATTTCATTGAATCGAATCTGAACAACATTTTCATTTTATCAAAATCGAACCGAACCCGAACCCTTAAGCATGTTAAACGGGTCGAAGAAAACCTAGGTAATAGGGGTGTCCATGGGGCGGGTATCTGTCCCATTTGATCATGACCCGCCCCGCCTCATTGTTATCGGGTCACGGGTCGACCCACATCTTTCCAACGAGTATCCAATTGTAACGGGTACCCATTTAATGCAAATAGGTGTTGGGTACCCATAGGTACCTGTGGAGATACCACATTTACTAAAAGATAATTGCGCATCTAATATATATGTATCAATAACGGGATAAAAATACAATTTTTTTCATAAACTTTATATATCAATTTTGAAACTCACGGATTTTTTTATTGTCACTCCTTCGTGATTTGATTTGTTCGAAAATTAGATTTGATCAATTATTTTTACGCAACTTCATTACTTTATATTCAAATGAAATATTTACCAATTCTATGGTAAAAATATTTATATTCGTGGACTTACAGACTCGAGTGAACATTTATATTCGATTCAATCCAACTTGTGTTGGATTCCCGAAGTTCTAAAGTTTGACGTAAACACTCATACCTTTCGGTCTTCGTGTTCGATTTGATTTAATTCAATTCAATCCAGCTTGCGTTGGATCTATATTTGTACTTTTTGATCTTCGTGTTTGGTTCAATTCTAGAACACAAAAACGATGTTGAGTTTCGATTGATTCAGTCTAGCTCGTGTTGGATTCCCGAAGTTCTAAAGTTTGACGTAAACACTCATTCCTTTCGGTCTTCTGTTTGATTTGATTCAATTCAATTCAATTCGATTCAATATGGCTCGTGTTAGATCCCATCTTCATACCTTTCAGTCTTCGTGTTTGATTCAGTTCAAGAACACAAAAATAGTGTTGAGATTCAAATTGATTCAATTAGATTCAATCCAGCTCGTGATGGATTCCCGAAAATCTAAAGTTTGGTGTAAACACTCGTACCTTTTCGTTCTTCATGTTCAATTTGATTTATCTCGATTCAATCTGGTTCGTGTTGTATCTCATCTTCATACCTTTCGATCTCCGTGTTTGATTCAGTTCGAGAACACAAAAATGGTATTGAGATTCGACTCCATTCAATTTGATTCAATCCGACTCGACCTGGATTCGTGAAGTTCTAAATTTTGGCATAAATATACTAAATAATTATTCAATATTGTTGTGTTCGTGCTTACTTTTGCGTTAATAAACTAGCTTAAGAGAACATGCATTCAAGACTGGTGTATGCTATTATTTTGCGTCAATCAAGGTTATTGTTCGGCTGGTTTAACCTTAAGAATCAATACAAATAAATAATTAAACAAATCAAATGTTTTATATTTAATAGCGAATAAATATAAGCAAGTATTTTTTACAATTTTCATTTGTAAATGCATTCATGCATGCCTTTCTTAGCTTCCAATCGGGTACCCCCGGATACCGTTGGTTTTTTTTATGGGGCACAGGTCTTGCCATAGCAGGTACTCGACACCCGACTCATCATTTTTAAACGGGTATCCGAAAGTTTAGGGTCAAAATGAATAAATCAAGTCAGGTAACCGTTGACCTTGATATTTTTTAACACTCCTACCGATGAATGTAGACCCATCGGGCAAGGATAATAATAGGTAAGTTCGCTCAAACTCAGTTCAATTACACCCATAATAGTGGAACGATGATGGTAATGGTGCGATTGTGATGGTGGCAGTGGCAGGCGGAGAGGAAAGAGCAGGTGGTGGTAGGTGGGAAGGAGGAGAAGGTGGTTGTGCATGATGGTGGTGGCAGGTTAGGCAGAAGGATAAGGTGGTGGCTGCGGTGGTAAATTGGTTCAAAAATATGCCACCAACGAATTAATAGTACAACATGTCCGCCAATTTACCATCAAAAGAACTGATAATATTAATAGTACAGTAAGTCTCCAAAGATCTGCTTGGAAGAGGAAGAGAGAGAGAGCAAAACAAAAATGATGGTGATCATGGAAGAGGGAGAGAGAGAGAGAGCAAGAAAAATGATGGTGATCATGGTGTATATAGATGAAGAAAAATATTCCTCTTAAATCAAGTTAGAGAATATTTCTTTAAAAAAACTGAGTTGGTGGGATGAATGTTTGGAAATCAGCTGATGTAGCTCTCCACATCAGTTTGGATAAGATTCCTACTTTCCTGGTTTAAATCTAAGTGGATCTACATGGTATGTTTAAGTCTAAGCTCTTAGGTAGCACCCTAGCAGTGTTTGCCTTTTAACTACTCACTCACAGTTCTCTGTGTTTGAGAATTAAAAGATTATGACTGAAATGGTCAAATAAATGGTGCATGGGATTGTAATTTGCCAACACCAACAAGAACCTACGAATCCTCTTGTGCTTGGAAGTGCAAAAATAGTGGAATTTTTACACACCAAAGAAAGCAATGTATTTGTTTTCTTTGGACAATCTTTCTTTACTATGATAATTTACTCTTTATTTATATATAACCACTCTTTAGCTCATAATTCTTGCAAAATTTAGTCCATGTTTAGGGGCGAACCCCTGGAAGTAGAAGCAGGTGATGAAAAAACTTCCTTGGAGATATACAATTGTAAGTAATTAATTCTTGCTTCTTTTTGTACATTGAATTGGTACATCACTTTACATTAGAAATAAGAGTGAAGCTGTACTTTTGTGCACCCATGAATTATACAAGTATATACAGAAAAACAACATGAATGGCTAAAATAAATACAGATTTAAGGATATGTACAAGCGATAGGTAGGTATCCATATATTGTAGTGTGTCTATACTTCATTGAGAAACATATACCAGGTAGCTTCATCTATTGAAAGCTATTGTATAGAAAGATTTGATATCTCCTCTATCTTCCCCATGTTGCCACCTTAAGCCTTCTCATCAATTCCCTCCTATATACATCAATAGACGAAAAGAAGAAGGTCGAAACACTGTTAGAGAGCAACACAAGGTTAAAAGGAACAACGTTCAATTATAAGACCAAGATCCAATTACAAAATGCATCGGATCATATAATCAGATTGAGTCTTTAAGGCATATCTCAACAGAAAGAGTGGAAAAAGGGAATTACCTCATGAGGATCCTATCATGGGTGGAAGCAGAGAGCACTCCTCTGTTCTCCTCGGCTCTTCTGAGCAGATATGGTACCACCTCCTCCACCGGTCCGAACGCCAAGTACTTGCTCACATTGAAGCCTGCGTTCTTCAAGCCCAAGGACATAGCTTCAGCCATGCCCTTGAGCTGCGCGAACTCCACTCTCGCGTCTCTCTTGTTGATCCCGAGCTCCTCCACCTTGGCCGCAGCCTTCTTCCCTGTAATAACACCATACACACACCATCATCACTTCACTGAAGAAGAAATCATTTATTTTCTGACACTCTGTGCTTCATGATTTTCTGCTTAGTAATAGGACAGTTTTATGAAAGCGATATATTTTATTTGTAAAATTAATCATGTCCTAGAAAATGTTCCTGTGAAAAATGCATCTATGAGGTCTAAAAAATATTGCTCATTCTCAGAATTATTCTCGAGAGAGAAGTGTCTAGAACAATAATGGGGCCTCTTCAAGAAACCCATTACTTGAGGGATTTGTTACACTTTCAAAAAAAACTGAGTTTGGCATAAGCTAAGAACTATCCTAAATATTAATCCGAATGATGGAGAGATTGAGCAGTCTTCTAAGTCACGAATAGCTAGAAGCGCTTCAATTTCATTGGCCGCATATAATGATGGTACATAAGTACTATAGCCTGGTCTTCTTCCTATACTTCTCCCATTCACTCAGTAACCATCCATAGAAGAAGTGAACCACACAAAGAACAAAATCAAGAATGCAATCACCACGAGACAGCTAGACATGAGTCCACAATAGCCCACAACAAGAAAATATGTGCGTCAAGTTTAGGGAGGTAAATTTTGATGACCTGTTGAACTCCCAAAAATATGCATGTGATTTATAGCTGGAGGTTATTCACGCTAGAGAGATTGAGATGAAAGATCTGGAAGGAAAGAAACAACATTTTTTTAGGAAGGGAAAGAAATTATTCTTGGCATGGAAATAAACATAACTAGCAGAGCCAAGAGACTTATCCTCATTCGACAAAGTCATTTACAAAAATTTTTTAGCAACTTGCCAGGTCTAAAATACTAAAAGCGTGAAGATCTTGTTTTCTTCTCATTTTAAAATCTCATCAAAGCATTTTCCTCCTATGAAAGATGACTGTGGATACGTCACAGATAACATACTCTAATGAAGCTTAGTTGTAGCATTATGTATGCTATGGTTCACAGTTCACACTCATCTAGATATTGCTCAAGCTGTCCATGTTATCAGTAGATTTACGACAAATCCAGTAAAGAATATTGACAAGCAGTAAAGTGGATAAAATAGTACCTGTGGGATGCACCAGACGATAATTTACAATTTGGCATAATAAAGGATGATATCGTTGGTTCATGATGATAATGCTGGAGATTTTGATAAAAGAAAATCCACGAGTAGCTAGTTATATTTCTTTCCAAAGGGAAGACACGCTATGAATTGGTAGCATGACCCTTTCCACTAAATAGATAGAATGCATGGCAGGAACTAAAGCAATTAAAGGATGCTATATGATTGTAATGATTCTATATAGAGATTAATCCTAGCCAAGAGACCATCATCACGTATTGTTATAATCACTGAACGTTAACCTTGCAAAGAATCTGGCGCACTATGAAAGAACAAAGCAAAATGATGCAAGATAGCATTTCGTCCTAGTTGTAATTGCTCAAAGCCAGGTTTTACGAAGAACCTATCATTGTAAATCCTGAGAATAAAATGACCACGGCATCGTCTTGAACCAAGTTTACTATGTGTGAATTTAGTTGGAATGTTCAAGCTGTGAGAAGCTTTCAAGATGGCAGAAAGACAAGATCCCAGAAGTTTTGAAGATGGCAGAGAGACAAGATTCACCGCCGAAAGGAGTTCATGTCACGGTGAAAGTACGTAGATTATGCTTTGAAATTTGACTGATTACATATTAAATTTGTTTAACAAATCTTTTACTTACCCATTTAATTGAACAAAAGTTGGAAACTTATTATTTGGATTACATGTCAAATAACATGATTTGTTGTTTGGTTCATCGAGAGGCACACCCCTATTATCTGTTAAATCAAGCAAAACGTAAAGATCCTTTACCTGAGTCAACATTATGTGTGGCCAGCACTGCTGCAGCGGACCCCTTCGCGACCTTCTCCAGCAAGAAAGCCGCGCACCTGTCATAGCTCTCATGCGTCTCCGCGATGCTCCGGTGTACCGGTGAATCAACACCTCTTGCCACCGCCTCCCTCCTCTCCCTCGACAAGTAAGCTCCCCTTACTAACTTAAAACCCACAGGCAACCCTCGCCTCTCTGCTTCCCCCACAACTGCCACTAGCCTCTCCATCGAGTCTCTCAAGTAAGCCTGCACGGTCCCATAGACGAGGGGGCGGTCAGAACCAGTGTTATGGTTAAAGCGAAGCATTGCAGCATAGGTGAGGTGGTCAATGGCAGGTTGGACAGATGAGTACTCAGCATCAACAAGGAGGGGGAGGTTGAGATTCTGGCAGGTGGTGCAGAGAGTGGAGAGGCGGGAGAGGGCAGCATGGAGCTGTTGTTTGTCGGAGTGGGAGAGTGGGGCAGGTGAAGAGGAGATGGAGGGACGGGCGGTGGTGGGGAGGGAGGGGAGGAGCCAGGGAAGGTGACTGCTGTGGCGGAGGTGGAGGCTCACTCGCTCCAGAAGGGAGATGGGACAAAGGGCTGTTATCTTCACGCAGGCGAAGCTCACCTGCATGAATCATCATCTGTTAGTCACGCTCCAAGTAAGTTTGCAATCCACTTGAATGATCTGATGCTATAACGAAATCAGCATTCAAATCTTTATTCTCAATTGAAAAAAAGGACGTTCACCGTAAAGGTGATCAACTGAAAACTTCAACATTGATTCACTAAGGTAAAAGTCAGGATTCAAATCTTATCTATCTAAAAGAATAAACAGACAGTGCCTCCGCAATATATCAAACCTGCATAATCCTATACTACCCTGTTTTGTCCTTTATTAATTGTAGAGTAACGTATAGAAGTTTAGAGATTTTAGCGAAGCCTAAACATGGACTCTAACGCACACAGTTCAATATCTATAACACTATCTTGGAGTTTTACTTTATTGAACACCGACAATGTAAATTAATGCTGCCAAATTTTAGGCCAATTTGAATATCCGCCAATGGCAAGAAGATGAGTTTCGGAGGATGGATTTGTCCAATGAACAACTAAGATAGTAAGATGTAATATTTGAACATGGGTGATCTGCCTATTAGTCTAAAAGATTTAAGGTAATTATACAAAAGGTCTCCCAAAATTTGGGATAAATACCAAAAGGATCGTGATAAAAAAAATATATCTCGAGCCTGAATTATGATATTATTATAGCATTTCCACGATATTATATTTTTCATCAAAGGTATCTTTATGTCATTGGTACTGTTGTCATTACACTAGATATTGCGTCCCTCCAAAATTTTTATGACAATAATATCATTGACGGAAAAATATCACAATTTTTTTTTATCAAGGTCCATTTTTCTTTTCAGAGTATCTTTTTTTGATCAAGATTCTTTGAGTTATTTACACAAATTATTTGCCATTTTATTTAATTTATTCAAAAATTTATCAGCGTAGTAGAATAAAACACGGTTTTAGTATCAACTAAAAAGAGAACTATGACCCATTTTGATTATCCTCTTGTGCCGATAGGATCTTTTACTATAAGATAATTTACACACAAATCTCTGTGAAAAAATATACTAAGGCTATACACCTATACAGTTTCTCTCTACATCCGGACCTTACCAGTTTGATTTTACAAATTCATGCTATTCATTTCATCCCAGTGTTGCAATAGTCAGCCGACTATCCCGAATAGTCGGTCCGACTATGCGGTGCGGGGGGAGGAGGGGGTCACCAACTCCCCGACTGAACAGACCTCTAGTCAGTCAATAGTCGGTCGACTATTCGGCCGATTGGAGTTTGACTTTTGATATTTTTATTTTTTTTTATTTTCAAATTTGAATTTTTATGGGTTACATTTTACCACGATATCACCACAAATGTCAAATTCTATATATCTATTACATTGATTGGCACTTTTATCTTGGTTTCTTGTTAACTAATGACCATATATGTTTAAAAAAATAAGAATATATGTATTATAAATAATTTTTATAATAAAAAATACAAAACCGAATAATCCCGAATAGTCGACCGAAAACCGATTATTCTTTATTCAGTGACCCCTCCGACTAAATACCGAATACCGACTTCTACAACATTGTTTCATCCTCGTTAGAATGATACAGAGATATCATGCAACTAGCATGAACGACTTGCTCCTAAAGATTGTATTGTACACCTCGCGATCATCACACCCTCTCTCTTGCTTCGCAACTCGTGATCGCTATCTTTTCTTTGCTTAGCTTTAAGAATGTTATTGACTAGATTTCCATCATTCAAGACATTATAGCTTTCATGCATAATCCTAGACTAAATTACATAATACTGCATCAGCTATAAATTCAATTTTAATGGCTTACCTCACTTCAAGATGACATTGCATTACATGAATTAAAAAAATGACTAGAATAAACAAAATTCAGTTAGCCCATAATCTTACCACCATTAATCTAAATTAGTGTCAAGCGATATATAAACAAATCTTAGATAACACATTGTTACATTATCTAAAGTTCGAAGTTCGAATAGTACGTTGATGACAAATTAATTTATTCGAAATCATGTAAATTTTTCTTCCAAAACTAGCAAAAAGAGCCTAATAGTCGACGACGCACATACTTAGAAATAGCATGAAATATTTTTTAAACCCTCGTGAAAAATCTAATTGTATGGATTTAATTTATTTTATTAGTCTACATATTTTATTAGTCTACATATTAATTGGTGAGGACGACCCAAGAAGTGTTGGAAAGAGAGACCATACGAAGGGATCTTAGTTTTTTGGATATAAGTCTGGGATTGACTCAAGATAGATCTGAATGGAGGCGAAGAATCCATGTAGCCGACCTTACTTAATCGTGGGAAAAGACTTTGTTGTTGTTGTAGTCTACATATTTAGGGTTAAATGAGTATGCTCCCACCTTTTTTCCACAAATTTTATTATTTTTTTGAAATGAAATATGGGAGGATTTACTTAGAATAATAAGTGGAATATGTGTTTCAAATTTCGTGTAAAACAGATGTTCCTAACACTTTCATTTGGAGGGCGTCAATTTCTGGAATTCAGAGAACGTTGAAATTTGACAATCATGATAGAGGGGATGGAAGTTTCGAATTAAGTCGAATTTTAAATGAAACAATGGTAATATATTGTGATCTAAATTTCACTAAGTTTCATTTCAGAAAAATAAAAAAAATATGAGAAAAAATGGCGAGAGCATGTTCCTTTTTTCTTATATTTATTTTAATTTAATTTATGCATCATGCTTTTAAGATAAAATAGCTAAGAACGTTGATCTAGACAAAATTTAGTAGGTATATCGGATAATCGGACAATATGCATACATTAAATCTATACGATTGAGTTTCACACAAAAAAATGACGAGAATTACAGCAGGTTCTGCTGTATATTAAACTACAGCTGAGGATCTCCCAAGGAATCGTTAGGTGGTGGAGATCCGTATGCGGCCCCGCCAACAGGGAATTTCGCAAAGGTATCGGATTGGGGAGAGGCCCACGGAATCTTCGTTTCAAGATAAACGCAGCCACCCACTTATATACACCCACTCAGTTATTGACACGTGTCATTCTTTTCAATATAAAAAGGCCTATCAATTGCGGCCAAGGAATTAACAGTACTTGTTCTCATTAACCAAAATAACAAAAAAAACAAAGAAAACCTCCCACAAGAGAACCAGCGCGTCAAAATGTATATACTCATAAGAAGACGTGCCTCGAAAAAAAATAAAATTAGTATTGCAGAAACGAAATAATAAAGTGGGAGCAGCTAAAGTGAAACATTTAATGGTGTACCAATAGTTTGTGAAATTTAAATCCTTAATTTTTTTCTTATAGACAGAAGATTTCGCACGTTCAAGAATAAATGCGACTTTCTCCCACTAGCTCTCCAAGTTGCATGGTTATCCATTTCCCATTATTGTCACTCGCGATCACGTGTACCCCACCCGTACAAATTGAAGTATATCGTTATTACTAATCATGTTTTATATTGTATATTATAATTATAAAAGGATTTTTACTTGGCAGACCTTGTAAACTTTGCCAATCACCTTCATGATTTTTGAAACAACTAATTCCTCCTTCGATCCCATAAACTTGTCAACTCTTACCTCATGAACCCTCCGAGTAATATGTTTTAAGCTCGTGAATGTTCTTGGGGTAATTTCATGGAAGGCTGTATCCCGATATATCGGCGATATATCGCCGATATATCGATATCGACATGGGACCGATATCGAAATCGATATATCGATATATCCGATTTCAGGCATTTTCTTTAGAAAGATTCCTAGATATAGCGATATATCGGCAATATATTTGCCGATATATCGATATCGACACGATATCGAAACGATATCGATATCGATATCGATATGTCCTTCTATGAGTAATTTACAGGGTCGAGGAGGTAATTATATTGTGCAAAAAAATCGTAAAGGTATTTAAAAAGTTTATAAAGTGTGCTGCGTAAAAATCCCAATTATAAATTTTGCACTTAAGAATGCGATTTGACTCAAACGGTGACATATTCGAATCGAATTTAAAAGATTTATATTCGGATATTTATAAAAAAAAATAGACGGAGGAAACTCACGGATTGAGGCGGGAGTCGGGCGGCGATCTCCACCGTCCGGAGGAAGGCCTCGAGGTTCCGGTCACACTCCTCATCCCTTACGGCGTCCTCCAAACCGTAGTCCAGGATCCCCCTGAGCCCCACTTCCCACAGCTCTCTCAGCGTCGCCGCCGCCTCCTCCACGCTCTCCCCTGCGCAGAAGTGCCCGTAAACTGTCCCCTTCAGTCCCGCCGCCACAGGCCCCCTCGCCCATCGCCTCTCCATGGCCTCCTTCACCACCGCCGACCCCACGTCCACCAGAGGCCCGCACGCCATCAGGTAGAGGTTCGCCAGCGCCGCGAGGAGCGATCGGGTGGGGACGGAGGCGAAGAGCCGCTCGTGGTCGTGGAAGTCTAGGGATGGGGAGGCGGCGGAAGAGAGGGATGGGTGGAGGTAGGAGGAGGAGGAGGAGAGGTGGCGGGTAAGAGAGAGACGGCGGAGTGCGGACGACATTGTTTGCGATGGGGACGGTGCGCGGGAGCTGTTCGACGAAAGGGGGATGGAGAAGGAAGAGGAGACACGAGAAGAGGCGGGGTGATATGTACGTGGCGGGATTTGCTTCCTTTCTTTTGAAGGGCTCGTGATCGGGAAGGATGCGTGTGTAATTGCCAATTGCTGACTACCTCTCAACGTGTTCCGGATTTATACGCACCCTATCCTTCTTTCCGATCCAATCCATCCATAACACGAATTAGTTATTTTTTACACCAGATTCCAATTTTATCCTCCCTTGTTAGGGATGCAAACGGTCGGATACGAATAGGGATATATGTATTACCGTATCCTTATCCGTTTTCTAATACGAATACGAATGCGCATATGGATATTGACGGATATTAAAATTATCTTACTATATCCTTAAAAAATGGATACGGATGTAAAACGGATACTGATCGCATATGAGTAATGTTAGAAATATTCTATAGAATCGACTTAATATATACGAATTTGATAGAAAACACATAATATAAATTTACTAAATGTGTTTGTATCATAAGAATTATACAAATATGGAAAAAAAAGGTATAGAATTATGTTACATATGGTTAAAAATAAATCTATGACTATATTTATATACGAAAATGGATATACGGATACGGATACGGATGTTTGCGGATATCAAAACGATATCCATATATGTATCCATTTTTAAACAGATACGGATACGAATGTCAAAATTTGTATAAAACGGATACGGTGACGGATCGGATATGGATATATCCGTAACCGTTTGCATCCCTATCCCTTGTCCAACGACCGTTCCACTTCTGCCCTTTTCTTTTCCGCGTTCCCACTCTCCAACTCCGACCACTGCCAGCTCCCCCATCGACCCCGTTCACCTCCTCTTAGCCCACCTCTCCCGCTCCTCCCCTCCTCACCGTTACGCTGTCGGCAACGACTACAAAAAAGTATGGGGTTAGGGCTCCAGATCTAAGACGAACTCAATTGGGACATCTCCCCCGACGAACATCGGATGCTCACATCTGCCTCCATAGCTTCCTCATCCGACGACGATTATGATGGACGCTTCCACTCCTCGACGGCAGTAACAGAGGATCGCCTCTCGCAGTACCTCGACATAAAGCAAGGGACCTGGATTTGCTCCAAGTAGGTTAATGATTTTAGTCTTTGAGTTTGGCAGAAAGTTTGAAGAGGTTCTGAACTAAGTTCTGCGTGAAATTTAGAACTTTAGAGAGGTAATTTTGGATGGGTAATCGGATAGAATGGATCGGATTTGCAGTGATAGGTGAAATTAGTGTAAGTTTGATTGGAAGTTGATTCTAACTTATGAATGATTTAATGGAGTTGAGGTTGAGACAAATCTACAGTACTGGTTTGAATAGTTCTTAGTACTCTGACATTTCGGAGGTGGTTGAATGATATTCTTAATTTGATTGAATTTGATTTCAAGATAAACCATCTATTCAGGAAAGCACATTCTGTAGTAAATCTTTTGGTTAATTCGAACATGGAATTAAAAGTAAAAAACTTATGCCGGGGCTTATAGGCTGGGGAAATGTTGTTTAGCAAATGTTATAAACTCAAATGCCTTCTTTGAGAACTGGTATGCATTCGGATTTTTCTTATTTGGCCACTCCATCTGACGTTTGTTTTTCTATTAATGTAAATATTATGGTTTTTTATCCATCTTGAAGAGACCCATTTATAGGAGACCTCAGATCAGCTAATTGAAGTTGTCAAGTTTTAAAAATGTGATTTTGGATGGGTATTTAGAGAGAATTGATTGGATTTGTTGTAATATGTGAAAATAGCATAATTCTTTTCAGAGATAGAGTTATGTACAAATATATCCTCTTTAACTCTTTTTCAAAGATTTAGAATATAAATATATAGAAAATTTGGTTTGGATTGTTGACCGGAGAAAAATATATAATGGTAATTTTATAAATGGGTTTGATTGGAATCCATTTAAGGTGGAAAATCATCATAGAAATCTCTATTACATTTTTTACTCAGATTAATTTGATGGAAAATTAATACTTCTTAATCCAGTGTTGAAAATTTCCACAATCTCGAGACATGATCGCTTTCCTTAATCTTCGGTTATGTGATCGTCAACTTCAATATGCAGTTTGGAATTTTTGGATTCTAGGCATGTTTATACTTGATAGTAAGATGGGCTCGGAAATTTTTTTACTCGGTAAAGACATAGTGCAATACGTAGATTTCCAGTGGCATTTTCTTAGATATTAGATTTTCATGTTAGTTATTTCTCCTGCTGAGATCTCTTCATTTCCAGAAGATTTCCAGCAAAATATTCACCTTCTTATTCCGTAAAAAACATTGTTATGAAGAAGGTAGGCAAGGAACATTTGGTTTCTTAGGAACATGACTTTATACCAGTACTTAATCATAAGTAGAAGTCCTTCGTAAAAATAAAATTGGATAAAACTCTTTTTCAATACTTCAGATCTGCTTTTTCCCTATACTTTAGATGATAAAGACCAACGAGTATTACTCTACCTATCCTCAAATCAATAGTGTAGCATTATATATTTTAAGTTATTATCTAAAGTCATTATATATTTAATAGAAAGTTGCTCTCTAGATAACTTCAGTTACATGTGTTTGTAATTGGGTTTAAACGATTAAATTAAAGCAAAATGTAATCATGTTTTGGATGCTTCTCTACATATGAAACCATTATATTTTCATAATTTGTAGCGAACGAATATAATTTTGATTATAAAACCACTTTGATTAGAACTGGAGGACTTGATTTAAACCACCTGAGATTTGATTCCAAAATCCAGTGGTCAAAGCTCCAAAATGTAGATCTAATCTACGCTAATCAATGGTGAAGTACAATTTGATTAGCTGGTGAAAACAATCTAATGTAAAAATTCATTTTATACACTGCATTTTGTTGTGAACCATAATGTCTACAAAGTTTTGATTCTATTTTTCCAATGATATTATCAACATTTTTGAAACTGAACTGGAGACTGAATTAGAAATTCCAACAAAAGGGTTGGACCGGGTTAGACCATGGAATCAAACCGATTCAAGTGGATGATGGTGATGTTATTATTTTTTAAAATCGGATTAGACCAAATACGCAAGGAAAAAATGGTTAAACCGGTAAGGAAAATAAATATAAAATTTATAAATAATTAAAATATATTACTTTATTCATAAAATATTTCTTGATTATGCAATAATAAATGGTATTAATATAGATATAAATAATATTTGGACTAAATACTTTAGCATAATGGTAGGTTAACTATATTTATTATTCATTTCTTTCAGAAGGTTATGTTGGAGTAATTGGTTAGTCTCATTAATTGGTTAGAAGAGGTCATGAGTTCAACACTCATTGTAGTCATTATTATTTTAATATAAATTTAAATTTGAATTATGGTTGAGTGGTTTCGGATTAAACCAGATTACAAATAGTCGATCGGACTGGTGGTCGAACCAAAATTTACTAATTTGACCCGAATCGTGAGAGCCGATTAACGGAACTAGTCCATGCTCAGTTCACCGATCCAACTGGTTAAACTGGTCGGTCCGGTCTGGTTTCAATAACAATGGTTATGATTCTAGCCTTAAGTCTCGCTCAAATCAACAACAATATAGTATGCATTTAAAAGTTTAGACATGCAATTTATATTGATGCAAATTTCAGGATACACACACTTATCTATCCAGGTTCCAATTAATCATATCATCTACGAATAATCATATGAGATACCTCAATACACGTTTGAACTTGATGGTTACAATATACACAGAGATAATATGATCAAATTATGTGATATACAACTTGAATAATTGATCTGTAAACTCCAAATTCACATAATATATATTCCTTACTTACAGCAGACAAGATATCTATAATCGCACACAATCTCTGCATAAATCAACTGATCATGATTTTCTAAATCAAGAAAAATGTTTTCAAAAAAATATCGATTATATATTTCATTCCTAATCATTCTTGTCAAGTCACCTAAATATAACTTAACTAATTATCTGCATGAATTAAGCAAATCATATGGAAATGAATTGGGTATATATAGCATTAAATATAACACATTGATTTGACTCTACAAAACCTCACTTTTTATTGGGAAGAAAATGGAAGGGAAGATAGTATAATTTGCCCACTCATTATAGCTTGGATAAAACCTATAGTTCTTTGTTGGAAAGAAATGGAGAGGGTGAATAGTGCAAAAGTTCCTCTCTTTAATATCATGCATGTGCACCAATTATCCCTCCCCTTTCCCATATATGGAGCCACCTTCCTCATGCCTTCCCCATGCAAATAATAAAAATCACTCTCCCATTCCCATGCATAGCCGACTACACATATGCATTCCCCATGCAAAAATAATTAACTCTCATTTCACCAATAATGGTATTTTGTCTTCACTTGCATGGCATGTCTCCAAGCAAAATCCATTATAAAATGGCACTCTCTCTCCCTCCATTTTGGACTCAAGCCATTCTCTTCTCTCCCCCATTTACTTCTTTCTCATTTTTCTCTCTTGTTTCCATCTCCCTCTCTCTCATTTTTCTCATGCAGGTACAAAGATAGCGCCAACAACGTCCAATCGTTCTCCTCCTCCTCGCGGTTCGCCTTCAGCCCGTAGCAGCCCGTGCGTCCACACGCACGGCCATCTCCTCCAGTTCATAGTAGCTTGCACGGTTATCTCTTTCCGCGCTGCTGCGACGCATCTCCTCCTCGACGACCATCTCTCTCCGGCTACATACTCGTGTGTGCAATAGCCCACGCGTCTTCCCACACACTCCCATCTCCGCCATCATCGTCGTCTTCACTCGGGAATCAAATAGAGAAGCATTTCTTTCCCATCTTATTTGTCGCTTGTATTTTTTTCTACCTTAGTTAATTGTTTAAGTTGAATTTGGTTTGAAACAACTCTAATGTTATAAGTGCTCTTGCATTTTTACACTAGTTGGTTTTGTTTGAATTAAACTTGAAAGTATTTTTATTTTGTAAGGTCTCTTTTCATCTCTAAGTTTTCTTTAAATGAATTCATCGCAAGTTTTACATTCCATTTTTTATTGAAACATTGCAAGTGACCTCTTATTTCTTTCATCTTAATTTGCAATTCAGCCCCCGTTATTTTATTTAGTTGCACGCATGCCCTCATTCGTTAACTTTAAGTTCTTGGAAGTACTTTCACCGTAGATTGCACCGTCTCTTCAAAAATTCACATCTTTCTCTTGTCACCATGGATTAAAATTCTAATTAAGCTTGAAAGAAGAACAAATATCGCAAATTTACTTGGTCCCTGTGGATTCGATCCTCTACTTGCCACGTACATTTTTTATATACTTTGATCGTGCTCGTAGTTGTAATATTATTTGTTTGATTACGATTTTGTGTGGGACAACAATGACGTGGTAAAACAACTTTTTAAACCACATAAAATCGCATCAACATTTTAGCGCCGTTGCCGGGGACTAAGCAACGTTTGCAATTTTTCTTCTTCATTTTTTCTTATTTTTAAGTATCTAATCCGTGCACTTTTTTGTTTTGCATGTACTTAGGCTTCAAAAAGAAACAAATTTGTCTTTTCACGCATTTTGTTTTAGCAAATTTGTAATTTGGTAAAAAAAATTGTAATCTTAATTTCCCCCTCCCTTCTCGGAAAAGCTCGCCATCAGCAGGACAAAATATTACGGATTAGCGCCAGAAGTGTAGGCACTGTGAGTCCATCTTTCTCTTAGGCATCTTAGGCTTTTAAAAATTTCCTGCATTTGTTTGCGCTCCGAACTTAAACCGAAAAAAAATTAAAAAACACTTCTTCTTTGCATCATCTCCGTGGTCTTCTCCCTCTGATAATCTAATTCAAAGACCACCAAATCGTGTGTTGATCATTTAAAAAGATAAGCTTGAAAGGCCACCGTAGTGGCCCGAGCAGAAAGCGGACAAATTCTGAATGCTTGTTTGATGCACGTGTATGACACAAAAATCACGAGCACATAGAACCCTTGGATAGAGACAAAAATCCCTGGTACTACGTGGGATTGCAGAGAGAGATCGTAACTCCTCGACGCGTTGGGCACAGGTTCTTGTGGGAAGAAGCAGATCCTCGATCTAAGTACCGCACCTTGGATCTCCCAGCCGGATTAGGACATCGATTTCTCACAATCTTCCACACCCACCTCATCCTTAAGGACTCTAATTTCTCTGAAAACTTTTGTTGAATCACTAAATTAAAATCGAAAAGATAACCGCTTCCGCGGCAATTTTTGTGTGAGTTGGTGAAACAACAAATTGCTTGGTGTTTGTGTTGTGTATGTTAGGTCGTAGGTCTCTGAAAAATCCAGTGCAACAACCATTAGAGTACGACCCGATTTATAGGAGAAAATCCAACCCATCTCCTTCAACTGATCTTGGAAACATGGGAGAAGAAAGACCAAACCCTATGGATCTCATCCTGCATCAATTGCAACTGCTGAGAGAAGAAAATGCAACAATTCGCCATACCATAGCACCTCTCATCCGACTGCCACCCATTAGTACACATTACAACCCGGCTGCAGAAGACTTAGTTCATTGGGTCCAAATTCCACCTGAAGTTGGAGACTTTGAGATAAAACCCGCATCACTCTCCTTAATCCCAAAATACTATGGAAATGACTCTGAAGATCCCTTCCTCCATATCCAAGACTTCTGATCTGCTTGTGACACTATGAGTATCCCTGGGGTAGAGAAAGAATACATCTACATGAAAGCCTTCACCCACTCACTCAAAGATAAAGCACTCCAATGGCTCCGAAATTATGGAACCCCACTCACCTCTTGGGACTCATTAAGAGAGGTATTCATCAAGAAATACTTTCCAATAGGAAAGACAAATGCCTTGAGACAAGCCATATCATCATTCACTCAGAAAAATAGAGAGCCCATTCATGAAGCCTGGGAATGATTTAAGGAACTTCAAAGGAAATGCCCTCATCATGCCATACCCAAATGGAAGCTAGTTCATATATTCTATGAGGGCATAGATACATCATTTAAGAGAGTGATTGATGGCTCCTGCGATGGAAATTACATCAGCCGTGATGAGCATTTCGTTTGGAAATTATTTGAAAATATGGCTGACAATTCGATAAATAGTTCATCAATTGAACAATACAGTGCAAACACGAGGACAGTCAATATCATTGATTATGAGAGATCTAGCAATGAGAATCCTGACAAATGGGAAACCCTCTCAAAACAAATGAACCTTATGACTCAAGCCATAGAAAATTGGCCATGAATAACCCCACCAACCAGGAAGTTAACGACACCACATTCACCCATAATCAAGACATAAATCCGGAGACTGTGAATTGGGTGCAGAGAAATCAAGGAGGAGGATATTCAAACAACCACAATACATGGAGAGAGCAACCAAATTTTGGGTGGAATGGACAGAACAATTATCATTTTCAAAATTACACCCAACCCAGACAACCGATAGCACCGCCCGTGACTCAACCCTCCACCACTGCGGTAAATTTCAACGCCTTGGCTCAGGCAATACAACAATTAGCTATAGCTCAACAACAAGCCACTGAAGCCTAACAAAAAGCCAACTCTGAGAATGCCCGTCAATTCGCCGAGATCAGATCGTACATCCCAACCTTATCACCTCAACCGCTGCCCAATCCAAATACCAATAAGGCCAGCTCATCTGGAGTACTTCAAACTCCTCCACCTGTCGGATCCTTCACCTCACCACCTGGTTTCCAAAACCTGAATCAAGGATTTTTTACACCTTCTAGGACAAACCAAGGGAACCCACAACAAACGCCTAGAAATCAAGTCAATTTCAAAACCCCACCCCATCCAAACCAATCTGCTAATGCTGTCACTTTGAGAAATGGAAAAACCACTTCTGCCTACACCAGACCACTAGCTTCTGAGGATCAAATTGAAATTGAGGAAGAGTTTGATGATGGAGAGAAATCAGCTGAAACAACCATGCTCCCTCCTTCCTCCCCAACCATAACCATCCCCTTTCCCGGAGCTCTTTATCGAAGAAAACCGCGATCATCCACCATCGATCCGGAGTTAGAAAAACTATTCTCGGACATAGTCATTGAAATCCCACTCTTGAAAGCCCTCGAACAAGTTCCAGCCTTCTCCCGATTTTTGAAGGACAAATGCACACCAAAACGAAAATCCAAAGGAAAAAGTAGAAGGGACAATGAAGATATTGAAAGACATGTGCTCCCTCAAGCAACAACCAATGCCATCTCCCAATTCTTACCCACAAAAAAGAAAGATCCAGGAGCTCCTCTAGTTAGATGCACAATTGGCAAATTAACCTTCAACCACACCCTGCTAGATAATGGTGCTTCCATCAATCTTCTCCCGACTGCTATTCTAGAGCAATTTGACCTAGGAAAACTGAAACCTGTCTCAATGACTTTGCAAATGGCTGATCGATCTGTAAAAAGACCAAAAGGACTACTTGAGGATGTGATAGTTGATGTTTAAGGTCATAAATTCCCGGTTGACTTTGTTGTGATGGATATGGATCAAGCAAATATATTGAGTGAGACACCAATCATACTCGGACGACCATTTTTGGCCACTGCTAAAGCTCATTTTGATTATGAGGTTGGAAGAGTTGAATTTAAAATCAATGGTCAAGTCATTCCGGTAGACCTGGTCACCCCTACTTCCACTGAATCTGAGACCGAAGAATGTGGTTGGATAGAAAGATGTGCTGTTCTCAACATTCAAAAAGACTTTGTCCCCATCCATCTCACCAAAGACCCTTTAGAGGTTAGTCTGAACACCTCTAGATCCACTTACAAAAACACTTCTCATGAAATTGCCACCTACAATCTGAATCTTGCACTAGAAGCTCCACCATGCCCTCTCACCGGACAAATTAATGAGCTTGATAATGCCTGGGACACATTAGACTATGAACTCACACTGACCTCAACCATGATCATGCCCATGATGGAACCACCATTTGAGACTATTTCTGTAATAGACTCAGGAAACACTACAAGTCTGAATCCATCGACAACAACTGTTGAATTAAAGCCACTACCCAAAGATCTGAAGTATGCTTTTCTGGATGATGCACAGACTCTACCAGTCATTATCAATGCCAACCTAAACCATATGCAAGAAAGTCAACTCATGGGAGTTTTGAAAAAGAATTCCCAGGCCATTGAATGGAAAATAACGGATCTAAAAGGAATAAGCCCAACATTCTGTACTCATCACATATATCTGGAAAATGATTGTAAACCCTCTCGGGAAATGCAAAGACGGCTGAATCCTAATCTACGAGAGGTTGTGAAGAATGAGATCTATAAATGGGCAAGTGCGGGTATTATTTACCCTATCTCTGACAGCCCTTGGGTCAGTCCTCTCCAAGTTGTCCCCAAGAAGGCTGGATTAACAATTGTCAAAAATGAGAAAGGCGAGGACATACCGACCAGAGTAGCAACATCTTGGAGAGTGTGTAGTTTATAGGAAACTCAATAAGGCTACTCGTAAAGATCATTTCCCATTACCATTCATTGACCAAATCATTGAGAAGCTAGCCGGAAAAGATTTTTTCTGCTTTTTAGATGGATATTCCGGTTATAACCAAGTAGCCATAGCACCAGAAGACCAAGACAAGACCACTTTCACTTGTCCATTTGGAACATATGCCTTCCGCCGCATGCCTTTCGGACTATGTAATGCCCCAGCAACATTTCAAAGATGCATGATGGGAATTTTCACTGATATGATCGGCGATTTTATGGAAGTATTTATGGATGATTTCTCTATTTTTGGAGACTCTTTTGAGGAAACACTGGGATTTTTGGACAGAGTCCTCCAGAAATGCATTGAAGTGAACTTGATATTATCTTGGGAGAAATCACATTTTATGGTGAAACAAGGTATTGTGTTAGGACATGTTGTGTCAAAGAAAGGGATGGAAGTAGATCCATCAAAAATTGAGACAATCACCCATTTAAGTCCGCCGGTGAACATCAAAGGTGTTCGGTCCTTCCTAGGTCATGTCGGCTTTTACCGCCGCTTCATCAAGGACTTTTCGAAAATTTCCCATCCTCTCACAAAATTACTGGAAAAAGATTAAGACTTCACTTTTACTGAGGATGCTTTTGAATCTTTCAAAACCCTGAAGAAAATCATCACTAAAGCACCCATCCTACAACCCCCAGATTGGAACTGTGAATTTGAGATCATGTGCGATGCATCTGATTATGCTGTGGGGGCAGTATTGGGTCAAAGGAAAGATGGGAAACCTTATGCCATTCACTATGCCAGTAAAACTCTGGATGCTGCTCAAAAGAACTACACTGTGACTGAGAAAGAACTTTTAGCTGTGGTGTTTTCCTTAGAGAAATTTCGATCTTACATCCTAGGATCCCACATCATCATCTACACAGACCACTCGGCTTTGAAATATCTCTTCACAAAAACCGATGCTAAGCCTAGACTCATTAGGTGGGTATTATTGCTCCAAGAATTTGATTTGGAGATTCGAGATAAAGCCGGAGCAAAGAATGTCGTGGCCGGTCATCTTTCAAGATTCCCTTCCTCAAACACAGACACAATCCCAATTTCTGATAAATTTCCAGACGAAAGCATAATGTCAGCTTCTCAACTCCCTTGGTATGCAGACATCGTCAATTACATCGTCACTTCCACATTCCCTGATGACTGGCCAAAACATAAGAGAGATAAAACCAAGGCCCAAGCCCGATACTATCACTGGGAAGACCCTTTGCTCTTCAAAGAGGGTACTGATTTAATATGGAGACGATGCATCCCTGAATCTGAAGTCAATGATGTCCTAACTCACTGCCACACTTCTGGGTATGGAGGACATCACTCAGGGAAGCGTACAGCCGCTAAAATCTTACAATGCGGTTTCTACTGGTCCACACTCTTTAAAGATGCCCATCATTTTGCTCAATCTTGTCCTGCCTGTCAGACTAATGGAACAATGACCCGTCGTAACATGATGCCCCTCCAACCCGTGCATATAGTCGAGATCTTTGATACTTGGGGAATAGACTTCATGGGACCTTTCACCACATCACATGGCTACCAACGCATTCTTCTCGCTGCTGATTACGTCTCTCGTTAGGTAGAAGCCATTCCCACTCGTGATGCCGATAGCACAACCGTTGTCAAGTTCTTGAACGACCTGTTCTCTCGATTTGGATTGCCAAAGGTGGTCATTAGTGATGGAGGCACCCACTTTCTGAATGCTTCAGTCAAGAATTTACTCAAGAAAAATGGAGTCGAACACTGTGTCTCAACTGCGTATCACCCACAGACTAATGGAATGGCCGAGCTGTCAAACCGAGAAATCAAGACCATCCTCCAGAAAATTGTTCGCTCTGATCGTAAAGACTGGTCCCAACACTTACCCGCTGCTCTCTGGGGCCTACCGTACCGCTTTCCGCACACCCTTAGGTATGAGCCCATTTCGGTTAGTCTATGGAAAGCCGTGTCACCTACTTGTAGAGGTCCATTACAAATCACTCTGGGCAATCAAGAAATGTCATCTGGATTATGATGAGGCTGGGAAGAAACGATTGTTGAACTTATCTGAACTTGAAGAATTGAGATCACAAGCCTATGATAACAACCTGCTATACAAAGAGAAAATCAAGTTGTGGCACGATGCCAACATTTCGAGGAAAACATTCAAGGAAAATAAAAAAGTATGGCTATTTGATGCAAAACTGAAGTTATTTCCAGGAAAACTGAGATCAAAATGGAAAGGACCATACATTGTAACTCAAGTATTCAATAATGGCTCGATAGAAATTTCTGAACCAAACACTAAAACCACTTTCAGAGTCAATGGTCAAAGACTAAAACCCGTTGTTGAACCATCTGGTCCTATGCCTGTTTGCACAACATACCTTCTGCAGGAAAAATGAACCACCACATCGCCTAGCTAAGGCGTTAAATCATGCACTCTCGTGAGCCTCCCCTCACATGTATCTTTTTACTGTTCGCATGTTTATTTTCACTGCATTGCATTAGATAAGTAAGGGGGTACTCCTCTGCATTACATTCCAAAAAAAAACACAAAAACAAAAATACATTTCACATCCCTTTTGATCCTCCTATTGCACATTATCTTCACCATGAGGACATGGTTTCTGTTAAGTATGGGGGGTGTCTGCATAGTTTTTCAAAATTGCATACTCTTTCGAAAAAAATCTCTTTTGCAAAAAAAATCCCCTAAAAATATTTTCAAAAACAAGAAAACCACCAAAATTACATCCTTCCTAGTTTTATCCTATTTTGAGAAATCAGATCTTCACTGCATAAATCATAGACTGAGGTTGAGTTGATCCTAATCCACTAAAATTCATCAGAATTTCACTAGGCATGAGTTTTTAAACTTTCTTCAGGTCCATTTGGACTTTATTCTCTCAGTTCCACTAACTCTACTGGTGAATGAACTTCTGTATCTAATTAGATCACCTGAGCAACTAGTAGTACTCTTAAACTCTTCAGTGGATATTAAACAACTGCACATTGCACTTAGCTTGAGTGAGTTGAGTTTACGAGATACAATTACAATCTAGTTGAGGTGAGGAGTTGTCCTCTTGGTTGTGCCAATGCCTGAACCTTATCTATAGTCAGTGAAGGAACCTGATTCAGGAGCAACATGATCTCTCTAGTCTAAGTGTGTCAACAATTAAGCCAGTATCGTGCCTCCAAAGACAATATTAAGCCGATACTACCTCTTGATGCCAAAACCCAAGACAAAAATACCACAAAAAGGCATATCACAATACAAATGCCAAAAACCACCAATCATTGTGCAAAGCAAAAGCAAGGAAAGAAGACCACCAAATAACCCTTCTCCACCAAAAAGTCGTGGTACCAGCCCAATGATGCTACCTAAATTTTTAAAAGAGGTCCAAAGAGGCCCAGGGTTATGCTCTGCAAAAGGAAAAGAATGAGAGCAACGGACCAAAGCGGTCTACGGAAAACCCCGAAATTAAGTCCCATTCTCCAATAAACTATGACCTATTTTTTCTATGCTGACATACTTGGGTGAAAGGAGATTATGCCTGAATCTAGGTGAGGACTGAGGCTATTTGTATAGGGAATCATTCGGTACCTTGATAGATTGTGTTGCTAGCTCGTTCTCTTGACTCACAAAAGCTAAAACTATCACTAACACTGTTTATATCCACTCAAGGTCAAAGAGAATACCTGTTTCTTAGGGATGAGCTGACCTGATCGACCTCCTGAAACCATGTTTGATTTTGTTGGAACTAAGAGGCTGTTGAAACTACAAAACTCGAGTCAAGTTGACTATTCGAATAAATCATTAATCCATGGGTCAACTCTACTTAAGTTTGTGCATCTGTGTGGTTAGGATCTGAAAACTCAAGACTTTGTGGGTATGTCTGCTGCAAACCCTCATCCAATCTATCTTGGCTATTTTCCTTCATTATTTCTTATCTTATTCTTGCTCGGGACTAGCAAGACTTAAGTATGGGGGTGTGATGATTACAATATACACAGAGATAATATGATCAAATTATGTGATATACAACTTGAATAATTGATATGTAAACTCCAAATTCACATAATCTATATTCCTTACTTACATCAGACAAGATATCTATAATCGCACACAATCTCTGCATAAATCAACTGATCATGATTTTCTAAATCAAGAAAAATGTTTTCAAAAAAATATCGATTATATATTTCATTCCTAATCATTCTTGTCAAGTCACCTAAATATAACTTAACTAATTATCTGCATGAATTAAGCAAATCATATGGAAATGAATTGGGTATATATAGCATTAAATATAACACATTGATTTGACTCTACAAAACCTCACTTTTTATTGGGAAGAAAATGGAAGGGAAGATAGTATAATTTGCCCGCTCATTATAGCATGGATAAAGCCTATAGTTCTTTGTTGGAAAGAAATGGAGAGGGGGAATAGTGCAAAAGTTCCTCTCTTTAATATCATGCATGTGCACCAATTATCCCTCCCCTTTCCCATATATGGAGCCACCTTCCTCATGCCTTCCCCATGCAAATAATAAAAATCACTCTCCCATTCACATGCATAGCCGACTACACATATGCATTCCCCATGCAAAAACAATTAACTCTCATTTCACCAATAATGGTATTTTGTCTTCACTTGCATGGCATGTCTCCAAGCAAAATCCATTATAAAATGACACTCTCTCTCCCTCCATTTTGGACTCACGCCATTCTCTTCTCTCCCCCATTTTCTTCTTTCTCATTTTTCTCTCTTGTTTCCATCTCCCTCTCTCTCATTTTTCTCATGCAGGTACAAAGATAGCGCCAACAATGTCCAATCGTTCTCCTCCTCCTCGAGGTTCGCCTTCAGCCCGTAGCAGCCCGTGCGTCCACACGCACGGCCATCTCCTCCAGTTCATAGCAGCTTGCACGGTTATCTCCTTCCGCGCTGCTGCGACGCATCTCCTCCTCGACGACCATCTCTCTCCGGCTACATACTCGTGTGTGCAATAGCCCACGCGTCTTCCCACACACTCCCATCTCCGCCATCATCGTCGTCTTCACTCGGGAATCAAATAGAGAAGCATTTCTTTCCCATCTTATTTGTCGCTTATATTTTTTTCTACCTTAGTTAATTGTTTAAGTTGAATTTGGAAGGAAACAACTCTAATGTTATAAGTGCTCTTGCATTTTTACACTAGTTGGTTTTGTTTGAATTGAACTTGAAAGTATTTTTATTTTGTAAGGTCTATTTTCATCTCTAAGTTTTCTTTAAATGGATTCATCGCAAGTTTTACATTCTATTTTTTATTGAAACATTGCAAGTGACCTCTTATTTCTTTCATCTTAATTTGCAATTCCGCCCCCGTTATTTTATTTAGTTGCACGCATGCCCTCATTCGTTAACTTTAAGTTCTTGGAAGTACTTTCACCGTAGATTGCATCGTCTCTTCAAAAATTCACATCTTTCTCTTGTCACCATGGATTAAAATTCTAATTAAGCTTGAAAGAAGAACAAATATCGCAAATTTACTTGGTCCCTGTGGATTCGATCCTCTACTTGCCACATACATTTTTTATATACTTTGATTGTGCTCGTAGTTGTAATATTATTTGTTTGATTACGGTTTTGTGTGGGACAACAACGACGTGGTAAAACAACTTTTTAAACCACATAAAATCGCATCAACAGAACTCAAACCAAATCTCATTTTAAGTGGATTTAGATACATAAAACACATCGATACACTTGAACAATAATTATCAGTCAGATGCCATTTTTCTTAAAGTTTGTCTGTTCTTATTATTTTAAACTACATGGACAAGGGCCTCGACCACCTCCAGTTTTTTCTTTGAAAATTCCTATTTTACCCTTGGTAACTTCAGTTGATGACAACTATGGAGGGTTGCCTACCTTTGATTGGATTTTGATCAATATTTTTCATGTATGATTGATGAATCTGTGAATCATCACTCTAAAAGTTGAAAATAGAGCTTTGTTCCTGAGTAATTAGCTGCATATATCCACTTATATTACATAATTAGCATTCATGCATGTGTAATTAATATATGCATTTTAGCATTCATATTTGCATTAAATAAGGAGCCAAGATCACTTGTAAAAATCACTTGTAAATACTATATTTGTATATATTTTATACTAACTCCAAATCCAATAAAATCAACTCCATAGTATATATATTACTAACACTAATAAAGGAAAAATATCAAAAAAATACTAATTTGTAAAATTGACCAATAAAACCCAAATCCAAGTTTGAGACCAAGAACCTTAAAATGCACATATCTCTCTCATACAGTATCCGGTTTAGGTCTACTCACTTTTAAAGTAATATACATTCAAAGACCTTCAAAATAAGACTAATTTCATTAAAATCAGATATTGTATGTGAAACTTGGGTTTTGGGCCCCTATTGTATATTCTACTTATCGACATTTACACCCTCGACTTTTCTCCCTATGTTTGACATGTTTTCCATTTTTGGTCAACATGAAACATATATATCTCATCGAGATCTACAACTTTCATGTTTTGAGTTTTTCCAAATTCGACCAATTTCACCCTCTTTTTCGAGGTTTTCCATCTAATAACATGATTGGGCCACGTGGCGCCTTCTGATCGCGCCACGCGGCCCGTCTCTTCGCCCGCCACGCGGCCACCATTTCCCACCATCCGATCAACCTCTTCCTCTCCAGATCCAAGCCGTCCATTCCCGCTTTAATTTCAACCCTTGGATCAAGCCCACATATCGCATCTCCTCCGTTCGTTCATGCCTCGCTCTCAGCACGCCATGTGTCTTTCCATTGGCCACGCGATCGTCTCCTGGCGATTCCATCGCCACCGCTCCTTCACGCTTTACTCAGATCGTCTGATCCTTCTGATTGATCAAATCACAACTGTTCTATACCGCCCTCCTATGCGCATGACATGTGGCGCTCTCCACGAACATATGATCAATGCCTGGAATCCATCTCAGCCGCTCGCCTCCGCTTGCACCTAATCATGACACGTGGCGCTCTATAAGCCTTTCGATCGATATAATCTGGACCTCTTGTTTGCTCCCTTCTCCGGACTGTTGGATCGCATGATCCAACGGTCAGGACCCCGTCGTCTACCTTCGACCTTCTCCTTGCCCACATCACCCACTCATCTTTCACCTTACCCCCTTCCTATTTTCGCGACCTCACCTCCAACCTTCACCATGATCCGACCAAGCCACGATGGAGTACCATCGTCCCTCATCCTTGCTAGCAGCCACTCCCTCCATGAATCCCTCTCTCTCACTCCATATTCTCCACGAAAGCCTCTCCTCTCATCACCGGAACCCCAAGCTTCCCCTTTAAATATTCTCCCTCCAACGCTATTCCATGCCATCCGCCTTTACACGAGAGAACCTCAAGCTCTAATCTCCTGATCTGTGACAGAGATTCCGCCGGTCATCGAGCGACGACAGGGATGTCTCCGGCGTGATCCACGGTGAGATTTCATCGTGCTGCAGCTCTACCTTCGAGCTCCTCGAGCTCGGGCATTTGTCGGCCTTAGAGTGACGACCAGGGCTCTACCCAGAGCTTCAAATCCCAGGCAAACTCCGTCCATCTCCAGGTATATTTCTTCTTCTTCTTCTTCTCTGGTTCTCCATCTCATTTTCTCCGATCTTCCCTGAATTAATTAGGTATCCCCGTTCAGTATCACCTTCCATTAATCATCCCCTTCACTTCACCCAACAACCACCATCTTCACGCATCTCTCCGAACGCCTGACCCCCCCTTCTCCGCTACTGATCACGTCTGACCCACCTCTCCTCCGCTCGCCAGAGTTAGAGCTCCGTCCCCACTCCTCCGCTCGCCGGGGACTCACCTCACTCACAATGCTCCACTCCACCACGCTTCGGCTACAAAACTCACACCTGCAGGTACTCAAACGTTAATGGTCAGAGCCACGGTCGGAGCTTCCTGGGTGAGCTCCGACTCCAGCATCTGAGCGTCGACGGCCTCTTCCAGACCTTGTCGCGGCTTGCTCGGATTTCCATCTTCATGGACGAACGTCTAGGAAGCTCCGGAGAGTTCCAGCGAGGCCGAACAAGTAAGGCGGAGCGTGGAGACCCTCGCCGGAGTTCTGAAGTTGCCGCCACCACTGCGACGGAGGAAGAAGGTCAGAAGCTACAGCTGTCGTTGGATGCACCTCCCCGTTGTTCATCCAACGGCCCATACTCGACCCATTTCCTTAGTCTGCTATCAAAGTTCAATGGAAATGCTACAGAAGAACCATATGTTTTCTTGAGAGACTTTGAGTTGGTGTGTAACAACCTTAGCCATCCTAGGGTTGGACAAGATTACATCAGGCTGAAGGCTACCCCGTTTGCCTTAGGAGATAAGGCTACCCATTGGCTGGAGAATCTCGAGGTTAGGTGCACAACCAGGAGGCAATTCAAAGATTTATTTTTGAAGAAGTTCTACCCACTTAGTAGAACTAACCAGATGAGGATAAGATCGCTAGCTTTTCCCAGGGCCCCCACGAACCATTACATGAAGTCTGGGATAGATTCAATGTCTTGACACAAAAATACCCCTGCCATGGCATTACCAAGGCGATCTTAGTCCAGACCTTATTCTGTGGTATGACCCCAGAATGCAGGGGTTAGTGAGTGCAGCCTGTGGAGGTAGCTATCTCAATAAGAATGAAGACGTCGTATGGAAGATCCTAGAACAGATGGCGGAAATAGGCAGAACTCAGGCCAACATAGCTTATCAAGTGTCTCCCTCCAGCCTATCTAATGAGACATCTAGGAGGACTGTAGCGGATCTAATTGATGACCTAATCCCTACCATGGGGATAATAGCTGATAAGCTCACCATGGTAGAACATATCCACAAGAGGGTCACTGACCTTGAGGCGCTTTCACGATTGCCGAAGCAAGTGGAGGAATTGATTGAGAAGGTAACCAAGATACGACTACATGCCCCTTCTACACCACATGTACATGTACATCGAGTTCATCTAGTACAGAAGCAGGTACATGGACCTCAGAGCAGCTGGGTTGAGGAGCAGCAGTACACTCAGCAGGAGCAGCACGTACCCCCACAGGTGGATTCAGTCTATGAGGAGCCTCTGCAGGTGTTCGAGATCAATGGGTTGTGGTACAACCATGACCCCGTCGGCAGATAGTCGAGGATAGGGAACGGTCAATCACACCGACCTTCCCTAGATTACCAGGAAACCAGCGCCGTCCCCGCACCGCGCTTTGTACAGTCCATGTTAGGACAAGGATACCAGCCTCAGCAGCACGAGCAACAATGCACATTCCACTCGGACCAGCAGGACCCTCCACCACCTTACACCGCACCGTCCTAACCACAACAGTACCGGCAAGGTCAGCAGGGCCAATATAGATAGTCAAATCACTCATCCTATGGTCAGCAGCAACATGCCCCGCTCACTAGTGAATTGGAGTCCCTTACCTTGGCCATCCATACTATGAATGATAGGGTCCAACAGATACAGAACGATTGCCTGGATATCAGAATAGAACTGAATCGTGTCTCACGCCACCAGGATCAACAGATGGCACCAAAGACTCCAATTCCCGCCCAGGTTCATGCCAACCCAAATAGCCTGAATCAGGGTCAACACCGACCACGCGATCAGGTATACTATTCAGATTATTCACTATCTGAACATGAGATCCTTTCGTACGATAATGTTAATCATATATCCCTCAGGAGCAGAAGGACCGTGACTGTACCTGATCAGGCGCGGGTACATGAGGAAGACGCTGCCAAGTCTCTACCTGAGGAGAATTTGGAGGCAGAGGAGCAGCATCACCACCACCATCACCCAGCGGAATAAGAGGATTTCTAAGTCCTCAAAACACCATGGCAAGAAGAAAGAGAGGAACATCAGCACCGACAATGAATCAAGCGAACCAGATGAGGAGCCCACACCTCCATCTGAGGAGGACGCACCAGGAGTAGCGGTAGATGCATCACTTGTTTCGTTTCATGAATTTCTTTCCAATCAATGTCAGAGTCGGAGTTAGAGTCCCAGTCCTGTACAGAACTCAGTTTCTCGTTTGAATGAGTATATTTCAGTTTCAGAATCTGAGTTGTCATCAATAATGCCTTTCCCCTAAGCCCTTAAGGGTGGAAAGAAGAAAAAGACCCAAAAATCCAAAAAGATGACCCTGAGATGGCGGAATTTTGCAATAAGTATATCAAGGTCACAATCCCCTTTGATAAGTATGTGGATAAGACACCTGCATTTCAGAAATACCTTAAGGTGAGATGTACACCTACTAGGGTCAGCAGGAAAAACAGAAGCCATGTTGAGAAGCACGTTTTGTTAGTAGCCACTACTTACGCCATCAAGAATGTGTTTCCAAGGAAGCGAAGGGACACGGGTGTCCATTATGTGGTGAGTCATGTCGATGACACTGCGTTTGCATGCACTCTCCTAGATAATGGATCCTCAATTAATCTGATGCCAACATCCCTCTATGAGCGGATAAATCTAGGACCTCTTAGGAAATCCAGAGCCTTACTCTAGTTCACAGACAAATCAACCAAGAGGTCCAAGGAAGAATTGAGAAACATTATCATCAAAGTCGAAGGTCGGAATTATATGGTGGACTTTACAGTCCTTGATATGGAGACCCCTCGAAATTGGAGAGATTCCCAGATCATTCTAGGAAGGCCCTTCCTAAGAACAACAGGGGCCTTATTTGATTATAAAATTGGGAAAATTCAGTTCCAAACTCCAGGCAGAGATGAGGAACTTGAGTTGAAGCAGACAAGGTGGTAGAGACCAGATTCCGAATCAAGCACCAAGTACACTTCGTCAGAAGAAGATTGTGTTCATGTAGACAGCATTAGGCCATGAAGACAGAACCCAACTAGCACCAATGAGTCCCTCTCCGCTGGAGAGAATCTTGTACATGAGACAGTTTGTGAGATCCTTAGGACCGAATACAACACTGATCATACAGAAAATGCATTCCCTACATCTTCGATGACACAGAGGCCCGGCTGGGCCTGTCAATCCTTCCCTCTTTAGGACAATCAGAAGATGAGGGTGATGAGTTGGACGTGGCTTTCGCCAATTGTTTGGATACTTTTGACGATCCGACTCTAGAGCTAAATCAATGGGTGGCAGTTACTTAAGAGACGGATCCAACCACCACCAGCACAGAGCCAGAATTGATTGAGCCAGATTTGCTCGATGACCACACCTTACATGAGCTCAAACCATTACCCATAACCCTTAAGTATGCCTTCCTTGCGGGACAAGAGAGGAAATTTCCTGTCATCATTAGTTCGCGATTGACCGAGGAGCAGGAATCTTGCTTGCTAGAGATTTTGGAGAAAAACCGCAAGGCGATAGGCTGGAGCATCTCTGATCTCTACGGGATAAATCTCGCTCTGTGTTAGCATCATATCTACCTTGAGAATGAAGCTAAACCCTCTCGTATATTCCAACGCAGGTTGAATCCAAATTTACGAGAGGTCGTGGAGAAGGAGATTGAGAAATGGTGTGATGCGGGTTTTATTTACCCCATCTCCAATTCCAAGTGGGTGGCACCTATCCATGTTGTCCTGAAAAAGTTAGGAATTCAGACAACTACCAATGAGGACGGAGAGGAGATCGTGACACGAGTACCCACGTCTTGGCGTGTCTGTGTGGATTACAGACGCTTGAATGTCGCGACGAAGAAGGATTATTTTCCCTTATCCTTTATTGATTAGATCTTAGAAAGATTAGTGGGAAAAGAATTCTTCTGCTTCTTAGATGGGTTCTCGGGCTACAATCAAGTAGCTATCGCTCTTGAGGATCATGAGAAAACCACATTCACATGCCCCTTTGGTACATATGCTTTCAGGTTCATGCCCTTTGGGTTATGCAATGCTTCCGGTACATTCCAAAGGTGCATGATTGCAGTATTTGCCGAGATGGTCGGTGAATTCCTTGAAGTCTTCATGGATGACTTCTCGGTCCATGGTGATTCCTTCGATTCCTGTCTTCGAAATCTGGACCGAGTCCTCAAAAGATGTTGTGAGGTTAATCTGGTGCTCTCCTGGGAGAAGAGTCACTTCATGGTGATGAAGGGCATTGTGTTGGGGCATGTCATCTCCAAGAGAGGAATGGAGGTTGACCCTGCCAAGGTGGACGTGATCAAACGACTCCAGTCACCAACCAATGTAAAACAGCTGCGGTCATTCCTCGGGCATGTTGGATTTTATAGGAGATTTATCAAAGATTTTTCAAAGATTGCCCGACCGCTAAATGAGCTTTTAGGCAAAGACATGGAGTTTATTGTCGATCATAAATGTTTTGAGGCCTTTAAGATACTACAAGGGATGATCATGGACGCACCGATTCTACAAACCCCAGATTGGTCTCTTCCTTTTGAGATCATGATGGACGTCTCAGATTTTGTTGTTGGGGCCGTAATAGGACAGAGGCGGGACGGTATCCCATTCGTTATACACTATGCAAGCAAAGTGCTTGACACCGCTCAACGTAACTATACATTTACCGAAAAGGAGATGCTTGCAGTAGTGTTCGCCTTGGATAAGTTCAGATCCCATCTCATCGGATCTAAGGTGATTGTGTTCACAGATCATACATCACTACGGTACCCAATGGAAAAGAAGGACGCGAAGACGCATCTTCTTAAGTGGATTTTACTCATCCAGGAGTTCGGCTTGGACATTAGAGATAAACCTGGAAAAAAGAACGTAGTGGTTGATCACCTCTCTCGTCTCGAAATTTTTGATACTTCTGATGATACACTTATCCAAGACTCCTTTCCAAACGAGTTGCTTTTTGTTATCGACTCACTCCCATCGTATGCCAATATAGTGAACTATCTTGTCTCCAAGAAAGTTCTCGAAGATTGGCCCAAAGAGCAACATAGGCCGACTCAAGTTGGATGCAAGACATTACCATTGGGAGGATCCGATCCTTTTCTTTGAATGACCGGATTGTGTATGGAGGAGGTGTATTCCTCAGGAGGAATATCATAGTGTCCTTACTTTTTGCCATAGTCTGGAGGCAGGAGGACACCACTCTGGGAAGAGGACCGCATGGAAGGTTTTACAATGTGGCTTATACTGACCGACTTTGTTTCGCGATGCTCTCACATTTAGAAGTCGTGCCCAGTATGCCAGCGAATGGGAGGAACCGTTGGTTCCAAGGATGAGATGCCAATGTAGCCTGTCATCATTTGTGATGTCTTTGACGCATGGGACATCGATTTAGTGGGCCCATTCCTGGTTAGCCATAATTTTGAATATATCCTTCTTGCGGTGGATTATCTGTCAAGGTGGGTGGAGGCTATCCCGAGCGGAGCCGCAGGCAGAAGGACTGTCTGTAAATTTATTAGAGATCATATCATCTCTAGGTTCGGGATTCCCAAAGTGTTGATATCCGATGGGGGTGGCCATTTTGTGAACGGAGACGTGAAGAAACTCGTAAAGGATTACGGCATCGAACATCGTTTCGCTAGTCCTTACCACCCACAAACCAATGGCATGACAGAGGCATCGAATAGGGAGGTTAAGACCATATTGCAGAAGCTTGTCCGCCCAGATAGGAATGACTGGTCTCAGATTTTGGATCAGGTCCTTTGGACTTATAGGACAGCTTACAAGACACCATTAGGAACTTCCTCATTCAGAATGGTATTTGGGAAGCTGTGCCATTTGCTCGCACAATTAGTGCATAAATCCGAATGGGCAATCAAGAAGGTCAATTGGAACACACACCTAGGGCAGAAACAGAGAGAAATGGATCTGAATGAATTTGTGGAGATCAGAAACCGAGCATATGACAACAGTTTGGTGTATAAGGACAAGGTAAAGCGTTGGCACGATAGATTTATCAGATGAAAAACCTTTGTTCCTGGACAGAAGATATGGTTGTTCAATGTAAGGCTGAAGATCTTCCAAGGGAAGCTTAAATCCAAGTGGACAGGTCCGTTCATAGTCCGTGTTGTGCATGACAGTGGATGTGTAGAGATCTCAGATCTTACAGATGGAGCACAGACATCCCTAGTTAATGGACAACTGCTGAAACACTTTGTCGAACCTAATAAATAGTTAGTCCGTGTTGAGGAGATTGTTTTCATGCATGAGGCATACTTAGAAGACACACATAAAGCCACGCATGAGACCTTGCAACATTGAGCTCTCGCCATCAACAACATCGAAGAGAATCAGAACTTGATCCTTGTATATACTCACCTCCTTCTTGTATATATTTTCTTTCCCTCCCTCCCCAGTGATTCGAATCGCTCGCCTCGGATCCATATCCTTTCATTTTATGTCTACACTTAGGATGATCAAATCTTAAGTATAGGGAGGAAGGTGCCTCGAGTCTCTTCACCATTCACTGTACATCCTCTAGATCGCATCAGTTCTCACATCCACTTCTATCTTAGACTTAGGATGACCAGAGCCTAAGTATGGGGGGATCGATGCCCATCATGTATATACTCATCCATTTGCCCTCTTAACCTCGCCCGCTGATGAATCCACGATTCATCATCTCAATATCTTGATCTTAGCAAAATCCACGAGTAAATTCCCTAATAAATGTTTATAAAATCCATAAATTAACAAAATGACTCTTGTAAATAAAATACACTAATTAATGTATATTAGATTGTATAAAATAAATTAACACTAAAAAGCCGCAAAATAAAGGAGTTTTTCACATGTAAAGCCCAAAACTTGATGTATTTTTAATAATTTCATTTCAACTCCTTTTTGACTAATTCTTTCTCTAACTTGTTTATAAAAATGTATATAAAAATACAAAAATAAAAAAACAAATTTTACCTCAAATAAATGCTCCTACATCCCAAAGCAAAAAGTCGTAAAGTCCAACTTCCAAGCCAAATTCCCGCTCCGTATGAATCCGAATTCACCAAACTCACTTTTAAAGTTCAAATTAGAAAATTATCTATCCAACGGAAGTGGTTTCATTAAAATCGGAGCTCGTTTGAAAAAGTTAGGTTTTGGGATCTAGATGTACATTGTATATTATGTGTATATTTCTTTCTTCATTTTTTTTCTCAATTACATAAAAGTCCAAAAAAATCATTGTTGTATTGTATTTTAATTATAGTATTTTATTGTATTTTCTTTGTAAATATCTCTTATTAAAAAGACAAAAAAATTACATATTAGAAAAGTAAACAAAAAAATTGTCCATGGTGTTTTGTATCACTTGTAAATTCGCCACTATTTTTTCCTTCTTTATTTTTGTTGTATTTAAAGTAGCCTACTTTATATCATTATTTATTTTATTATTTATTTTACATTCTCTACAATAACCACCATTCAACTCTATTCTACCACCAACCTCCATTCAACCCCACCATTTCTTAAACTTCCCATTCAACTCCATTAATAATATAACCTCCCACCACTTTAATAACCTCTCATTTCATCCTCTTTATATACATCCCATCCTCCTCAATTTGCAGTTGATCCATCTTTATGTGAGGAGAGCCTAGTTCCCAGAGTTGAATCGGTGACAGTGACGCAACCGCGGTCGAGCGACAACGGCCTTCTCTCCGGTGAGATCCATTGGTTTTTTGGCCAACATCGCAGCCGCAACCGCGCGCTGCTCGAGCTCATTGCACGCCGGCGATTCGAGTGAAGACCGTGCTCTCGTGAGCACTCCATAGGCGACCGTCTCCATCATAGGTAATTTTTATTTTCATCTTGTCAATTTTTTTAGTGTTGCATTTTCTACCATATCATATCGTTACCCACATAACTCCCTTGGTTCATCATCTTGACCACACCACAATATCATTTTCTCCATCATGTACATCTTCTGATTAACAAAACAAAAAAATAAAAAAACTTTTTAAAAAAAGTTTTTTTATCACAGCAGCAAAAAAATCAAAGAAAAAAATAAAAAAAATAACGAATAGCAGCAGCGGTGGGAGCTCCCACCGCTGCCGCCCCTTCTCCTTCAAGGGCTGGTGGCTCCGCCGCCGGCCATTGCCGCCACCGACCCCCCCAGCCGCGCCTGCCGTGGCCCTCCAACGCCAGCCCGCGACCCTCCGCTAACCGTGCGGCACCGCCGCCCTCACTCCTGCGTCGCCCCACCGTCCTCTCTGCCAGCCGACCTCGCCGCCGACCGCAACCTCCGTCGTCCCTCCTTCACGCACACCCGTGTGCGGCGGTGCACCGCCGCCGACCCTCCTCTGTGTCTCCGTCGTCACCGTCCGAGTTGGGTACCTCCACCTGCGCACAAGGAAGAAGAAGGAGGTCTACTTCTCTTTCTAATTTTCTAATGTAAATATTGCATTGTGTATATTTTATATTTTCATAATTGCAAATAGGTCCCTGTACATATTTTGTTGTAAATATGGTTTTCTGAATTTGCAAAGATAACCCTCTGTTCACATTTTAATTTGGACTTCATTTTGGCATCCTTTTATTTAATGAAAAATGTCATTGTGTTGAGCAACTTATTCTCTATCATGTGATTATTTATTTATATTTTTGTGAGATATTGTGTATTAATTAAAAATGTTCAACTGAAATATTGCATATTTTACCCAAATTGAGCTCTTAAATTTATATCTCACATACGGTTGCTTTAACAATTCCACAAAAATTAGGAATGATGCTCTGATTTGTGAATGATATACTATCCAAATTTCATCCAATGTGAAGTTGTCTTGTTCCTGAAATAAATTGTAGAGTGATTTTAGTATTTGATTTTTAATTAAATCCACATATAACCTTTTTGCAAAATTTCAAGTCTCCTGAATGCCATATGAAAATATCTATATGAGATAATTTGCTCTCTGCCTAATTTGAAAATGTGGATTTATTAGGAATTATTTACTCACTGTCACTCTGTTTCCATTAAAAAATACATAAAAAAACATATTTTGTTAAAAAAATTCCAAAAAAATTATTGTAGTCTCATTTCATCATGTTTTAATTCCAATAATTTTTTCATGATTTTTGCTCACTGTTTGTGTGATAAATTATGAAAACACTCATAAAAAGTGTGCATTTTAATTGTTGCATTTTAATTCCTAAAAATACAAAAAAATGTGCCTTGCATTCATCACTGGATTAGCATTTTAGGAAAAATATAACTTTGCTAAATTGGACTTATTTTCTATTCAAATTAATTTGGCTAAGTTGTATGCTTTCTTAATGTATTAATTCACTCGCATCTTGTTTTTTTGGCATTCATTTTGCATTAAAAAATATATAAAAAATACGCACTGAAAAACTAGTTCTTAATTTTTGGATTAATCCTAGAGTTGTTCCTTTGTCTCCCTGTGTTCGACCCCGGACTTGCCCGGGATATAAATAAGCTGAGACACTCTTCACGGAGATCCTTCTCTCGGTTCTGATCGACTCGCTAAGTACACGTACTACAACGTGCCCGAAAAAAAATCATGTATTTAGCGACACATCACCCGCCCCATTTTTTTATCTTCTTCTACACTTAGGCTGCCAGAGCCTAAGTATAGGGGGGGCGGATCGACTTCTATACTTTTTGTTATTTTAGCTCTCCTACGCTTAACACGAGCTATGTCTTTTTCCTCGCTTTTCATGCTCTGAGGACATAGCATACGCTAAGTATAAGGGGCATCTATATATTACATATATACTTTACCCATAGCTTGTACTTTTGTGTATTTTTGTATATATTATGCAATAATTACGGGGTGGGTAAAAAATTGAAAAAAAAATTAAAACACATGTATATTGGTATGTATATTGTATAACATTTGTATAATTCTTGTATAAAAAGTTGTAAAATTCTTGTAAATAATACTTTTGTAAAAAATGTTGTAAAATAGGAGATATACAAAGTTGCACACAAGAAAAAAAATAATAAAGGCTTCTTATTTACTCTTGCATAGCATCCTTGCATAAGAAAAATAAAAAAATATGTCTTGCAGTTCATTCATCTCATAGCATGTCATCGGCATTTCATCTGCATATCATGCATATGCAAAGCGAAAAGTTAGTGGGTTCCGAACCAAGTTATGAATAGATGTCGAGGATGGATTTGATTTTACCTTAATCTACCTAATTTCAGAGGAACCTTATAGGAATTGGAGTTAAGATTTTTCAAGTCAAGTGACTTAATTCTTCGAGTTCGCAAGTCTATGTTCACATATCATCTTGATTGGTCTAAATACAATATCTCGTACACACGCATGATTCTTTTAGACATTGACCTAACTTGGACAAGCACCATGCACGTAGCTCTTCAGTAATGAGATGGTGAGGAGGTAGAATCCTTTAGCTTGGAGTAGCACATGGGTGGAAACATATGTCCTCCTCTAGGGAGGGTAGTGCATCTCAACCTAGTCTGCTGGTGTTGACGTCTAAGGACGGGATGCTGCGGGTTGCAATAAAGCTTCAAAAGAGGGATAGTCTACTGGCTCAAGAAGAAAAACTCCTGATGTACATGCTGCACCTTGTATATAGTTCAAAAAAAAAGAGGGAAAAAAAGAAAAAAATGTGAGAACTCCAAAAAAGTGGACATGCTTGATTGAAAATAAAATATATGTCGAAGTCTGTATATTTTCAAGGCATATGCTTCAAAGCCTCATACCATAGAAGCATGCAGATGGATGACTTGGTTACACTGGTCAAGCATCCTAGGATAGGTAGCTACAATGGCTACCGTTCATTCTTCTCTCCACCCCCTCTTCTTGAGCCGGCCACACTTGAACTTAGATGGGAATACCCCGCTCCTCGAGGAAAGAGTTACTGGATCGGAGAATTAGAGTTACCTTGTTAGAGGAGATTGTTTCTTTGCTATTTCTGATGTGGAGAGCTATATTTCACTTAGTACAAGTAAGATTCATAGTCATCAGAAATTTGCATATGAGGATTTTTCTGACCTGACTGTTGAGGTGTCTTGAATAGAAGACTTGCGGAACTTAAAGTCTGTTAGTTCTTAAATTCAGATCCCAATAAGGTTCCGCCACATTATTAATCCAAAGGTTGAGTCAAGCTTCATTTTCATCTTTTGTTCATGACCTTGGTATGGAATCCAATTTCATTTCACTTTTGCATTTCATTTTAGTTGCTCGGGATGAGCAAGGTTTAAGTATAAAGGATTGATAAATCTATGATTCATTGCTCTAAAAGTTGAAAATAGAGCTTTGTTCCCGAGTAATTAGCTGCATATTTCCACTTATATTGCATAATTAGCATTCATGCATGTGTAATTAATATATGCATTTTAACATTCATATTTGCATTAAATAAGGAGCCAAGATCACTTGTAAAAATCACCTGTAAATACCATATTTGTATATATTTTATACTAACTCCAAATCCAATAAAATCAACTCCATAGTATATATATTACTAACACTAATAAAGGAAAAATAACAAAAAATTCTAATTTGTAAAATTGACCAATAAAACCCAAATCAAAGTTTGAGATCAAGAACCTTAAAATGTGCATATCTCTCTCATACAGTGTCCGATTTAGGTCTACTCACTTTTAAAGTAATATACATTCAAAGACCTTCAAAACAAGACTAATTTTATTAAAATCGGAGATCGTATGTGAAACTTGGGTTTTGAGCCCCTATTGTATATTGTACTTATCAACATTTACACCCTCGAATTTTCTCCCTATGCTTGACTCTTTTCCATTTTTGTTAACATGAAACTTGTAGATCTCATCGAGATCTACAACTTTCATGTTTTGAGTTTTCCCAAATTCGGCCAATTTCACCCTCTTTTTCGAGATTTTCCATCTAATAACCTGATTGGGCCACGTGGCGCCTTCTTATCGCACCACGCGACCTGTCTCTTCGCGCGCCACGTGGACACCATTTCCCGCCATCCGATCAACCTCTTCCTCTCCAGATCCAAGCCGTCCATTCCCGCTTTAATCTCAACCCTTGGATCAAGCCCACAGATCGCATCTCCTCCGTTCGTTCCCGCCTCGCTCTTAGCTCACCACGTGTCTTCCCATTAGCAACACGATCGTCTCATGGTGATTCCATCGCCACCACTCCTTCACGCTTCACTAAGACCGTTCGATCCTTCTGATCGATTAAATCACGATCATTCTATATCGCCCTCCTATGCGCATGACACGTGGCGCTCTCTACGACCATCTGGTCAATGCCTGGAATCCATCTCTGCCACTCGCCTCCGCTTGCACCTAATCAAGATACGTGGCGCTCTATAAGCCCTTCGATATGCCCTATCGATCTAATCTGGACTTCTTGTTTGCACCCTTCTCCGGATTGTTGGATCGCATGATCCAACGGTCAGGACCCCATCGTCTACCTCCGACCTTCTCCTTGCCCGCATCACCCACTCATCTTTCACCTTACCCCCTTCCTATTTTCGCGACCTCACCTCCCACCTTCACCATGATCCGACCAAGCCACGATGGAGCCCCATCGTTCCTCATCCTTGCTAGCAGCCACTCCCTCCATGAATCCCTCTCTCTCGCTCCATATTCTCCACGAAAGCCTTGCCTCTCATCACTGGAACCCCAAGCTTCCCCTTTAAATATTCTCCCTCTACCGCTATTCCACGCCATCCGTCTTTACACGAGAGAACCTCGAGCTCTAATCTCCTGATATGTGACAGAGATTCAGTCGATCATCGAGCGACGATAGGGATTTCTCCGGCGTGATCCACGTTGAGATTTCATCGTGCTGCAGCTCCACCTTCGAGCTTCTCGAGCTCGGGCATCTGCCGGCCTTAGAGTGACGTCCGGGGCTCTACCCAGAGCTTCGAATCCCAGGAAAACTCCGTCCATCTCCAGGTATATTTCTTCTTCTTCTTGTCTGGTTCTCCATCTCATTTTCTTCGATCTTCCCTGAATTAATTAGGTCTCCCCGTTCAGTATCACCTTCCATTAATTATCCCCTTCACTTCACCCAACAACCACCATCTTCGTGCATCTCTCTGATCGCCTGACACCCCCCTCTCCGCTACTGATCATGTCCAACCCACCTCTTCTCCGCTCGACGGAGTTAAAGCTCTGTCCTCCTCTGCTCGCCGGGGACTCACTTCACTCACAACACTCCACTCCACGCACGCTTCGGCTACGAAACTCACACCTGCAGGTACTCAAACATTAATGGCCGGAGCCATGGCCGGAGCTTCCTGGGCAAGCTCCAACTCCAGCATCTGAGCGTCGACGGCCTCTTCCAGACCTTATCGCGACTCGCCCAGATTTCCATCTTCATCGACGAACATCTAGGAAGCTTCGGGGAGTTCCAGCTGGGTCGGGCAAGCAAGGCGGACGTGGAGACCCTCGCCGGAGTTCTGAAGTCACCACCACAACCGCGACGGAGGAAGAAGGTCAGAAGCTACAGCTGTCGTTGGATGCACCTCCCCGGTGTTCATCCAACAGCCCACACTCTGCCACGTCGCCTCCTCCACAGTTCACAGGAGCCACCCGATCTCTGAGATCGGACGGTCTACAGTCATCCACGTCGACACCCCGAACCTCCTCTCCGAGCATCTCCTGACCTCAGCTTCGGGTTCCACCAAAATGCCGGTGACTGCCACATGTAGGTCTGTTCAGAAGCAACCGCCGAACCATCAGTGCACGTGACCTGCATGTACGGACGTTGGGGAATTTGCAGCCGTGCCCCTAGGAGTTCTGGAAATTACGTTCACATCCCCGCCAGTCATCGTCACATGATGTGTACGTGACTCCATGGGTCATTTGCATCGAAATCCTCATCAGTTTAGGTAATTGCAGTTTAGTCCTATCAGCACATTTCTTTTTAATCAATTTTATTTTCTTTATTGCATCCATACACATGTGTTTGCATGTTTATTTACACATCCATTTAGCATCATTTTGTCATTCCAAAAATTGGATATTGTAGAACATCTCAGGCTTTATCATTGTGAATGTTTGTTATATTTTTGTTAGCTTCAAATTATTTAATATAATTCTTTTCGTGGAAAATAACATATTTTGCCCACTATTTGCCTTTAATTGATCGTTAAATTGATTGATGCTTCAAAAATTACGAAAAAATTTCACTAGGCAGAGTTTAAGTATTTCTACATTGTGCCCAAAAATCACATCATTTTCACGTATATCTAGGTCGCAATAAATTAATTGTTGATTTGTGTAATTCATTTTTAATTAATTCCTCACTTAGTATTTTTGGAAATTAACAATTGTCCTGGATATCTCTCACATAGACCTATCTAGGATAAATTAGTTTCTGAAAAATGTTGATGTTTAGTACTTATTAAAATTAAAGTTGCAAAAATCACCCTGCGTTCATGTTTAATTCGTAGTTAATTCATTTAGAGTCAAAAAATTCCAAAAAAGTTAGGGTAGCTCCATTTCATCATAACTGACATCCTGGCCAAGTTTGATAATTTTTGGACTTAGTTTGATCATATTCACATTTTAACCCTCTAAGTGGTATGGATTGCATTGCATTTTCTTAACTGCATAAAAAACCATAAAATATTCTCCTGAAAACCTAACATCTGAATCGACTTTGAATTAATCTAAGGAAAAAGTTGCCTCCCTGAATTCGACCTTGGGCTTGCCAAAGTAAAATAAAAAAATTGCTGCTTGCGTTTGATTGGTATATTAATCAAAGTGGTTTTGATAAGTCTGATTTTACCTGACTGCAACGACATCATTAAATTTAATCGTTAATCCGGTTGAATTAAGAAGGGTAATTTAGGATTTTTCAATGATCATGTAAACTTTTCTAATGTTGATTAGCCACCACCAACGCTGCATTAGTCTTCACCCAAGATTTTTCATGTTTATCCTTGTAAATTTTCTCCAGTTTATTTACTTCGATCCGGATATGACCTTGTAATATTTTTTAATGTCAATTAGGTTCCTGCCAACATCGAATTACTCTTCATCCAAGATTTTCCATGTTTGCTCTCGCAAACTTTTTTTAGTTTACTTCAATCCAGATAATACACACAAACACCAAAAACAAATAAACTTCTTCTGACCGTATCCTGTCATGGTTAAATTTTTCTCATGTATGGATACATATATATATATAAGTACTATTTTATTATTTTGAAGATATTAATACATATATTTGTGGATGTGGATAAAATACACATTTTCGTTACCTTACAACTTTTTGTATTAGTACAACTTACATTCTTTTGTGAATATGTATACAAATATAATTGTGTATTCATATAATGGATATGAGTTATATTCTGAAGTTTAAAATAGACATGGATTCAATGGTTTAGCAATCGAATAGATAATAATCATACAATAAAATTTCGAAATGATAACAAATGAGATCTGCCAATACAACAAATAAATCATTTGCAGCAAATAAATAAGAAAAGAGAATAAATTAGAGAAAAATTGAAGCAGATAGGATTTCTCCCCATATAATACCAATGTGTAGAGTCTGGCGATCCACTCACATGATACGATGACAGTATGATCATAATTGGTGCAATTCGATGCGACCATCCTCGAAAAGACACTAAAGATCAACTGCAATAGCTGCGAGAACATAATGATTTTCCGATGGTAGAGAGAACTCAACAATGGGGAATGCATGAAAGAAAAAAAACAATCACATCGAGGAAGATATATAGATCGTGGGCAACCACTCATATTTGTAACCATGTAATAAAAGAGCATCCAAGGGCATCCGATTCCCAACATTCAGATCTAACATACTGAAATGACATGAATCTTAGCGTCTAAATAAATTCTCAATGGTTGTATTTCAAATTAATCTAGTAGAATAATTTATTTAACCCAATAAATAAAACTCACAATAGGATTATCAATATCTGAGAACTGTATTGACTCTTCGAAGCTCGAATCTAAAACTTGATTTGAAGCAAAGTGTGCACATGCGTGTGTGGACTTCTAGCCATCACTACAAGAAAAATGAGTTGTAGCCACGGAATGTGACTACGGAAACTTGTGGCCATGATAATTCTGTGGCCACTAGTTTCTCATAGCTACAATTCCGTGACGAAAGTCTTCATACAAGAGCTGTGGCCACAACAAGTTCTGTGGTCACTTGTAGTGGCCACGACATATTCATGTTTAGAGAACTCTCGCGATGAGATATGTAGCTACGGCTACGATATGTGGCCAAAGCCCAATTCTGTGGCCACAAGCCCCACATATGTGGACATAGTTCTGTAGCCACAACTTATTTTTCTTGTAGTGCATCCTCCTACTATTGCTACAACAACTTAAGGGAATGACTCGTGCATAAGTCCACCCCGACTAATGAAATAAAAAATTAATTATTTCTTAATTTTACGATTACGATAACAAATATTAATATTTTGACTTTAGATTTATACATGTAAGCTTCTATCATAGGGATGCAATTAAATACATACATACCCATATTTTGTCAAATATGAATATGTATATTTTATTTTGATAATTACGGATACGGAAAATAACATGGATTTGTATTATGTTTGTGGATACAGATATAAATACATATATTTTTATGCATATATGGATATAAGTACCGCTTGCATGTACATTTTTGTGTGTTAGCATCTATCATAATAATGAGATTGGATAATTTGCATCTTACCGCTATCGTAATATTGATATGTTTTTATTTTAGCAGATAAGAAAGAATATGTAGCTTTTATTTATTGCATATGCATACTTAAGATAATGTGAATTTGAATTATTATTATTATTATAGATACCGATAAATATGGATATCATTTTCAAATTTTAGATCTATAGTTTCAATCTTGCATAGACGAACTTACAATTAATACTTAGATCCATATTTATATCTAAAAAATTAAAAATGATATCCATGTTTATCAGTAACTATAAAAAAAACCCATATTACCTGATGTATGCTTACTCGTCAAAATAAAAATTACATATCAATATCTGAATACGTTTGTGGGCGAATACAAATTATCCTATCCCATAATCATGCTTGAGGCCAAAACACACATATATATACTTGCGACCAATACTTTTATCCATATCCGTTTCAAAAAATATACGTATTTGTAATTGTATCTACAAAAATAATACAAACCCATATTATTTTCTATATCCCTAGTTGTCAAAATAAAATCTATGTATTTATATCCGACAAAATATGACTACATATGTATTCAAATGCATCCCTATGTTAGGGCTTACATGTATAAATATAAAGTCAAGACTTTAATTTTAGTTATTAAAATTAAGAATTGATTCACTTTTATCAGGATTACGAAAATCAATGTATCAAGCAAAAAGAATACATTTTAGTATAAGATTTTTTATAGTATAAATATGATGATTAGCGATAACAATAATTTTTGAGTAGGATAAATATGCAAAATGATTGAACTTTAGTGCAAAGCTCACCTTCCAAATCGGTCCGTGAGGTGTCATTTTGGGCTTTCTCAAATCGACACATGGAGTGTCAATTGATAGCTAAAATTTTAAATATTCGATTTGCATGCTCATTTATTTAATTATGATTAAGTTTATAATCATTTAAAAAAATTCCATAAGTTATCGGTGATTCTGTTTTAAAATTGTAGTTGCTTTTAACTTCATGACTTTTGAAATGTGATGGCCGACGTGTTAATATATTCTGTCAAAAAAATTATTCTTCCAATGATGGAATGCTTAGTTTCTTTTAGACGAGATATGAATACATAGATTTTTGTTATGAAAATTTATGTGAAGGCTTATCACATGTAATTGTTTGCAACATATTTTTTTCAGAATCTAAGCCTACGTAACTTTTAAGAGAAAAATGTAAAAGAAACTTGGAGGTTGACCATCAAAGTTATTAATTTTTTAAATGATTACTTTTTTCAACTTTTTATCTAAGTTACAATATGAGGCATCAAGCATCTATGTGATTGCCTTTTGGAGATTACATGCTTTCCAAATAAGAGTTTTTTTTATTCGTATTACATTTAATTTCCTATATCATTAATACAATTATGAAACATGTGCATTGCACGTGCCATGCACTAGTATATATTATCTTTTGCCTTCGAAATAAATTATATTATCATCTAAAAGGTAAGCTAAAAAATCATTTATTCATCCATTTTCAGTTAAAGGTCTCATTTTATAAATGTAAAGAGAGATATGTTCTTATTTTGTTGACTCAGTAATACATGCCTCTGTAATCTTCCACGATCATTTTATGTCGACATTAAACCTTTATGCCCCTCTCTGTTACATCTGAAAAATGAGATCTTTAACTAGGAATGGATATAGTTGATGCTCTTTTTTGTAATTATTTTTGAAAAAATTGTTAGCTTGAATTGAAGGTTCCCGTAGACACGTTATAACAAGTAAGATTCGCAGGTGATTTACACTAGTGAAGACTTTAAATATGAATGTCTTAACTTTTACTTCTATGTTTCTAGATTGGATTTAGTAGAGCAGGATCACATTTTTCTTTATTATAGTATCTTAAATAAAAAACATTGATATTGAAAATTTATTATAATAATAAATAGAATAAATTACAAAAAATCAGTTACATCGGAATTCCTAATAAGGGCTTATTTTTCAAATGTAACAAAGAAAGGTCCAGACTTTCAACTTTAGAGTTTATCGTCAAAATAAAAGAATCATGGAAGCTTACCGAATCATGTGTTTGAGACAAAAATAAGATTGGACCCCTCTGAAGTCTATAATTGGAATATTAATATAGTCGGTGTCTTTTTGTAATTCACCCACAAAAACTATAGCGTAACATAGGATAAAAAGCATAGATAACGTTACCTGAAACAACTATAGCAAAGATATAAAAGATCTGTCTGAGGATGAGACACGTCCTTTCATGTTGGCAGTTGCTTCTAGGGGTGTCTATTAAGCTCGAGCTCGATGAGTTCTGTAGGCAAAATAATAAAAGTATAAATATAAATATAAGGAGGGTTATATATATAATACCATACGCGATGCACTACCAATATGATGACGGGATGGACAAACTTGTCGAGGCATGTAAAATACACTGACCTTAAGAATGGATTTGTACCCCCACAGAGATTCTAATGATGCAATCAGTATTGGTACGACTACTCTCTTACAACGACGAGAGGCGTGCACGCGCCAACATCGAGATCATTGAACAACTAGATCATTTCCTTCAAATTGACTCACTCAAAAAGAGAGAAGGGGAGAAGATGAATAGACGTGTTGTCTTGTATTGTATATTGTATCTAAAACAAGTGCTATTGGCCCCTTTATATAGATACACAACAACAGAACATTACACGTTCAAAATAACCAATTAAATCCACCATTCAACTAGAACATTAAAAATCATCAAACTAATATTTCAATTTAATCACCTCGTACTTATAAAATTAAAAGGTGATATTCATTGCAAACTTAACGGTGTTTGGATTTTGCAAATTAAATAGCCAATAAAGGACTTGAATCCAAATAACGAATATGATAAGTAATAATAATGACCTTGCATAAAAATGATATTTGAGAGGAAATAAAATGTATTTAAAATACATGGTAAAATACCAACAATCTCCCACTATTTTAAATACTCTTTTTTCTGATCCCCACAATTTCAAAAAAGAAATAAAGATAACTATCAAAAGAGGGATAAAAATTTAAAGACGACACTTGAAGGAACTCAAAAATATAATGCATAAGACTTGGTATCTTATCGACTATGAGCTAAGGCAAAGAGGGTATGAATATATGGAATTATATTTCCTATGAACCATTGACTTATATCTCACATTACCTTTTCTAATCTTTGTTGCGCATGCGGTTGACACATCTCGGTCATGCGTCTATCTGGATTTTCATGAGCGCTCTATAGATTTTGCCCAAAAATCTAATAGGAAGTGGCCTCACCTCCACACCCATATAGGTGGATCATCATCAAGTGTATACTGCATTTATACACCATCCAATTTGGGCTATGACGTCCAATAAGAACATGTATGTTCAACCTCATACTATCATGTAGTGTCCTCTAAGTCGTCCAGTGAACTGTTTATCCAATATGGACCTCCTTCCCGGGATCTCCGTTTATGAAGGTTGGATTTCCATCACTTTGACTATTGATTTGAGCACAATCACATTCCCGTCGATGTACTCTCCACAAGCTTTTTGCTTAGTAGCTTAGTCAGAGAATCAAGCAAATTTAACTCTGACTTCACATAATACATGGATATAAAAGATCGTTTGTTGATGAGACGACGTCCTTTCATATTGGCAGTTGCTTCTATGGGTGTCTATTAAGCTCGACTCGATGAATTCAACTCGTTAAGACGACGTCCTTTCATTGATGCAGGAAAGATGCACTTGGAAGGATGTGATATATATATATATATATATATATATATATATATGAGAAAAGGGATCCTACTCCATGGAGTAGGTAACTTACCTACTCCACCTTCTTTTTTCATTTTTTTTGAAAAAAGCTTCCATAGATTTGCATAATTATATCCCTCTAATATGTCATTCAAATTTTGTCAGAAACAGATACTCCTATGGCCTCCATCCAGAACATGAAAAATACAGCAAATCTGTGACCGTTAAAAAATGATTGTCTGGATGGAGGCTGTAGGAGTCTTTGTTTCTGACGAAATTTGAATGACATATTAGAGGGATATAGTTATGAAAATCCATGGAAGCATTTTTCAAAAAAAATAAAAAATTTTAAAAAGGGAGAAAATGGAGTAGGTAAGTTACCTACTCCATGGAGTAGGATCCATTTTCTCATATATATATAGGAGAAACTTCAAATGAGACGGGGTCTCACTAATATTGTGGTGAGCCCTCAATCTCGTTCTTCTATTTTGGATCTCACGGCTGGATTTAATGATACATTAATTAAATTTATTAAATGGCTGAAAACCCATTTTCATCATTGTCACATTCTAAATATAGAACGTAACAACCATAAATCCTATTTTATGGTAAGTCATTATGTTATTTCCATTCTCTCTCTATCTCTCTCTCTCTATTGATTGACGACGACACTCCCTCCCCCCTCTCTCGTGATTCAACGATGATGGCACACATCCCTCTCTCGCTCCGCTGCCTCCTTTCCAACCACCGCCCAGCCCCAGCGACGCCGCGCAGTCCATCCGCGTAGTGTGCCAGCGGCGCTTCCTCCATCGCCTCCTGACACCGAGCCATCATATGTGTCGGCCCTCAAGCCGCCGCTTTAGATCCTCCACGGCGGCGACGACCACCCCCTGCTTCCTTTTCTTTATCGGTCGGCGACGGGTTCCATATGCGATGGAGGTGCTGCATCGAGCAACAGTCGGCGGTGAAGGCGGTTATGGCCGCAATTGTGAGGTAATGCACGGATTTACATTGTGGTTTAATAATTTACAGAATTGACCTTTCGATTTACATATTGATTCACTTTTTTACAAATCTCATTTGTTTTTTATCTTATTTTGCAGAGCTCTCTGCGAATTTTAAAAAAGAGCACGATACAGTTACAAAAGGTCACACAAATTTTACAAAATGAATATATACATTTACAAAAAAAGATCGAAGTTTACAAAGAGGATAATTACTCTTAGAAAAACTCATTGGATTTTACAAAACGAATGCACCCATTTACAAAACGGAATAGCCAATTTACAAACGGAAATGTGAAAAACGAAATAATTAACAAAATTACAAAAAGAACATAAGTTTTCACAAAAACTCACTGGCGTTTACAAAGATATGATTTAACCCAATTCATTCAGCACAAAATTGGAAAACGATCAGTAAAGGTATGATTCAAAAATACAAAATCCAGAAAACATTTAATGGTAATTCAAATCCATTAAATGAAATTCGAATTTACAAAAAAAAACAAGATGACAGAAATACCCTTTTGGATAATATTTTTGATGCCACCGTCAGATTGTGATCTGACGAATCCAATTGATGGCTCACCACAATATTGGTGAGACCCCACCTCATTGGAAGTGATCCCTATATATATCGCATCCTTCCAAGTGCATCTTTCTGCATCCATAAAAAGCCCATCACGAGATCTGTCTCAATCTAAAGGTTCTTTATCCAAAAAGTTATTTTAGTCCATACGTTTATTTTTTTTAATTTCATTTTGAATTCAAATTTCAATTAATATTTTTATTTTTTCTATTTTCTAGCCCTTCTAATTTGATATTTTTGTTGCTATTTATTCAAGAGATTTTGTCAACGTGGTAGCATTCTCTCGTAATGCATATTGGCAAAACTCTTGATAAAATTCTCGTTGATATCGTAAAATTGTATCTTACATTGTAGAATAAAATCACAGTTAGTAATACTTTTATTATTTTAATTGCAATTTAGGTAATACTTTTGTAAAAATTCGTGGTTGTTTTGTAATATTCAATGGAGAGCTGTAAAGAATCAATAGACAGTAAATAGATAGTAATTTATCAATTATTAAGAGGAAAGAAATACATGTAAAAATTTTGAAGTTTGTAATACTCACACTATCTTTTTAAAAATTAGGATTGATTTGTAAAATTTATATTGTGTTATGCAACAAAAAGTAGATTGTTAGAAATAGATAAAAGAAATGATAAAACTAAAAAATAATATTATATTGTAAGAAATAACCTAAGATTTGTAAAAAATGACATGAGATTGTAAAATATGATCTGAAATTGTAAAAAATGATTTGAGATTGTTAGAAATTTGATTATATGACATTTAAAAAATAATATGATAGTAAAAATCATTTGAGATTTGTAAAAAAATATCTGCTATTATAAAAAAACTTGAGATTGTAAAAAAGTCTGAGATTGTTAGAAAGTTATAAAAGAAATCAGTGAATGAATTTACAAAATCATTGAATCGATTTGTAAAATTGTACATCGGTTGTAAAATTAGTGCATACAACTTCTAAAATCAATTAATCGATTTGTAGAATCAATCAACTATAAAATCAGTCGATTGAATGAGAATAAAATTAAAAAATAATTGTTGACATTAGCCCATGAGGGGCTGACATCATCACCTTCTTTCCCAAAACAATGGGGCGGGCGTAAAGGAAGTAAATAAAATATTATGAACTTTGCTTCACGGAAACATAAAAAAAATAACAAATAGTTTGCATATTCGAAGTATTCATCATATGAATGCTAGTTTTAGCATAATAAAAATTTATGCAAAGTAAAACCATGTACTTCAAAGAAATAATTTCCTAACATAATTTCAAATATTCTTATGAATATTAGGAAGAGATCAGGGACACCTCTTGAAGCGTGAGTCTCTAAAGTAAGAGGCATCTCGAATCAAGTTCGATCTGTGCTTGCTTCTCTCGTGGGCACAATGATGACTTGTGTTGCTTCCCATGAACTTTGATGTCGACTTCTTGAACTTGTCCACGCAAGAATGATCATGTTACTAATTTTGTCGTGCGAAATCAATCATTCTTCATGCACGAGGACACGGAGAAAGAGACGATCTTCTCCTCTACAAGGCCACGCCAATGGAAAGAGGAGAGGTTTGGCAAGATGGACATGCAGGGACTTGAAGAGTAGACACGTATGAGAAGTGAATTCCCAAGACTCTTATATTCTTTTAATTCTCAAAGAAAGAGAATATTGGGAGGTACAAGAATGCTTTTAATTAGAGGAAAAGCCCTCTCTTTTTAGCTAAGGTGGGCATCCATGAGGAGTCTTCTCCTCATAGTTGGCGTCCACAATATTGTCCTTTAGATGGATGATCAAGCACTATAATCAAGTACTTATTCAACAAGAAGTAGAACTTCATTTATCACCTTTTAACTACCAATTAAATCAAGCAACAAAAGGCAACAAATCAGTCAACAAATTGAGAGTAGGACTCTCAATGGCGGCGCCATGTGTCTCTCTACATATACCCATCGTTACCATAATTGGAGTTTGTTGCTTAATTATTAATGATAATTTAATTATCACAATTGATAATATTATGAGAATGACCCACATAGCTTATGAGTTATATTCATAAATTCAAATAATAATGTAATTTCAATTCACATTTAAAAATTAATGTGAATCATATTCTCTCGTGTGCCTTGAAATAAATATTAATTATTATGAATTATTATTCATATTAATTAATGTATTGTATTTTTTAATCATATTTATCAAAAATATCCTTATAGAAAATTAAATATGACAATAGCAATTATTGTCTCGATATTGACATCACGAAGTACGAGTCCTAATCCAATTAAGACTCATGAGATACAAATGCAGATACTTAGAGATAATGTTGATAAGATAATACTATCAGTGTATAGTGACTTTAAATTTAGATAGTTATCCAATTTCAGGGTTTATATCATTTTTAGCGAAATATGATAAACTCCTATCTTTTGAGCTCGAGCTGAACAATTCGCACTCTTTTGAGCTCAACGGACTGCATCACACTCTATGTGACCTAGAGAAAGTAGTAGTGAGCTAAATCCAGCTCCCTTGACTCTTTATAATCAAAGTCCAAACCATTTGGAGCTTAAAAATGAGCTCATGGAGTGTGTTTATTTCCATCACCATTTCACTTTCCAATGTTTGGACTTTGAAATTGGAATCAGAATTAGACATTGGATTCAAATTAAGTGAGAATTAATCCAATTAACTCTCAAATCATTAAGCTTATAAATTGAGACAGTAAAATCCATCTACTTTCATCATTCCCTTGAAATGGAAGTGTCATGATAGATGTTCTATTAAGATAGATTTGACCATGAGTAATCCCTTCATTCATCCTTCATACTAGAAAACTTTGATATATCTGAAATTCAAACCCTAGTTTGGAGGTCTTCTTCGAAACAAATTAATAAAATTCTCATTCGATAACTAGGCAATAATATTGATCATATACTTTCCAAAAGTATATATTAAAATCTCGAATTCGTGTCTTATTTCATGAACAAGAATATAATGTGTGTAATTCATTATGTCTCCAAGTTATCTTGGGAGCGAGCTCTGTCTCGTGGTTCATCAACTACGAACTTGTATGACTTCTGTGAGATATCATACTTCTCATTTATCTTTATATGCACACCAACTCGTCGGTATATGAACCTTGGTTAGATCACCAACCTATTGGTCTGTCAAATATGCACACTCAACCATATGTATGCATATTTGTCTCTGGTCAAAGGATGTGTGCCTGATCGTAACAATCACGATTCAGGTCTTAGTTTATCTCGTCTCACCAAATGAACTCTTTGACTTGATTATTCCAACACTTATGAATCTCTATTCCTATGCAGAGGACACGCATCAAGAAGTTAGTCAGAAATCACTCTTTAGAGAAAGATTGTCATCTCTTTCTCAGATTAGAGATCTTTATTGAATATCACATATTAATGCCAGTTGTGTCCTCTCAATTGCATGACATTCAATATGGTCATGATATATACCCCTAATCGTACAAAGGGACCTTTAATATTAAGTACGCACACAAACATTCATTTCAGATTGACATGATAAAACAATAACTTTTATTGCATTAATCGATCTCCAAGGGCTTACAAGTCCAACAGAGTGCCCCTCCTCTGCTCGCCATTGCCATGACAACTCGTACCTCCCCCTTCGCTTCTCGCCATTGTTGCATGCTCCCCTCCCCTTCATGCAATCGCTATGGAATCCTTCCGCCATCGCCCTCCCCCTGTACACCCTCCAACAACGTCACCTGTTAGACATGTGAGCCCTAGGTGAACCATTTCTACAATAAATATTACTGTAATCTTTGATATATCAATAAAGGTTATTGGTTTATTTCACTCTTGTCTAATATTAAATGAATGCATGCAATTATAAGGTCCCTTAGTGTAAAGTCTTGAAGTTGGCATCTCTCAGATCCTATATCATAAGATCAGACCCGTCAAGAGGAAACCAATAGAATTTGTTTTGTGTGAATTGGACCTCATTTCGAACTGTTATGATTTTGGAAGAAAGAAAAGGAAGATTTAAGATTTCATTAACCCTTAATGATTGCCATTAAGGCTAATTAAATATTGTTAAAGAAATTTATGATTGATTAAAGACCACTAATGATCATTAGCAAACATTAATCAATAGTTAGTAAAAGTAAATCATGAAACACGAAAGTTAAATCATGGTTAGTGAAAGTTAATCATGATTAGCGCTAATTAAGCATCATTAGTGAATCTAGAATCTTTTGGAATGTTCGAACTTAAGTCTTAAGTTTCGGATAAGCTTTGACCAAAACCATGGGACAAAACCATGGGCCGCTAATCGCAGTTAAGGGTTAAACCATGTTTTACTAACCATCATTAGCAGTTTTTCGAAGTCTATAAATAGCCCCTCTACCCATTCATTCTCTACAACTTCCACTACCACCACTACCTCGAGGGCTAGGGTCGAGGTTGGGAGGAGGAGAGGGAGGCGGGGAAGGAGTGCTAGCGAAGCGTTGTTGGGAGGACGAGGAGGAGGAAGGTACGATCCTCTCCTAGTTGGCTTTGTAAGTAAGCTCTAACTTGAGCTAGGTTTTTTTATTCATCATCTTTTTCCAGCTTAGTTTTTTATTCATATTCCTTTCGATTCATTTTATGTTATGGTTCGAGGACAAATCTCATACCCTACTTAGGCGAGGGTAGCTATGCACGTCAGTGAACCCTGTGATTCATCACACAATCGCTCACTTAAGACGTGTGGTGTCTACCGATTCTTCGTCGCTTATAGTTCTATTATATTCTTTAGGTTCCATTTTTATAGTTGTTTTGATGGAGAAATATGTGTAGTACCCTACTTAGGTACGGGTGGCTATGCACATCAGTGAACCCTGTGATTCGTCACACCTTCATTCACTTCAGACACATGGTGTCTACTGATTCTCCATCACTTATATATTTCACGTTTATACTTGTTTTAAGGTAGAAATCTGTGTAACACCCTGCTTAGGTGCGGGAGGCTATGCACGTCAGTGAACCCTATGATTCGTCACATCTTCACTCACCTAAGATGCGTAGTGTCTACCTATTCTCCATCGCTTGTAGTTTGATTATATTCTTTCGGTTTCGCTATTGTTTTCCTCTCAATGATTTTATAGAGGAAACTCTTTCCATTTTTATTTTAAAAAATGTCCTGATATAAGGGAAAGCTCTGCCAAAATTTTCCTAGAAATATATCCCAATATAAGGGAAAACTCTGTCGAAATTTTCCTAGAAATATCACCCTGTATAAGGGGAAGATTTGCTGAAATTTTGAAAGAAAATGTGCTCTTCACGTTCTTCGTGTTCTTCGTTCGTTCTTCGCGCTCTTGGTACGTTCTTAGTATTCTTGATACGAAAATGAAATTCGATCATTTCAGGAGCTGTAAATCATCCTTTCTGAAATCGAATCACGATAAATCACTACATACATGAGATAGATCTCGATTATGTAACGAAATCCATCCTTTTGCTGTTGGTTCAATACGATATCATGAAATTCTTGATTTTATGTTCTTTGCTTTGAAAAATCCTAATTTGGCTATTTTTTGATAACATATGGAAAGTTGCTTTGTAATTCCTACTAAATACTATCTAAGCATCGGATAGATGCAGTGTCTTAGAAAGTTAGGGTTTGAGTGTTAAAATATACATAAATATGAGTATATATACATATGAATTGATATATATATATATATGTAAATCTATACTCAATGTTGATGAATATGAAAATCAAAGTCTTAACGGAAGAATTACATCATGGGAAATGATGTGTATTGAAAAGGATCCTGAAAAGGATCGTGTGTTATGTTGAGAATGACTTAGAATAGATATTACAGGTCAAGCATGCAACATGTAGGTTTGTCATAAGATCATATATATTGGCAAGCCAAACCTACCTGGTACATGGTTGCCTGGATATGTTGAGCACGTGAAAAAATTTATTTGCAAAATGTGGTATTCGACTGTTATTAAGCAATTTACTGACTGAAGATGTGGTCATGCCATGTGGAGGCATAGGTAGTTGGATAGCGGTTGGGTCACGATAACATGTATTTAAAGCCGCTAGTTTATGTGATTAAAGGTTAGCTTTAGGTTTTAAGCAATCGAGTCCTCGAGGATGGTGTGCTCTGTTGTTTACCAAGCTGAGGGTTTGAAACCCTTGGTAAAAAAATAAAAAGAAAAATTATCAGGGTAGTATTGGAGGATTGGTTTAGGCGACGTGCGACAGTATAAGCTCACCAGATCAACGCAATCTCCAATCCCGAAGTGTCCATAGCTTCGAAGTCCATGAATGGTGGGATATACATGGACTAATCCCTGGTGTGGAATAAAAGGAATATGACTTAAACTAATGAGAAGGAATGAAACTTTTTGTGATAACAAGTTTTGAAATACACCATTTGTGTGCTTTTCTCTTCTTCGTTACTTAGCATTCGCTAATTGTTATCCTATGATTTATGAAAAACCCAATAGGTTTTGGTGAGCCATCGTAAGGACTTTAATAATCCAGCCAACTAACATAGTAGATATCCATCCAACCATAGTAGCTTTACTCTATAAGGTAGTTAGTAATCTTTTCGTGTATTTCCTTCCAGATGATGTACATGTAAATGGTTATAGAGGGACAATGTATCATGCAAGCTTTATTTTGTGAATGGAAAAGAGTTAAATACTTCTTTCTGATATTTTTAATTGCAATCTGTTTCTGAATGTAGTTATGATTATTGAATAAATTATTGCTGAGTAACCAGATCCGGATATACGAGGTTCCAACGACCCCGAATTGGGGTCATGACATATTGGTATTAGAGCCCGATTAATCCAATAATTTACTCGATAATTGATAACTATGAGTGGTATTCAGAAACTAAGGTTGTCTTAAGATCCTTTGATCTTAATAAGTGACTACAGCACCATTCACAAGTCATTGTCCCTTATGTACATCATGCTAAAATGTATAGGACCTAACCTTTGGCCTTGATTCATCCCAAGATCATGGCAGACCAAGATCTAGGCAATTAGCGGCTATGATGACAATGCTTCAAGAAATGAGGCAAAGCCAGCCAACATTGGAGGAGAGTCTCAATGCACAAGCTGAGAGACTCGAGGCATCCAAACCTGTAGATGCTAGAGTTAAGGGTTATGTTCACCTTTATGAGGAAGAATCTAGTTACCATCCTTCCATTGAGTCTTCTCCTACCCCATCTGAAGGAACAATGGAGAGAGATCTTCTTAGATACAAAAAACTATTGGACGATTACTGAAAGGGAAAGATTCCTCGATTCGAAGGTATAGAGACACCTATTGAGACAGAACTATGGCTTGATGATGTTAGTGGGATGTTGATGATAATACATGCACCAGTAGATACTCGGTTGCACTTTGTTGATTACTCCCTAAAGATTACGCAAGACTATGGTGGAGAGTAATTTCCAAGAAATTAGTAGATGATGTTCCATGGGATATCTTTGAAGAAAGGTTCTGAGCTCACTTATGTCCCTCCCATTGGGAAGAACTGAAGAGGAGGGAGTTGGATTCTTCGACCCAAGGTTCCAAAAATGCTCTAGAAGCTTCACCACAAGAGTGTCTTACCAAATTTGTTAGTGGACTTCAGGGAGATCTTAGAGAGAAGCTTTCAAGTTTCAAAGCAACCACTATAGATGAAGTTATGGACATCGCCTCTCGTATTGATATGAAAAGGGATGAAAATCGTCAAAGAAGAAGCTTTCACTTTACTGTTGAACCATCCAAACGTAAGTCAAATTATAATTGGAGAAACAACCGCTATCATCCAGTTGGGTATAGTATAAGCTCGCCACAGACTTTGGGTCAGGAATTATCAGAAAGAGGGGATTTCTCTAGATGTCCACTATACCCTCGTGACTCAATAGCAGGAGCTAGTACTGTTGTGGTTGGATCTTCAGCACGGATAGGAACACGTATGTGTTATTACTGTCATCAGGAAGGACACATCAAGAAAGACTGTCTAAAGTTGAGAAGTTCGGGGTTTAAACCAACCCCAATTAACAGTATAACATCCACCCTGAGTAATGGAGCAACACGCGGAGGAAGGCAGTGCAGAGGTTGTGGTTCACAAGGAGCATCTCCTACACAGCAACCGCCACAAAGTCTTTCGAGTTCTAGCTTGCCTATTCCAAATGGCCAGCTCAATGCAATCACTGAATAACAAGCCTACAATTCAGGCACGATTGCACGAGGTACCGTTACTATTCATGACTTTTCAGTACATACCTTGTTTGATTATGGTGCTTCACATTCATTTATTGCTCGACGGTTAGTACCCACTTTGCGCAAGGTACTAGTAGAAGTACAACAGTCCTATGTGATCAAAGGACCAGGAGGACAAGTATTTATAATCCAAGAAATCATGGATGATTGTGTAGTACTGATAGCTGGACATCAGTTACCTGTCTCACTACTACTAATTGAAATTGATGACTCTGATCTCATCCTGGGGATGGACTAGCTAGAAAGGCATCGTGCATTCCTTGACTGTTTTCATAAGACAATAACTTTTTACCTTCCTAACTCGATAGAGTTCCAGTTCATTGGAAAGACATCCAATGATAATTTTGAATACATCTCTACTTTGAAGGCACAATAGTTGTTAGAGCAAGGGTACCAAGGTTATTTAGCCAATGTAACTACTACATCAGGGTTAGATAGAATGATTGAAGATGTACCTATAGTATGCGAGTTTCCTGATGTATTTCCAGAGGAACTGCCTGAATTACCACCTGAGTGAGAGATTGAATTTGAAATCTCTCTCACAGCTGATACTCAGTCTATATCTATCCCTCCATATAGAATGACACCAGTTGAGTTACGAAATTTAAAGTTACAGTTATAAGAACTGTTAGATAAAGGATTCATTCGTCCTAGTACTTCACCATGGTTTGTGCGTGTATTGGTTGTGAGGAAAAAGGATGGGTCAATGCGGTTTGGCATTGACTATAGTCAGCTAAACAAGAAGACTGTAAAGAACAAGTATCCACTACCAAGAATAGATGATCTTTTTGACCAATTGCAGGGTTCAACTATGTATTTTAAGATTGACGTCAGATCTGGATACCATCAGTTGAAGATTAAAGATGCAGATATCCCCAAGACAACCTTTGAAACTAGATATGGACATTATGAGTTTTTAGTTATGCCTTTTTGGACTAACAAATGCCCCAGCAGCCTTCATGGATCTCATGAATAGAGTATTCAGGAAGTTCTTAGATCACTGTGTAGTAGTCTTTATTGATGACGTGCTTATTTACTCAAGGGATAAGTACCAGCATAAACACCATCTCCAACAGGTACTTGAAACACTAAAGAAGAACAAATTGTATGCTAAATATAGCAAATGTGACTCTGGTTGTCCGAAGTATCCTTCTTAGGCCATGTTATTTCTGGAGAAGGTATATCAGTTGATCCTACAAAGGTTGGTGCAGTGATGAGTTGGGAACGTGTGAAGACTGCCACAGAAATGCGATCTTTTCTGGGTCTAGCTGGGTATTATAGAAGATTTATAAAGGACTTTTCTCGAATAGCATTGCCAATGACTAGTCTGACTAGGAAGGAAGTCCCATTCATATGGTCTGATGCATGCGAAGCTAGCTTTCAGACACTAAAAGAATGCCTAACATCTGCACCTATCCTTACTCTACCCTCTGGGACAGAAGTATTTACAGTGTACATTGATGAATCTAGAGAAGGACTTGGGACAGTTCTTATGCAACATGGCAATGTAGTTGTGTATGCATCACAACAACTCAGGACACATGAGAGGAACAACCCGACACATGACCTTGAATTATTTGTCGTAGTCTTCGCTTTAAATATATGGAGACACTACCTCTATGGTATTACTTTTAAGATCTTCAACAATCATAAAAGCTTGAAATATCTGTTTGATCAAAAGGGGCTTAATATGAGACAGAGATGGTGGATAGAGCTATTGAAGAACTATGGTTGCACCATATCCTACCACCCTAGTAAGGGGAACGTCGTACAAGATTCCCTTAGCATAAGAACTTATTCACCTAGGTTGGTAAGTGTTATCCACTTATGGGGTTTACTGTCAATATTGAGTGAATGGAAATCATTTGATAGTAGTGTTGATAACATAACTATTCGTCACCGACACAAACTAGAGATCTGGGATAAAATAAAGAAAGGATGGGAGGATGATCCAGTCCTTAAAGACTCGAGACAATAACTTGAGAAGAATGAGATAGATGGATTCCAGATACAAGATGGGTTACTATATAACCATTACAAAGTTCGTGTACCAGACACACTCAAATTGAGCAAAGACATCTTACGTGAAGCCCATTGCTCTAGATTATATATTCATCCAGGAATTATGAAGATGTATAAGGACCTTCGTTCAAACTTTTGCTGACCAGGAATGAAGAAGGATATTGATGAGTTTGTGAATTCATGTTTCACCTACCAGCATGTTAAGGATTTACACCAAAAGCCACCAGGATTGTTGCAACCCCTTTTTATACCTGAATGGAAATGGGAAAGCATTTCCATAGACTTCGTTACTGGCTTACCCCAGACGATTGGTGTTAAAGATAGTATATGGGTTATAATAGATCGTTTGCCCAAAGTAGCACACTTTATTCCAATAAGCTTATCTTCCACTCCAAACCACCTTACTGAGTTATATATTATGCACGTGATACGTCTTCATGGTTTCCTAAAGGAGGTAGTTTGCGATTGAGATTCACGATTCACCTCACACTATTGGGAAACTTCATGAAAGCCTTAGGCACAAAGCTATGCTTGAGTATAACATATCATCCACAAACAGATGGTCAATCAGAACGTACGATTCAGACTTTAGAGGATATGCTACGAGCATGTACCTTAGAATGGAAAGAATCATGGGTCAAACAATTGCCTCTTGTAGAATTCACCTACAACAATTTTTACCATACAAGTATTGACATGATACCATTTGAAGCACTATATGGACGAAGGTGTACTACTCCTATTTGTTGGCAAGAGGTCGGGATAAAGAATATTTACGATTCATATAGACTTCAAGAGACACGGGAAGCTGTAGAGCTTGCTCGAAAAAGACTAATAACTTCTCAGAGTCGCCAGAAAAGCTATAGTGATACCAGGAGAAGAGATCTTGAGTTTGAGGTAGGTGACTTTGCATTTCTCAAAGTATTGTCTATTAAGGGAGTTCAGAGATTTGGCTTGCGTGGGAAGTTGGCTCCCAGATTCGTGGGTCCCTTTGAACTTATTCAACAGACTGGAAAAGTTGCATATAAACTTGCATTTCCTCCACATCTTTTGGCAATACATGATGTTTTTCATGTATCAAATCTGAGAAATTAAGTTAAGGATCCTGAGCATAAGAACAACTACGACGATCTGGATGTTGAATCAGACTTGACATATGTAGAAATATATGCGCAAATACTAGACAGAGATATCAAGAAGTTGAGGAATAAAGAGGTACCTCTAGTTAAAGTTGTGGTGGAACCAAGAATTTCAAGAAGCCAAATGGGAACATGAGGTAGATATGAGATAAAAATACCGCTATTTATTTAAATGATAACACTATGTATCATATATCTTCTTTATAAATGAAATGACGTTCCTTCTCTTTAAGGTTGTTATGGTTTCAATCCTCTTTAAAAGTTGTTATGTATGCACTACAAGTCTCAAGGACGAAACTTCCTTTAAGGTTGTTATAATTGTAAAGTCTTGAACTTGGCATCCCTCGAATCCTATATCATAAGATCCGGTCCTTCAAGAGGAAATTGACAAAATTTGTTTCGTGTGAATCAGACTTCGTTTCTAACTGTTATGATTTCGGAAGAAAGAAAAGTAAGGAAGACTTAAGATGTCATTAACCCTTAATGACTGCCATTAAGACTAATTAAATATTATTAAAGAAACTAATGACAGATTGAAGATCACTAATGACCATTAGCGAACACTAATCAATGATTAGCAAAAGTTAAGCGTGAACCGTGAAAGTTAAATCACGATTAGTGAAGTTAATCACGATTAATGCTAATTAAGTGTCATTAGTGAATCTAGAATCTTTTGAAAAGTTTTAACTTAAGCCTTCAGTTTCAGATAAGCTTTGACCAAAACCATGGGCCAAAACTATGAGCCTCTAACCGCAGTTAAGGGTTAAATAATGGTTTACTAACCATAGTTAGCTGTTTTCTAAAGCCTATAAATAACCCTCTCTACCCATTCATTCTCTACGATTTCCACTACTGCCACTATCCCTAGGGATAGGATCGAGAGGTTAGTAGAAGAAGGAGGAGGCGGGGAAGGAGTGCTAGCGAAGCGCTGCCAGGAGAACGAGGAGGAAGGAAGGTACGATCCTCTCCTAGTTGGCTTCGTAAGTAAGCTCTAACTTGAGCTAGTTTTTTATTCGTCTTCTTTTTCCAGCTTAGTTTTCGATTCATCTTCCTTTCGATTCGTTTTTTGTTATGGTTTGAGGATAAATCTGTGTAACATCCTATTTAGGTGCGGACGAGTATGCACGTTAGTGAATCCTGTGATTTATCACACATTCACTCACCTAAGATGCGTGGTGTCCACCGATTCTCCAACACTTATAGTTCTATTATATTCTTTCGATTCTATTTTTATAGTTCTTTTGATGGAGAAATCTGTGTAATACCCTACTTAGGTATGGGCGGCTATGCACGGTAGTGAACTCTGTGATTCATCACACCTTCACTCGCCTAAGACGCGTGGTGTCTACCGATTCTCCATCGCTTATATATTTCACTTTTATACTGTTTTGAGGGAGAAATATATGTAACACCCTACTTAAGTGCGGGCAGCTATGCACGTCTGTGAACCCTGTGATTCGTCATACCTTCACTCACCTAATACGTGTGGTATCTACCGATTATCCATCGCTTGCAGTTTAATTATATTCATTCGATTTCGATGTTGTTTTCCTCTCAATGATTTTATAGAGGAAATTCTTTCTGTTTTCTTTTAAAAAAATGTTACGATATAACGGAGAAACTCTGCCGAAAATTTCCTAGAAAATGTCCTGATGTAAGAGGAAACTCTATCGAAATTTTCCACAAATATGTCCCAATATAAGGGGAAACTCTGCCAAACATTTCCTAGAAATATCACTATATATAAGGGGAAGATCTGCTGAAATTTTGAAAGAAAATATATTCTTCGCATTCTTCGTGTTCTTCGTTCGTTCTTCGCGTTCTTGGCACGTTCTTAGTGTTCATGATAGGAAAATGAAATTCGATCATTTCTGGAGCCGTAAATCATCCTTTCTGAAAATAAATCACGATAAAGCACTACATACGCAAGAGAGAGCTCGATTATGTAACGAAATAATTCTTTTTATTGTTGGGGTTTCATACGATATCATTGAAATTCATGATTTTATGTTCTTCACTACGAAGAACCCTAATTTGGCTATTTTTTTAGAAAATATGGAAAGTTGCTTTGTAATTCCCACTAAAATAATGTTTAAGCATCGAATAGATGCAATGTCTTGGAAAGTTAGGTGATGACGTGAATTTCGACGCGGTCGAGATGGGAAAAATATTTATTGGTCGTTGTTCTCAACCAATCGATTTCGTCGACGAGAAAAATATGTAAACCACTTTAAAGAAAAATCAAGCAATGAAAAGCAAGCGGTTTTCACTATTCAATTTACCTGGTATAGCGACCAGGGTCGAACACAAGGAGTACGATTTAAAAAATTAGCAGTCAAATTTTGAAAATAAAAACTTTAGTGGTTTTTTATTTTTCAATTTTTTTATTTTCAAATAAAGCACAAGTCACAATATGCACAAGGGAATAAAGATGCACACACCACACTTTTTTGTATTTTCAGAATATCCAAAAATGCTCGGAAAATTACAGAAAATATATTTTTTGTTTTTATAGGTTTTAAAATATTTTTTGTATTTTTTTAAATTTTTTTGATGTTTTTCTGATTTTATAAACATCAAACAGTGGAAATAAAAGTAAACAGTGCACAACCAAGAGTATTTTGCACCTTAAAATTAATTTAATGCCCAAAACTCCTGGAATTTTATCCTAAATACAATTAATATCTACAATAGAAACTGAAATCACAATTTTTGGATTTTCTAGAATTTTTTATAATTTTTTTAAATTTTTAGTTTTTCACACTTTTTTATTTTTATAAATGGATTTTGCACAAAAATTGGATAGAAATTAAAGGATAGTAAAATACACTTAAAATATTTTTTTTGGAATTTTTAGACAAATTTTCAAATTTTTATGATTTTTCTAAGTTTGAGAGAAGAGAAAAAGACATTGCTTTTTATTTTTTAAAAAATCAAATAGCAACAAGATGCGATGAAATTATTTTACAATGTTTAAGCACATAACAGGAGCATATACAAATTTTTACAGATTTTTTAGATCATGAAAAACATTTATTTTGATAAAAATAGCAAGAAATTCAAGAATAACATGCACTATTAATGTCTGAAAAATAGGAACTAAATTGCAATTATTCAACATTTCTTTATTAAAAGATAACAGAAATTGAAATGAAGGATGAAAATCACAATTTACCCCATTTAAGACGTGCGTTGCATGTGACTATATCTGGTAGGGGTCTTTTCCTAAATACTGAAACTTTCAAGGGCTTCTTGTGCAATTTACCCAAAAATTTTATTTTAAACCTAGGGTTTCTTTGTTGGATGCCTTCGTTCACAGATGAGAGGGGGTGGCAGCCGCGTCTTCAAAGGAGGAGGCTCAAGGGCAGCGCCGGTGGAGGAAGCGGCCGATGGGCTGCGACTATGGGTTGTGGGGTGGAAGACGGGCAAACGCCTCGCATGGCAGACTGCACGTGGAGCGCCGCACGCTGGAGGGCGTTCTGGGGGTGGGGACGACTCTTCTGCGCGGTGGCGGTCGCGAAGGCGTGGGGGGTGCCGTCGGTTGGCTGAGCGGAAGGTGGCAGTTGCGGCGAAGAGACACGACGGAAGGAGGGGCCTGTGGCCGAGGCGATGACCGCCTATAGTTGGGAGGCGGTGGCGCGAGTCGCGGAGGCAACACGTGCGTTGCCCGCGGTTGCTACTGCTTTATTATTATTATATTTTTTATATATGCTAATAAGAGTAATATTTTTTTATTTTTTTACAAAAACTGTAAGCAGAAGCAAAGATGAAATATATTTATTTTTTTATATATTTTTTAACTGGAAATGTGAACAGAAGCAAAAATAATTTTTTTTATTTTTGTATATATTTTTTTAAATTTTCCTGCAAAACAAATGTTAGGAATAAAAATGATTATGTGTATTTTCTATTTATTCATTTTATTTATAAACAAAACAGGATACGTGAATGGGGATCTGGTGAAAATATGAGGAATGGAACCGAGTCTCCGGCCACCGTGCGTGGCCGGAGTTGAGAGATCGTGATAGGTAGAAAAGAACGTGAAGAGGTCAAGACGTGAGATGAAAAATCAAGTTCGGATGTCAAATGTGGAGATGGATATTTTTGGGGGGATTTTTAAGATTTTGAGATTAATCAAGAAATCAAAGTAAAAATTTAATCTAAGATTTATCTAAGAAAAGCGACGGGAAAGAAATGGATCTCACATCGGGATCGGATATGTCGTGATAGCCTCGACGAGGGCTGACTCGCTGTCACCGGACGACTCGGAGGCTGGACACCCTTCTTCGATAAGATTGCTCTCGGAGATCGGGCTCCTCTCCACCAAAGATTGGTCAAAGACAAATGAGGGAGGAGGAGCCCCATAAAAATAGAAGAAAAATACAAAAGGAAAGGATGTACAAAAGAGGAAGGTGTTTAGTAGTAGAATTAATAAAATAATTAAACAAATTAATTAACTAATTAAAAATGAATCTCGAAATTAATTAAAATAAATAAATAAATTTATAAAAATTAGTTAGCCTCCTTAATAATGGATATTTAAGATATAGAATCATATCTTTATATACAAGGTATGTTTTCAAATTAAATAATAAATAAATTAAATAATTAAATCCAAATTTCATAATTAAATTAATTAATTATGGTTAGATATTAATTTTTTGAGATTTTTACCCGGGAGACCCTATAAACTTTGCCAATTACCTCCACGACATTTGAAACAACCTAATTCACCCCTCGACCCTGTAAACTTGCCAACTCTTACCCCATGAACCTTCTGGGTACTATGTTTTAAGCCCGTGGGGGTTCTTCGGGTAATTTACTTGGTTGATGGGGTAATTACGTTGTGCAAAAGGTCATAGAGGCATTTCGAAATGTTTATAGGGTCTGCTGGGTAAAAATCTCTTTAGTTTTTTGGTGATTTATATGTAAGGAAATTAGTTGTATACAAATATTATGTACATATAATACAATATACACACGTACAAATAAGGAAATAAGTTTTTAACTATTTCTATTTATTTTTTTTAATTATTTTTTATTTTTAATAATGAAGATAATATTTACAATTATGTACATTATGTATAAAACATAAATATGAATGAATATATACAATAAGTATGTGGTAAAACTGCACAAACCACCACAGAAAATCAACTTTTCAACCGTAACTCTAAAATTATGAAATCGAAGCCATTTGAAAGATAATTTAATTTAGAGTATAATGGAAGTGAGTTTGATTCAATTTGAGTCCGTATGGAGCTGGAATTGATCGCTCAATTGTCACTTTACAGCTTTTTCTGAGTGTGATTATTTGTAATATGTACATTTTTTTTGCAATTATTTTTATTATTTACCACACATTTCTATTTATAACTTTTGTTTACAAAAATATTTAATCTAAGGTCAATTTATAGACAAATAAAATAGTTTAATTTTCGTACAAATATACAGGGAAAATATTTACAAATTATTTTTGGATTTTTGAATTAAAGACCCTATCACCCCCTACTTTATTCGTGGTCAATCAGATCAAGTCTTGACCTTCTCTCAGGGTTCGGGTCAGTATGTATTTATTCCATAAATACAACCTTCTTTTTTATTTTCTTTTTCTTTTTTTCTTTATTCTTTTATTTGAGTACAAAAAGTGTTAAAATGCATATTTAACAAATGCATGCAAAATGGTAATTTCATGAAATAGTGGGTATTTATATGTATTTGACTAAGGAAATGAAGCTAAAATAAAAGAATAAAGCCGGTGAATCATGGATTCATCATTCTTTTAAACTTTACCTTTGCTAGTCCCTTAGCTAACACTTATTTGGAAAATAAGTGAAACCAAATATAAAGAAAAGAAAAAAGAAAGAGTTAGAACAATGTTGACTTTTAAACTTATCTTTATAAAATTGTAGTATTGAGCTCTGTCGGACCTTTGGATTATTAGTGTGTCGGAACCTTAATGGGAAATGAATTTAAAACCTAACAGCCTCTAAGTTCCACAAGACTCCTTTTCAGGTCTCCTCAACAGTCAGGTCAGAACAAGTCTACATACACAAATTCTTATGACTATGAATCTTTACTTGTACGGTGTAAATGAAATATAGCTCCTCATCTCATAAGTAGCAAAGAAACAACCTCTCTCAACTAGGTAACTCTAATCCCCCGGTCTAGCAACTCTTTCCTCGAGGAGCGGGGATATTCCCTTCTAAGTTCAAGTACAACCAGCTCAAGAAGAGGGGATGGAGAAGAGAATGGACGGTAACCAGTGTAGCTACCTATCCTTGGATGCATGACCAGTGTAGCCAAGTCATCCGCTGCAAGCTTACAAACATTTGACTTTGAAGCTCTTATTCTTTTTTTTCACTTGTATATACACTCCAGCATGCATTTTACTTTTCAATCAAGCATGTCCACTTTTGGAGATTCTGCATTTTTTTTTCTTTTTTTTAAATATATGCAAGGTGCAACATGTACATAAGCTGTTTTTCCTCTTGAGCCAGTAGACTATCCCTCTTTTGAAGCATTATCACAACCCCACAGCATCTTGTCTTTAGACTCGACATCGCCAGACTAGGTTGAGACGTACTTCCCTCCCTAGAGGAGAACGAGAGGTTCCGCCTAAATGTACTACCCTCGTATGCTACCCCAAGCCAAAAGATTCTGCCCCCTCACTACCTCCTCCATGAAGAGCTACGTGTAGAGTGATTGTCCAAGGTAAGCCACGGTCTGAAAGAATCATGCGTGTGTTGTTAAATATTCTACTTAAACTAATCAAGATGACATGTGAACATAGTCTTATGGACTCAAAGAATTAAGTCACTAGGACCTGAAAAGTCTTAACTCCATTTCTTATAAGATTCCTCTGAAATCAAGTGGATTAAAGTCCAAGTAAGCTCCATTCTTCAACTTTATTCCAGACTTAGTTTAAATGTCAATATTATCCTGAAAAATGCACATGCAAATGCAAGAAAATATGTACAATGCAAGAAAGAAAGCAAAAATGTTTTTGTGAAACAATTTTCCAATTTTGAGTTTTTTATGGATTTTTGAAAAATGATGTACATGCAAAAAGATTTTTTTATGGAAATTTTTATAGACTTTTGGGTTTTGTATTTTATATATATATAAACAAATGGTTAGTAATATATATACAAGTATATACATTTTTTTAATAAGAGTTAGGGAGAGATACACATATTTACGCAGGAGTGAGTCAATTATTTACAAGAATCAGGTGAAAATATTTACAACTCGAGTAATTTACACAGGTATATACTCACAGTTGAAATTTTTTATTTGTTTTTTTGTGATGCATATATTCCTCATACTTATTTGAAAAAAATTACAAATAAAACTATAGTCCAAAATAATTTTTCAAACAATGTTACAATCATTTACAAACATTGGAAAATAATTTTGCAAACATTTGTCAAATGGTGTATATAGATTTTCAAAATAATTTTTCAAACATTTTCAAAACCTTTGCAAATAGTTTTACAAAACGATTTTATTTCACACAAAGAAAAAAAATTTACAAGCCAAAATATTTTTACAAAGGTTGAAAATATTTTTCAAATACTTTTCAAAAGATTTTTCAAATAGATTTTCAAACTACTTTCAAAATATTTTAACCTGACTTATTAATCAATATATACAAAAAGAATTTTGAGGAAATACCTGCATCTCTTTTTTAGTTTGTTTTACTGAATTTTACAAGTATTTATACAGTTTTTAACCATATTTAAAGATACAAAAGTGCGTGTTATGGATAAAGTATATATACAATATATACGATACCCCCTATACTTAGCTCGAACTATGTCCTCAAAGTGATTAAAGAGATGCAAAGGAAGACATAACTCGTGCTAAGTATTGGGAAGTGAAAAGAATGTTATACTACAATGACAAATAAAAGAATAAAATCAATAGAGATCGATGATCCCCTTATACTTAGGATCAAGTAATCCTAAGTATAGAAGACTGTTCACAAGGGGAAAACCGAGGAGTAGAACGTAAAGAGTCTACCTCCCCTATACTTAGGGTGAAATATCCCTAAGTATAAGCAGCAAAACAAAGGTAAAAAAATTAAAAGAATAATCAGAAGTCTGACACTCCCTATACTTAGGGTAAAGTACACCCTAAGTATAGCATGATCACAAGATGAATATGGTGTATTAGAAAGAATATATGATATGGACGGATGGAGCTATACAGTTGTGAACAATGTTGAGGTGCCTCTCAACAAGCGTTAGAGTTTACACCCCTAGATGGGCGCAAAGGTTAGGATAACGCAGTATCAAGGTTCAGGACGGCATCTATAATGCGAATAACGTATTGTCGTTGTAGTCTCGGTGGGAGAATAATAACGAGGTCAACAGTCTAAACTCTGACACTCAAGTAAACAATCAGGTGGGTGTCTGCTACCGGGTAAAGATATGGGAAGATGAAAATAGGTTCCGGTAGCACAAAAGAAATCATCGACTTAAGGTCTGAATGGAGTGAATGAAAAGAGCCAAAGAAATCAAACGTGAAAAAGGAAGAATCTGTCAGGGAATCCTCCACTTTAATCATCGTCTCAAGAAGGTATGGAAAGTCATGATCAGGAGACTCACTATAAAGACTGATATTCGATGCATGTAATATAGAGAAATCAGTAAAATCATCAAATACCTTAAAGATCAGCTCATCCTCATGAGGGTCGTCGAGGTGAGAAAACTCAGACTCATGATCAGAAATATCAGAAGACTCGACCTCCTGATCCGACAGATCGGATACACTCTCAGAAAGTGAAATCGAGTACGTAGGGTACGTGGCATCCTCCCGCAGATAACCCTCAGGGAGTAATGCAAAATCAAAATTGAACTGGGGATCTATGCTACCAAATATTAGGTCCTCCAAAAATGTATCGACCTCATGAAATGGGAGGACACGCGGCTCAAAGATGGGACTATCTACGTTTGTCAAATCAAAATGGTGTCCCTCATCAAACTCTGTCTGCTAGGATGGATCCAAATGTACATCTAAATCTGAGAAGATCTTCTGAAGAATGAAAATTGGATCATCTGGACATGGACACTAAAATGGTTGAAAGGACGGCTGAAACAATATGGGCCCCTCCTCTATTTCTTGGGATATTAGCATATATAGAATCCAAGAATCTTCGATGTGAAAGTGCAGGACTAACTCAAAATCTGGTTGTAAATCCAATGGGAACTCGACCAATGTCTGGCTCTGGAGACTCACAGTGGTGGTCGAAATGTAGTAGTATCCATATCCTTCGACTGGTGTGTGCTGTCTAAATCAGCATGAAGTGCCACACACTCAACTGATGTCATATCTCCCTCGTGTGATGTCCTGAATAAATCATCTCGTGAATATGAAATGTCTGAAAGTGTAACCAAGATGGTCTCAAATAAATCCATGTCAGGACCGTTGTATGAACCACCACACGAGCTAATGACTAATGCAATTTGCTCGATGGTCATCCCCCTCATGGTGATCTGGACAAGGTCAGTCATCGAAATTCCATGATCTGAAAATCTCCTCAATAGATCAACAAACCTAAGCCATGAATCTCTCAATGGATCCTGGAGGTCAATTGAAAAATCTCGAATACAAGACCGCATCATGTCTGCTCTACGATGGGGGTAAAATCTCTATAAGAACAATGATCGTAAATCTCCCCACGCAGCGAACTTCCTTCCCAATCATTTGTGCCAACTCTTGGCTCTACCCTGAAGTGAAAATGGGAAGGTAATCAGAATCAGCTCCTCAGAAGTGATATCAGAATATGATCTTGATCCACAAAACTCCTCAAACTCATCGATATGCAAATAAGGCTCCTCGTGCACTTCCCTTGAAAACTTCAGCAGTATATTAATGAACTCTAAATCCAGAATGAAGGGGCTCAATGTAGAAGCAGACTACACTTTCTGATCGGTGTACTCATCCATCATCTCAGGATAAAAGTTGTATAAAACTCGTAACTGCTACATATGATCTCCTATGGAATGCATTCTCATCTCAGCAATGAAATTGCCTGGGTCTCGTATCTGGTCAATCTGATCTCCAAGGGCGTCAAGCACAACATATCCCGGATAAGAAGATGAGAATGGGGAGGGAGAAGATGGGATCTCTGTCGGAATTCTGACCTCCCAAGAGAGTGGGCGAGAATGATGGGAATGAAATGAAGAAGCTGCAAAATTCGGTTGAAGTGGAGTATGACCCATCATGATGAGAGGAGAATGAAGGAAGGGAGGGTGGGATGAAAGAGAGTGAAGGAGAGAGAAGGTGACTGCTAATGATCCAAAGAAGATAAATGTAATTAACTCATACCAAAGACATCTAATACACAAAGCAAACCCTCAGTTCACCAACTCAACACAAATCTGACCGTGAGAGTTCGGTCTTTATCTTTTCAATTTTAAGAGTTTAGTGATCAGACAAAAGTTGTACAAACACTTAGGAGGTTTAATGGGATTTGGGCACTACTCCTTAGTGTGTATGCGAGCAATTAAAAATGCAAACAATGAGGGGGTTTCTCTCCTAAAACAATGATGAATCAATTATGTTTATTTTAAAAGTCAAGTTCAATTAGCAGTCCAATTTTTTTGATTTTTTTGGATATTTTCAATAAAACGTCTAACGAAATTTCGGATTTCCTTTATTCCTATATCCATGAAATAAAGGGAGAAAACAGAAAAGACAATGCACGAGAAAATATGGATGCATATGCTAGAGATAGAGGTAAATACCTGACTCCAGCACTCTACATGCAATATGATCCACGCAAAAAAATTAAACTACTATATATGAATGTAATGCGAGACACGTCCTAAATATAAACTTCTATTATCGTGAAGCACGGATTTATTTGTCTAAGTCCAAGCAATTTCTATAGGAACATATATTCTATTAGGGGCTTTGGACCTAATGCTACCTGGCTCAATCAAATAGAAACCTATATCTAGGGGCTCAAACACAAAAAATCCGCATGAAACAAAGAAAAAATAAAATCGAGAAAATAAGGAGACGCCGGAAATGAAACCGAGTACCTACAAAATGATGTATCCTCCCGCAGATAACCCTCGGGGAGTGATACATACTAGGCCATGAATAGTAAGAATAGAGCTCACCCTTGCAAGGGTCGTCAAGGTGAGCGGACTCAAAGGAGTCAGATCCATCAGATGGATCATCAGAAGTGGTATCGGTAGGTGACATATCGGCTACCAGCAGAAGAGACTGAAAAATATAGAAAATGCTACAGTCCCTCGTAGATAACCCTCGGAGAGTACTATGAACTAGGCATGAAATAATCAACGGAATGGATCATCCTTACGAGTACCATCAAGAGAGAAGACTCAAAGGAGTCCAGACAATTAGGTATCGTTCTCCGACAGATCGGACACACAATCAGACAGTGAGACCGATAACACATATCAGACGACTCAGTTTCGTGTCCCCCCAGATGGAGACATAAGTAGTTAGCGAAGCCGATCGTATAGAATGTGCTGCATCCTCCCGCAGATAGTCCTCAGGGAGTAATGCAAACTAGATCAATGAAGATCATGGAATTGCTGGCACCAAATCTCAAGTCCTTAATGAATATCAATCATTCACCGATGAGGGCATAAGACCAAGGGATGGACAAAAAGATCATCATGCAATCACAAAGCGTCCCTCAGATCAACCAAACCAGTTGAGATGGATCAAGATGTCAGTAAGAAATCCTCTAAGTGCAAAAGGTGGATGGGGTGTCAGGAGATCGAGAATGGATTAGTCAAGAAGAAAAGTGAAATCATGAGGGTTCCATGCACCATCGCTCTGAAGCACATATCGAGATAGTACATCAAACCTCTGAATCAGGATTGGCAGAACCAAAGAAAATATCAGATAGTCAGAGCTCATGGAATCATCATCAAATCAGTAGAATTGATCATATCCTCAATCTGACATGCTAGATCAAAAAGGCACAAATAAGAATCACACCTTGTAATTGTGCCAAAAATCAAAATCCTCAATAGTCTCCATGCATATATAGAAAGTCAGAACCACCAAGAATAGCACACCAATCTCAGCATCCTCAAATTTGCACGGCTTATTCAAATAATCAATATAGTCTGAAAACCTCAATGCGGGCCCTATCTACAAGCGCATCAATCCCGAGTGAAAGAAGGGATGACACGAAGAGAACGAGGAGGGTGGGAGAGATAAGAGCAGACATAGACAAATTGTGGTTCAAGGAGAGGGTCTCCTTGAACCGGACCAGAGATGGGGTGATATGGGCAAGGAGAAAGCCGTAAAAATCTGGCGAAGTTGGTGTCAAGGCCCAATATCATGACTCAGATGCAAATGAGAAAATATATGAACAAGAGGGGGAGAGGGACTCAATTATAAAAAATGACGCACACTCACGGGGATGAAAACTCAAAGAGAGATGAGACATAGATGAACTCAAAATTAAAATCACTGTACAAAGCAAACCCCCAGTTGACCTACTCAACACAGTGAAGACCGAGATGATGGTCTTTTAATCTCTTCCTTTTTAGAGTTAAGTGAATCTCAACAAAGTTGTACAAACATGAAAATAGGCCTGGGATGTGGGCACTAGTCCTTAATGTGTGCGTGAGAATAAAATGCACAAACAATGAGGGGGTTGCTCTCCCAAAGCAGTGAATCCATTACATTTTATTTTTAAGGTCCAATAGAGTTAGCAGTCCCAATTTTATTTAGATTATCACTTTTTTGTTATTTTTCAATGCACGTGTCTAACGATGCTTTTAATTCCATTTAAGATCCTATGTAAGCAAAATCAGAGGGAGAAGGTCGGAAAAGTCATGCAAGTCTGAAATCGATGATGCATGTAAAGTGAGAAGACTTACGTTTCTTCCCAGCTCTCTCCATGTGGGATGCATAACAGAATTGAAAACTACACTATATGCAATGCAAACCGATGAAATCACCCTAAAGCAGTAATTGTTATTATCGTGAAGCACCAAGTATCAATTATCTAGATATGAAACCCAAGATCCGGTCTTGGGAATCTCTTGGTGCCCGCCACAATGATTCCTGCAAGTGTTGTGTAAGGTTCCTTGTAACACACAGTCTCAAGTCTAAACAGTCGGTAATTATGATTTGACTAAGTCCAAAAGCAATTCCATAGGTACATGCATATATATTTAGAACTTTGGACCTTAATCTACCGAACAAGCAATTCCTAAGATAGGGCTCATTTACACAAAATAAATGAAAACAAAATCGAGAAACAAATAAAGGAAATAGAAGAAAATACGAAAAAACATGACGAGGCCCCCAAGGGAATAATCCCTCGGGCAGTGGACCTTCCTAGGTAGTCAAGTCTAGATAGTCTACATTATTACATATTAAGTGTCTCTCTCACATTAATTTACATAATAATAAATGCAGAATAAATAGTCTGGTCTTCAAAAATTTCCTCTATCTACCCTTGATGCTCTCTCCTGCCAGCTAAGTCTGAAAACTGGCTCAGCTTTACTTGAGTGCACGACTCTCCTAGGAAATCCTCCCTCACGTAGTGTCCCTCGCATCAAGGTCAAAACGAAGAAAGATATCCGAACAGTCACAACTAATATCGAATAAAAATAAAAAAAATAACAAGAATAAATAAATGCTAATAAATAAATAAATATGCAAGAGAACATGAACAAATAAACAATCCCAATCTACGAGGCATTGCTCCCTGACAACGACTCCATTTGATAACACGGATCTTGCGAGGGTCTAAAGTAGTCTACACAAGGTTAGAGCTACAATGTCACTGAAGCGACCGCTCGCGAAATCCACGTTAATCAACAATTAACCCACAATAAGAAGTAAGCAGTAAAGAGCAAAATTTGTAGAATTAAGATTTATTATAACTCTATATAGGTGTAAGCATGTGTAGAGGTCGAACACATGGAGCAAACGGTAGATGAGGGCAATAAAGCACAAAATTTTGTTCTCCTCTCTTTTCCATTTTATTGTTTTTTGTGGGTTTTAAATTATATATATTGAATTTTAATTTTTACACTTTTTATTGTTTTTAATTTTATAATTTTTATTTTCTTTTTATAATTTATATTTTTATATTTTCTTTTTAATAAATAATAGAATATACAAGGCTATCTATGCCATATACAGTAAGGTGATTTTTAATATCGATAAAACCAAATAAAATGCAAACAATAAATTGTTTTGGGCTTTTACATATTTTCATAGTGTTTTTGTCATTTTTTCTGAATTTTTTAATTTTTATGATTTTTTAAAGTAAAAAATATCCCAAATCAGGGATTTAATAATAGGTCGAGATTGATTTCAAAGTTAAAAATAGAAAATTATATCCAAAATTTTCCAAATCAATTTTAATATATAGATAATGATATAAAGAAAATTATAAAATAGAAAAATATATTTTTGGAGTTTTTAGGAATTTTTTAGATTTTTTATAAAAGATTTTGGGGGTTTTCAATTTTTAGGAGTTTCCTTTTTCTATCTTAGTGATTTTTGAACTGGAATTACTACATAATAAAATACACAACATATATTTTTTTGAAATTTTCAACACTTTTATTTTTTTGGTATTTTATAAGTTGGACAGAAAAATTATGTTCTTTTTTATTTTTAATAAATGGTAAAATGCCCCAAATGCAAAATAAAAATGTGTGAAAGTACATGCTACCAGGCATCTATCCCTATTTTTATTTGATTTTTAGAGCAAGGGTGATATTTTTTTATAAATAAAATCTAAGCACCAAAATTCGTAGACTTACAAGGGTACATTTGCAATTAAAATAAAGATCAAGGGTTCATCTGCAAATGTGCCAAAAGTATACAATGAGATTTCAATTTATTGGACTAAAAGTAAATACAACAAACCGTAAGGGCATCCTTGCAATTTGCCCAGCTCAAGTGGGACAACACGTGAGCTAAGCTGGACATGACCAATTTGCAATAAACAATAAGTATGGGGGCCTTTATACCTGATGCCCAACTTTATTTATATTTTACATTTTATTTATAAGACTGTTTAAGAAAAACAAACAAATGGGGTTAAGATCTGCAATTTACCCATTCATGTGCGCCATCGTACGGTTCTGCTTCATTCACTTTGACACGTGTCCACGTGTAGTGCGACGATACCCCTTCAATCTTGGACGGGTAGGATTTGATCTCCAGCAGGAGATCGACGGTTGTAGCGTGCAATGATCCAACAATAGTTGTGGCATCTGGATTGGGACTAAGATCGAACGGCTCTAAAGGTCCCTAGATGAATACAGAAGAAGGTGTCCTGGGAGCTCGCTCGATCGTCCTCCTTGTGGAGCTCCGACATTCAATACCAGATCTGAAATGCCCAGGAGCATGCTAAGGGTGATCTGCGGTGATTGGCGGCACCAAAGAGGTTCGGGGCTCGCTGATGGAGCCCTGGAGGTCTGTCGTTCCCGGAGCTCCTTTTTTCCTCAATACTTTCCTAGATGGGGTCAAAGGCACCTGGAACCTGCATCAACAAACTCATGGTTGAGTGCAAAGTGCCTTGACTCGGTTAGGTGTGGAATAGGTCGGAGATGGGGCGAATGCAAGAGTGCTCCGACGAGGATGGTGGAGGGAGCACAGTTTGCCAAGTCACGAGGTGGTCTGGGTAGCTATAGGGTGGAATGTGAGCGGAGAAATGATAGGGAAAGGTGGTGAGGTGAATTGCGGGGGCGAAAGATGGGCGGAGGCACGGTGAAAGAGTTTGCTCCGGTGAACTACGAATCAGGTATTTAACGCTAAATGGCTACACTAAAGACCAAAATAAAGACGGTACTTCGGATTAATTCTAGCATAAGGGAAGTAAATACACAACTCGTACCTGGGATTTGACGTCAGGAAGCAGAGGTGGTCAGAGCTCACCGTGGGGGCACCTCCATTCCTTCCTCAGCCCGCGCAGACCCTCCAGGGGACTCCACCTGTCACGTAGAGGCTCGCTAGGCCGGAGGCAGGGACGTTAGGATTCAGGGGATGACCAAAGAGGAGGAGGAAGGCAGGAGGTGGTTATTTATGCACAAGCATGCACCCTTATTGATCGACGGATTGGAAAGAATCAAACGTATGTACAAAGAATCCAAATGCCCAACATGAATCCCGGAGTATCACTTATCAAAATTGGTGAAGGGCTCAAGGGCATTTGATTGATGAAATGAGTGGGAAATAAGGATGAAAAGAGGGGGGGGGATGGGTCTAACGCATGTCAGGGGCGCCAGGGGGAGCTGACCGGAGGTCAACAAACCCTGGCCCCGATTGGCCCACGTAAGGGCACTACACGACAAAAATGTTTGATTATTCAAAAAATAATTATTTAAAAATAGTAACTGATTTTATTAATTTTTTATTACAAAATAAAAAATGCTTATTATTTTATGTAATATTTTATTATGATTTTTATTTATTTTTTGATGTTATTTATTATTAGTTGATTTTTATGGGTATATTTATAGGTATATTCATCTATGTTTTAACTAGTTTATTTTTATTTTATAAATTTTATTTTATTATTCTATTCTCATATTCTATATATTTATAACTTATTTTTAGGTACATAAATATATTTTTATTGTATTTTTGTGATGTTGTTTGTATGCTTAAATAATTAGGGGTATAGATTATATAGGTATACTTATAAATATTTCATCTATGTATTATATACATATTTTATTTTGATGTATTTTCTTGAGTTTTATTATAGCTTTGTATCTTTAATAGAATATAAATAATATTGACAAGAGTATAAAAATATAAATGAATAAATAATGAAAGAATGGATTTCCCTTTTATTTATTTACAAGTATTAACATAGGTATTTTACCTATATATTTTATATACTTATTTTATTTTGTGTTTCATTTGTGGTTTTATTATGGTTGTACATGAGTTATAGGTAATATTTACAAATTTATAAAATATAAAAGTGTAAGAATAATAAAGAATGAATAAATTGAATATTTTATTTAGGTACACTGTACAATGAGGGTCCAAAACTTAATTTTCGCATCTTAAACTCAAAAATTATGAAACCACCGTTATTAAATAGCTTATTAAAATTATATTCAATTAGAATGATTTTTATACATTTTGAGTTTTTATTTGGAAGATATAGCTCTGTGAAGTAGAGATTTTGGCTTTTTATTTTATGTAATAAAATGAACATTGTCTTTATTTTTGTATAAATTCAATTTTATATTTTTTTACAATATTATCTATAACTTTCATGTACAAAGTTTCTTTATTTGATGAATAAATAATAAAGAATAAATAGGCATCAAAATGAATTATTGGAAAATAAATAAATATGTCTTTTATTGTATTTTTGGCACTTATCCCCCCCTACTTTATTCCTTAACGACCAATTCAATTCTTGACTTGGCCTCGGGGTTTAGGGTAATAAAATACCTCTAGTATTTTATTCTTTTTCTTTCTTCTCTTTATTCTATAAATTTGACATTAAAAACAATATTCTTTACAAAATAAATACAATAAATAATGAATGCTATTTTGTACAAATTGATGTTATTTACATGTATTAGCTTGGGTTTTTAAGGCCAAAATGATAGAATAATGGTGATGAAATGGGGATTCATCAAACATGTTCCCAAAATATTCGCCAAATGTTGGTAATGAACGAGCATCATTTTAGATTCAAAAGTTCACGCGATGTTGTTGTTTTTGCATGAAAACTTGGATATGTATTAAATGCATTTTTACCGCAGTTTTCCTATCATGGAATATATTAAAGACATATTTATACTTTAAAAATTCAATCAGCAAGCCACTTGAATTTATTTCGCACGATTCCGACTCTGTTTTCCCTACATATGTGATATTTAGTGGAGATGGATGGGAAAGATGATTATATCATCTTGATGACTTTAAATAATGTGTTTGTCATTAAATATTAATCTTGAAAATTATGAATTTACCATGATTAAATGATGACTCATATACTCCCTAGAAATATTTCATAACCATCAACTCATATTGAATGAATGCCTCATGGCAACCCTAGCTTGAAACAATAATAGTTGTAGTTCAACTTTTACATGCAAAAATATTTTTTTCTTGATACAACTAGAAATTTAGAAATTAAAAATGTTTTAAGATGCTTAAATTTATGAGTCCTTATTATATAATGTCACACATGGTTGAAAGATCAATAAAGCCAATTAGTATCATTTGTACCAATTGTGTTGTCTCGAATTGGAACAATGATGGTGTATAGGCCTGGATATGCTAATGGGTTACTTAATTGATACCATAGGCTGCATTTGTAGTGGAAGCACTCCTTGTTATCATGATCTATACGACTTGGTTGGATCCATTTCAAGGAAGGGTAGCTTGAGAAGTCTATGCGTATATCTCTTGTTTTGAAAGTTTAATAAGGGAATGGACTTTCAAAGTATTAAAAGCAAGAAAACTTTAATTTAAAATTCCTTAATCAAGAAATACAATTGATAAGAAATTCCTTAATAAAAGAAATACAATTGATTTAAAACTTTGATAATAATTTATATGTTCTAATAAGTGCATTTCTTAATCTCAGATATGAAATCCATGAACCCACTCAGTAAGCTTCTAGATATCAACCAATTGATCGGACCAAACTTGTTCAAATTGGCTCCAAAATTTGGAGCTTGTTCTATCTGCGGAGCGCATCGACTATGTGCTCACCAAGAACAAGCATACTAACCCTATTTTAGCGGAAAAACTAAAATTCAATGAAAATAAGATGAAGATTGTTCATTGGCTCGATGTTATATATTGGGCTCTTTGTCTAATGTGCTTTAGAAGCAACATTTGGACATGAAAAGTACTCATGATATAAATGCCTAATCTGAAAGAGATGTTCGGTGATGTGAACTGCACACAGTGTTACAACCTCCTGAAAGAACTTATTCGCTGCAAGATGCAAGAAGGGATCACAATTAGAGAATACGTGATCAAAATTTTTGTTTACCTCTTTGAACTAGATACCCTTGAGGTACATATGGACGCATATATGCAGTCCGACTTTATTCTACTATCTCTACCCAAGTCTTTCAACAATTTTGTGGTATCGTATCGCATGAACAAACCGAGATTAATAAATGTTGAGCTCATATCTTCATTCGAGTATGTAGAGGACTTCATGAAGAAGGAGAATCCTACTAACAATA